>OZ020508.1:151518466-152118466 GCA_963971375.1 Platycheirus rosarum | reverse complement strand
CCCTCCCTTCACGTCACATTGCAATTATCATCATTGACTACCCCCTCGCCATAAGGGGGCTTACACTTCGAACTACGAACAACACTAAACACAAACAACAGAGCCAGCCGAACCAAACAACAACCCTTAAAATTTATAGCTCCAGCTCCAGCAGAACACAGAGCATTATCCACCCCCTAACAACAACATCAACATAACCCAAACCCAAAATGAAGCAGTCAACAAGAGCAGCAGCAAAAGCAAAAACTCCAAAGAAGCTATCAGCTATGCCATGATGTTTCCCTTCCAAATATTACACTTTCACCACCAACCAACCAAGAACCATCCCTGGGCTGTCGTCTGTCTGTCGCTTGTTTTACAGTAAAGCGCCGTTAGTTCTTTGCTAGCATTCGGCGATGCCAGGCCAGTTTAGGTGAACAAGCGCTGTTTTTCTTCCGCATTCAAGTGATTCTCGGATCAAGCTCGTAGTATTGTGGAGGCATAAATTAATTACAGTCCGCGTTTTATGTGATTAAAACAGGATTCGGATGTGAATGTCCTTGGCCAAAGAGATTTCCAATTGAAATTCGAAATTTTTGAATTATTCAAACGCAAGGGGGTTTTAACCCCTTACCACTAACGCGCCGTCAGGAGTTACCATCTTATTTCGCTAACAGTCGGTGGGTTGCAAGTTGAATATTTATCCTCCTGGTGCATATTTGAATGTACAATTTGGACAGGATAATGCCGGTATAGTCGTCCCTTTGTTTTTGGAATATTATCGAGTGGTAAGCACATCGCATGTGCAAGAAAATAAAGTCTTGTCGTGTCATTTCACCGCCACGCCGCGCCGCCACTAATAATTTTTGTTTCATAAAAATTAACACAAAACCTAACGACTTGTAGATGCTTCCTTGTTGTTTGTAATCGGGGCTACGCAGTTCATACGTAATACGCGTAGTATTAAGTTACACCACGACTACACTATGGCAGGACAATAATTCTTATTTTTTTTTTTGGTGAAACGTAAACAAAAGTGAAAATTATTTCGAAAGTAAAACGTGCAGCGTACAATGCTCCCCCACCCCATTCGGTGGCAGAAGAAAAACCCTGGCGATACCTTAAAGTGAAGACCTTTTAGGCGTATCATCCCCTTCCCGTTAGCAGGTAGTTGGTCGTTGGTCGGTGTGTTTCCCCCCTAAAACTCAGTACTTCACTCGCGAATGTTTATGGAGTGAGAGTACCTACTTTGTGCATATCCAACTGAATAATCATTGCAAAAAGGAGTTTTTTCAACTAGAACGGCTTCGTCGTATCGGATTGCAGAATAGATACCGGCTCGCACAGCACAGCACGTACAAGAGCTGGAGTGTGCAACTATATAGGGTATAAAACGGTATCCGAATGAACAAGTGAATTAGTGCGCTCAGGTGTGATTACAGCATTAAATCCGCTTGTTTCCTATACCTACCTCTGCTGTATAAGGAAGGTACTCGTATTCTCGGTTCTGCTTGGTGTTTATTTCAGTTTTTTTTTTTTTTTTTCTTAAAGCTGTTTACCTTCTAAAACGTTTGAAGTGTAAGCCGTGGTCTGGACGAGATTTTTTTAACTTCAGTTTGTTTTTTTGCAGTGCATTCGCAAACGATTTTTAAGATAGTTGAGGCGTATAGAAACGGGTGGCTCATTGTTTTAAGTGTGCGGAGGGTTTTAAATCTTCTTCCTTTTTTTTGGAAGTTAAGCTTGCTTGAGTGGCATCTTCTCGTGCCGTTGTGATTAAATGGATATAGAAAAGGAGACGATTTGTGTAAGTTTGGATTTATTTTTTCTTTAATTAAATGCAAATAATACATTTAAAATGGATTTCAGATATTTTGATGAATTGATTTTTACTTGCGATTATAGGTACTATAATGCAAGTTATGGATTCGTGTTTATTGCACGAAACAATCAAACATGGCATTACGATAATAGAGAAGTTGAGAAAGGTCCGGAAATTCCGTCCGTCTGTCTGTCTGTCTGTTCGCGCCTTTACAGCCTAAACGTATGGGCCGAAATAACGGTACCTGCCATACAATTACAGTTAACAAAAAGTTTGATTTACTCGAAAACGGCTCTAAGGATTTTGATAAAACTTTCAGGGTGCTATTTTTCTACTGAAAGATGTGTCTTTCAGTTAGAATGATTTTTTTTTCGAAATTTGTTCTATAACGGTACCTTTCATATAACCTGTTTTTTCAAATGCGGTTTTATCGTAAACTATTACCCCGATTTCAATAAAATTTTGCACACAGAAAGTCATTTATAATTCAATTAATATTGCATTTTAAAATTTTCAAAAACTTTTTTTTTTTCGATTTTTTTAAATTTTCTAAATAAAAAATTTGGTTTTGGAAATATTTTGAAAATGGGTTGATTGATGATGAAAACTACAGATTTCCTTATAATGACATACCAGAAAAAAATTTAAAATATTTTTTCGAAAAGTTATTAAAAAAAAAACGACTTTTTAAAAGAACTGGTCGAACGATTTTCAATATTTTTTTTTCCTCGATAGACATTTAGTTTTCAAATTGTATTGCATACTTAGTTTTTCCGAGAAAACTCTTAAACTAATTAAAAAAATGAAAGAATTTCCTAAAAAAAAAATATTTTTTTTTATTTTAATAGACGTGTGGTTTTCAATCTGGCAATACTTCTTTCGGAGTTGGTCTTTTTGACAGCTGTCACTTGATTTATGCTCAGGTTGGTTTGCCATTTCATAATTAATAGACTTACTCCTGAACAAGTTTGCAAATTGTGCAAATTTATTACCAAAATAATGGTTCGTTTCGGTGGAGTTGAGTATCGAAGAAGACCCAAATGGGTTCATCCGTCATCGCGCGTCATAATTGGAGATGTGCCCATCCACTTTATAGAAGATTTTGCGGATCTTGGATCTTGGTTTGCAGGCTTACAAAATCCAACTCGTGCAAGAATTGAAGCCGAACGACCATCAAGCGCGTCGCACGTTCGGTGAATGGGCTCAAAACGAGATGGCCACCGATCCCGATTTTCACAAAATTGGGCCTCGGCTGGAATTTATTCGAGCCAGCCACGTGGGCCACTTCCCGAAATCATTTTTAAAACATAATTCGAACCCTTATCTTTATAATCAAGCTTAATTCTTGGCCATAACATTCGTTCTATTTCATCGATAAACAATCTTTCTAATTTACCTATCACATTATATGAATTTTATCTATCGTTAAACATACTTACAATATATTTATTATTTTTTCAATTAACAACAAAAGTAAACTTACACTATAAATAATTTATATGGCAGAACAACGTTTGCCGGGTCAGCTAGTTAACTTATAAGTTTTGATGTATAAATTGAAAATCTAGGTTGGAAGTATGGTGTTTCTAAATATTGATCTTTGCAAAGGTGTCATTTTATAGGTGCTTACTTATCAACGCTCTCACAACCCACAATAATTTTACATTAAATCCATCCTGACACAAAAACAAAACTGTCCCCCACATTCTTCAAGCCCATACATTTTAACTCCAAAAAAGTGTTCTTTCGAAAAAATTGGACGAACTTTTAAATTTAACTGAGGGTAAAAATGACAGTGAAAGCTAAAAATTTGACGCTCCTGCTTTTTGTAAGCTGCCTTCGTTCAAAAAATACAAAAAATATGTTTTTACATTTTACTTTTGCGTTTTTAAAACTTAATGCAAAAAACTGTCACTTTTAAAGGAGAATAAATTTGTATACTGCATTGTACAATTTGACAGTTCACAAAACGTCATTGTTCCTGTCTTAAAATTTTCTTCATAATTCGTTTTTCTTTGTTGGCTCCGAGCTGAGCTTTTAACAAAGTCTGAGAACAGGATGAAGTTCTGAGCAGAAAATGCTCGGAACTCTCAAGAAACAAGAAGGTAGTATTGAAATTACTTCCCGGTGAATTTGATAAAATCTTGTTTTTTATTTTTTTATTTTTTTGAAAAAAAAATTTAAGATTTTGATTTGCAGTTTCTTAGTTTATTAATATACAGCTGATTATAAAATTTAAAATATTGTTTTTTTTTTCCAAAAGTGTTAAAAGTATTGAATTTTCAAAATAAAATCAAAAATAAATTTTAAATATAAAAATTAAATTATTCAAAGTATTGGTATGTAGAATTAATTTGGCTACTTGGACCTTTTAAAATATAAAATTTCATTGAAATCCGAGAATGCCGAAAATAAAAAAACCGTTATATGAAAGGCATCGTTAATTTGGTTTCAATAGAGTAATAGCTAATGCTAAGAAAAAAAAACATTTCTACAATTTTCATCAAGATCGTTGGAGCCGTTTTCGAGAAAAATAAACTTTCACGTAACGGTTGTATGGCAGGTACCGTTATTTGTAGGCATAAAATAAAATAAAAATAAAATTTCAATTTCAGTCAGACTTGAAAACTAAAAAACTGACAGACTGACAGACTGACAGACTGACAGACTGACAGATTGACAGACTGACAGATTTTTTGTAGCTAAAATTTGTATTCTTCTCTATGATCCTACCTCAAGGAAGCCAGTTGCATTTCTCCATTTGAAAATTTTACCCATAATACTCGTGTCGCAAGGAATGTTTATCAGTCCACGCTTGAGCTGAATTTCAGACGTTCCGTGAATTACAGAGATTATTTTATATATTTACCCAAATAAAACGAATTACGAATAGTCTATCCGGCAAGATTTTCCCTTTCCATTTAGTTTTTGGACAGCAAAAAAATGCACCTGTGTGTTAATATGGTATCTCATCTGTTTACATCGAAGTGTCATTCACATTCGTTCTATCATTAAAACGTCAAATCAGATTAAACAAACCTCCAGTTATTCAACATTTCTTATTTAGACTTTTGCGTATAAAGTATGTTCTTTTTTCTGGGATACAATTTATCTTCAATTTATCACCACATCCATCTATCTACTAAATATCATCCAAATCCATTAAGTCGTTGAGACCTAATTGCAGAACAAGTATCCAAACATCAAACATACATATAAACATATACAAATATGAAATATGAAATATAGAACATATGGCAACGCTGTAAAATTCGTTAATGCCAAGCTTACATGAAACTTCTTTTCGGTTGCTTCTTATTTCTTCTCTTTGAAAATAAACAGAACTATCTCAAAATTTACAGTTTAAATTAACGCGTGTTAATGAATGGTGTTAAACGACAAACGTCAATCTCCATCGTAAAAAATGTTTCATTCAAGAAAAGATTTGTTCTCTCTGTCAAAAGATTTGATCTTTTTGAATTTTGAGAGTGTCATTACAAGAAAAAGAGCAAATCTAGATCAAATCTCAACACGAAAGATTTGATCTCTGATGGAGTAGAAGATTTAATCTGAATGCACACATCCATGTAAATAATCTTGTCTGTCAATGTCAATAGGGATGCAACATACAAGCGATACATCGATGTTTTAAGAAATCGATGTATTATTCATAAACATCGATTTCGAAACATCAATGAAACCCACTTAAACATCGATACATCGTTCTTGTTGAACGATAATAGTGCCACGTGTGTCGAAAGGTCCTATCTCTGAAAAGGAAAACGTAGTGATCTCAAATTTAATGTTTGTTACTGAAATTTTATGCAAAACCAGTTTTGTGTTGAGCAATTGACAACAGTTTTTGTCTGAAAAGAAGAGAAAATCGATTCTTTTCTCAAAGAATCGAAACCACGCATCGTGGACGCATTTTAAAATTTAAAATAGTGAAATGTCATTTTAATATTAAACTAGCTAACCCACCCGGCGTTGCTCGGGCTTACCCTAGCTTTTTTGATACCGAAAGCTGTCCAATTATAGCCAAAAACCACAGACGTAAACGTAGTTACAAAATGTTTTCAAAATCGGCCAAGCCTTACTATACTTTTTTCACACCATTTTTATATATGGATTTATGAAATTGCGATTATTTATTTCCGGGAGATAAAAACAAATTAAAAACACAAATGCCAAGAAAGAAATGATATAGAATTGATAGTGGAATTTCACAAGCTGCTCCAGGGTAATTCTTTTTGAGGAGGTGAGGGTCGGGTTTAGGGTTTGAAAACTCTTTTTCTGATTTCCATCGAAGTTGTAAATAATTAAAAAAAAACTTTAATTTTACTTCATGTTATTTTTCAACATAACCTCAAATATTATGAGATATCGGCAAAAAAACGGTCTTTCGATTATTTAGTTTTGCTAACTAAAATCGCATTTGATGTTTTACAAACGCAATGAAACACAACCTTCAGAATTAAAATTATTATTTATATTTCATTACTTATTGTGCATTAAAAAATCAGTTCATAAATATTTTTCTTAAACATCGCGAAAATATCGATATCATCGTCATAATATCGATGTTTTTATTAACGAAGTTGCATCCCTAAATGCAAAGGAAGAGTGACAGTCCTTCACGAATATTACAATTTAATCATAAAAGAAATTTCATTGAAAGATCAAATCTCGATTTTGAGATCAAATCCCTAAAATTTTAATGAAACTCGCTATTAGTTCATTCCTCTTTACATTTAATTCATTCTTCGTACATTTTACACCCGTCACCAGTTGTGTCAAAAAGAAGAAAGAAACTAAACTAGGTCTAGTTCTATCATTCGAACAAATGTCAAAACAAACAACTGACAATTTCCTTTGTAATGCTTCTAAGCTTTTGCCATAAACTGAGACAAAAAATATGAATTTTAAATAACTTCATGAATTTATTAAAAAAGCAAAACATACACATAGCTTTAAACCCAAGTTTATATAAACAATTAAGTCTTGCAACAAACAAGACAACACACACACGGCCATCCCTTGATTAAAGTCTTAATTAAGACAGACCGCACATAATTAAGTCTTGCCACAAACATTTCATCAACAAAAACAACACCTCCTAAGGGATGGAAAACTGCAATCCCGGCCCGAGACAAAGCCAGATCTTCTTAGCTGGTAGCAGGCTTAGAAAATGAAGGTTTTTAAATAATTAATCCACCCAAATATATGCACAACATAACGCTTCTCGTACATAAATATGTGTCACTTCATTGACTTGTCCTTGTACAGTGCACAATAATCGTTTATGTTAATCACCGTTACATATGCGAAATGTATATATTAACATATTATGCATGTGTGCGGGAAGGCAAAGCTTCCCTTTACGACCTCGACAACCCCTTGTGCGTGTGCCGCAAGAAAAACACCTTATTGAAGAATCCTCTCAAAACAGCACTCCAAGCACAGTGTTCCTTATCAGATTGATGTGTTTTTCTCAAATTAAACACGTACATTTTAATTTTGAAAATTATCGCCATTCACGGGATAAATTGCATGCTCGTGCCTTGTGGTTCCTGTGGGAGAAAGAAGCTGGGAGAACTGGGTTTGCTGATGAATACACAAAACACAACACACACGATACACTTGAACCCCGCCAACAACCCACCGCGAAACTTGACATCGAGGCTCCTCTGTTTCGGCGGTGCGGTGGTGGTTATAGGTAGTTCTAACTGATATAATCGAGGAAGGAAGCAGGAGCTCCTCGGAATCGCCGAGTCTATTGAGAGGCGGCAATGTAACCACCCGCTTATTATTTTTTTGTGTTTTTCTATTTTTTTGTTACTAAATGCTTATTTACAACGTAAGCCATTGGGTTGGGAAATTGCGTTTTATTATGGAGCCGGATAAGAAAAACTCCTTGGTCCTTTGCAGACGTCGTTTCGTCATCGTTATAGGACCAAGCAGGAGTGAGCCGAGAAAATGCAAATTAAATACGCCTAACGGTATATATAAGTATACTTATGCATTGTGTTGTGTATATCCTGGAGGAATATAAACCTGTCGTCGTCGTAAGTTGGCCTTAGTTCTCGCCCGATGCCCCGGCGTGCTAACCAATGAAAATTACATAGAAATAAATCATAAATTTTGGAGAACTTGCAGAAATTTTTAATCAAAGATCCTTAGATGGTGTTCTAGTAGAATTTTCAGAACACCTCGAAGGACGTTCCTTTGTTTTTTTGTTATTTTGTTTGTGCTATTTTTTCAGAGAGGGAGGCCATGACAGCCAGAAGGCTGTTAGTTTTCCGTTATTTTTTTTTTATTTGAAAGGAAAGTTTGTTTCCGTTTCCTCAAGCTTTCTTTCTTCTTCTATACATTTGAATTAATAACTTCTTCAGAGGAAAATTGAAGTTGCTTCATCACCAAAGGGTATATCGTATCCGGTTCCCAAACTAAGAAAACATGTGGTACTGACGCAGAGTGAGGAAGGTGTATTGATAGCTATGTGGATGCAAAAAATGTATTTAAAAACGGATATATAGGAGAAAATAGAGTGAGTTCTTGTGCTTGGCATTTACCTCATTTATTTTTTTTCCTTCCAAAAATGTTGACACAAATCAAGCTAACAGAGCTTTCGTCAAGACCTAGTTGGTTATAAAGTTTCCTATCGCGAATTCATTCAGATTCAGAGTCATCAGTTTGTTTAAGCTTTGACATAGAACAATTTTTGACTTAAGCATCAAGTGTGTAATTATTTACCTGTCAGAAGTTGAAAATGATGAAAAACTGATAGGGGAGTCGAATATTTGCATTTGATAAACTTGCGGTTGATTGGGTTTACGTAAGATAGATGAAATAGATAATTGTAAGTATGCTTCGTTATCTGCTATAGATAGCATCAAGCAGAGGGCATGGTTATATATATATATATATATATTTTTTTTTTTTGAAAAATTGCAATTTCCGGGTGAAATCGGCTCCTTTATGTGCTGCATAATGAGATTCGCTGTATGTGTGTAGATATATCGTATTCTTCAAAGAGGCTCTTCAGTTTACATATTGAAGGACTTAAGAATGCTTCATAAACGCGTTGAGATTTCCTTGTCTACTCTAGAAATGGGGGAAATTTGTTTTTATCCATCAATCTACTCGTATATGTATGTACCTACGCAAGTCATTAATTTAAAAGGAAAACAATTTTCTGAAGGATGAGAATAAACCTACTTACTTATGTACATATGTATGTACATATGTGTTTGCACATGGACATGGACATATGCATACTCTTGTGTGTTTTTTTGATGAATTATTGTTTTCTGTTTCTCGAAAGTAAATACAATAACATTGAATAAGCATCACTTTGCTGTCTTCTTAATGAGAATTATGTCAGCCAAAATTCTCACCTGCTTGACAAAAGGTTAAAATGATATTTAGACCTCGAAACCATTTAATCAAAGTCTCAAATAAACGTTTAAGCCTTCTCAAAGTTCTTAACTCTGCTCTTACACAGCTACAAGTATTTCGATTGAAGTATGTACATACATAGATGCATATACCTATAATGTTGCATTATTATTAATTTAAAACTTTTAAATGAAACAAACTCTTATCTAGGATGGGTAAAAACAACATATTCTATTGCTGACAAGCACATAGGAACATTCATTAATGGACAGTCTATTAAGTGTTATATATCTATGTATATATTTTAAAAAAAGATATAAAAAAAGATTTAAGAAAACAATTATTTACTTGCATTATTTTACTTCCTAAAAAGTTAAAAAATATTGATAAGTAGATTAAAATTCTTACAAACACGAAAAAAAAATTAAAGCAGGGCTGTCCAAACCGTATACCTTCCTGGGCCAATTAAAATTGACTGCATATTAGTGTTGGGAAATATCGAATAAAAACTATCAACTTATTCGATAGTAGCTGAATGTTCATTTATTCGATAGTCTATATTTTCATTCGTTCGTTCATTCATTCTTCATTCAATTTTCGTTCAATCATATTTTCACTTGATGGTTTGAATGATTTCAGTTTTTTTATTTTATTTTTAATTTTTGTGGAGCGTTTTTAATAATGGTAATTGTAGCATCCTTCAATAGAATTTAACGGTTTTTAGCTTAAATATAGAGCATAACTTATATTTTGACATCTAAAGAGTATCTTTTTATTTGTTTTACTGTAAAGCCCAGATAGATTTAGCTTTTATCCTAAAAAAAGTTAGTGACAAAAAGAGACATGCATATGTCTATATATCTGTATGTATAACGATCTGCATTTGGTATGTGTGGTATTTGTTGGCATTCGTCAAACGAGATTTTTAAAATTTAATTTTTATGGCTAAAAATAACATTTTCTGCCATATATCCGCTAAGGAAAAGTTTTATTTGTTCGAAAACGGATCAAATAAAACGGTAGCTGTTCCATTGCTACCAACTATGCGCAAGTAAAATTCAGGGGCACCATATTGCAGAAAAAAAAAACAAAAATATTGACAATTTTATTTTGCGCTTGTCGTCATTGTTGTGCTTTCAGAGGCTATTTATTAATTTATAATTTTTTTTCTAATAATGGAAGAAAAACTTATCGAAATGGTAAGAGAAAATACATTTCTTTTTGATAAGAAAAGAAAATCTTATAAAAACATCGACTCAAAAGAAAAACAGTAAAAAGAGATTGGAGATTCGCTATGTGTACTATACTGACACTTCGTATACTTTTTTTATGACACACAGTGTCAAACAGAAGTAAGAAGACGATGCTGGTGGCAATGTGTTTCAGTTTCTTTTGCGTGCTGTTTGCTGTTGACGGTGCTGGTGCTGTTGCTGGTTCAATCTGTTCCGCGCTTTATGGTGGATTTTCATTGTTCTGCAACGTCTTGGTCTGCAAAATCAAAAAAATTGAAACGCGGGAGACATACGTCATTTTACAAAAGAGTGAAGGAATACACATTATACGTATTCGTATTTCCTTGCTATAATTTTGTAAAGCTCGTTGACAGAAGTCAAAATCATTTGCTTTGCTGTCTAAAAACTTACTTTAATTTTGTTCTTGAAAAGAAGTTTAAATTTTTTGTAATTAAAAAATTATAATAATGGAAGAAGATAATTCAGACGATCGAAAAAGGAAAGCGATGAGCCTACTCTTGGCTTCGTTTATTTTTGAGGAGCCTCTAGAGGAAAAAGAAAAAGAAATTCTGGGTTCTTCAATATCTGCAACAACGGAACATGGAGCAGGGACGTTTATCTTATGAATTAAAAAAAAAATATGAATAATTAATAGTTAATAAAAATAATTTATTATTACTTAATTTTAAATCTTTTCATATTTTCCATTTCTTTCCTTGTAATTTGGCAATTATTGAACAAAAAATTGACAGTTGTTGGCTTTGTTGCGTTCAGGTTAATAGCATTCAGAGGCAAAAATTTCAATTTTGAACATGAAAATTTGAAAATTGTTGTAAAAACGAGAAAAACTGCTCACCCGAACTATGGAAATTATAGTGACCTCCACATGCAGAAGAACCTGCTATAATCAAGATGAACATGTTCGTCTTCACCATAATCTTGATTTCTCTTATTTCCTATATTTTTACTTGCGTTATAGGTACTAAAGGTTATTTTGACATTCTTCAGAGGAGCTTTTTTAATTTTTTTTAGCTCAAAAATTAACGGTACCTGCCATATAACCGTTATATAAAAGCTTATTTTTCTTGAAAACGGCTCCTAGAATTTTTATAAAAAAAATCAGTGTACTACTGTCGGTATGAATTATATTTTGGTGAAAAAAAAAATTATATGGTGGGCTAAAAATGGTACCTTCCATAAGACCGGTTTTTTTCTTCGACTTTTTCCAAAACTGGTGATCCGATTACAATCAAAATTGATATTCAAGAAGATGTAGGTAGCCTGAGTAATTTTGCATAAATTTTTTTTCGAAAACTTTTTTTTTTTTATTTTTAATAATTTTTTTTAATTTTTTTTTTTTTTTTGAAAAATCAATATTTTGAATTGCAGAATAGTGAAAATCCACCATTTATTACATCCCATATCGGAACCATAAAGAGAATTTAAAAGAGAGGAACATTTTCGTACGTCTTACCCTCCAAAACTCATTTTTTAGTTTTTTTGTATGTATCAGTTAGAAAGCCCATTTAAAATGGCCGTGTTTTTTTTGGCAAAGCTGTCCGCAGCGTAGTTGAATTTTACACATATTACAAATACAACAACCAGTTGCCGATAAAAACACCTAGTTGCCGATTTAACTAGATTTTGCATATGATTCGTATAGATTTTCGAATTCTAAGTTATTTAGCCTCTTTATATGTTTTACATAAAAAAAATTCATTCGCAATTGAGCATTTCTGTCATGATATAAGACTTGTATCATGCATTTCTGATCCTATAGTAAATTATGTGATTACAGGTACTCAATCAATTAAGATTATAGAAAGTTATATGAAGAATCAAAAAATCTGCTGACGTTCTATTAACAAACTTAGTTATGTAATTAAAATAAGGGGCACGTTTTAATTTTGCAGTTTTGAACGTACATAGCTACGTTATTAAAATGGATTTTAATAACTAATCCCAACAACGAATCACAATTGCCATTTGATCATCCATAAACGTTTACGGCAGATACCTGATTCTACGAACAAATCCCGTTGTCTTAAGTAGTCGAGATGTATATTTTGACATAAAATAACAGGCGGTTGCCGATAGGTTTTTTTGAGAAATCTAACTTCACTGCCCATCACTTTACCAACAAAACACGGCTAATGCATTGGAACACTAAACCAAGCTTACTGAGTATGCGAAATTTTGTGTTCAAACAAACTCCTTAGCAAGGCCCCAATAATTATGATTGTTACTTACCGAATGAATATTTCATTCCATTTTCGTAACATTTATTTTCCTAAAATATAGTAAATTTAAATTTTTTGTCGCGGGCCGGACAAATATAAACCACGGGCCCTGACTTAAAGGAACTCTATAACATGCCTGTTCAAAACCAAGCGGAAATTTGGTTCTCGATAATGAGGTAACTGTTTTTTGATTGAATTGACTCGAAGAGTTGTGATTTGTGAATTGAAATTATTATAAAGGTATTCATGCAACGTCGTATACTTTACGAAGTGGTAAAGTCGCAAGGTTTACGATGCTCGTTTCTGGAACGCCCCCTTTTTGCAAATGTTGTAAACCTTGTCGTAACTCAAATAGCTGTTTGTTAAACTTCATGCCTAAAATAAGTGACAAATTTGTGGATTGTTTAGAAAATTGTTTTAAATGATATTTTTATGTTGGAATTATAGGGAATAAAAGTTAAATTGAACATTTATTAACTAAAATTTAAAAATTTGATAAACGTGAACAAAGAGGATGAGATCATAAAAAAATGGTTTATGTATGTACATACAGGGTGGTCCAAAAGAAGTCATCCATCGGATGTTGTTTGGCTTTTTTTCTAAATTAAAAAATTCGATTCTGTTTTTTGATTATGTTTATTTGAACCTTTAAAACTATTGGTCAGGTCGAGAAGATGATACCGGCCAAATGGGCCGTATGTATGTATGTATTCTGCATCTGTCTAGTCCACAAATGTCAAAACAGATTTGATATTGGCGGCCATTTGCAAAAATGAGAGCATCTTCCAATAGGGTGATTTCTTTTTGCTCACCTTGTATATGATGATGGTTGCTTAGGGTTCTCGATATACTGAACCACTGAACTGATCGATTTTTCCATTATTCGGTTCCGAAACCACTAGAAGTTTGTTGTTGCAAAAATTTTACGACGTTAGCAACGTTTTATGTTAGCAAAAATGGCTTAAACGTGTAGTAGTAACCAAATTCGTTATAAAGTCGTAGAACAGAACACGCTTCCAATTCGGAATAAAACATTATTTTATTGCTCTGGTATTGCAATTTCCAACGTCAACTGTTTGTGACATCATCAAAGGGTTAAGAAGGTTGAAATCAATTGAAGCAGGTCATTTTGGTGGACGCCCCCACAAAACAACGATAAAAAACTTATAGGCCGATAAAAAACTTTGGATCAAAGATCCTTTTGCGATTTTTCTTAAATAATTTGTGAGAAGCTTATTCTGCCTATAGCACCAGTATTGTAAAGAAGCGTTTAAAAGAATTTGTCTACAAATGTATACCTATGCATTCTCCAAACATTCTTCATTCTTAAAACAATGGTTTGTGCGAGAAACAATATTCGTGCTAAAAGCAAATCCCATCCTTCGTTCTAGAAATATGTTAAAAAACGCGGAAGGTTAAGATTTGCACGAGATCACATGGCGTGGACCAGGGAGTTGACGGTTCAGACGGTTTTAGCATTTATTGGAGTGATTTTAGAGTCGAAAAGACAGTCAAAATGAGTCAGTCCTCTAAAGGCGGAAATGTGATAATTTAGCCTCCCTTAGGTTTCCACGGAAAAATCCCCCTTTGTGATTCATATTTGTTTTGTAAAACAGTCCTAACCCTTGTAAATTGATTGCAATTTGACAAAGTATGCCTCAAAAAGGTTTCGTCTAATGGAACGGTACCAGCAAATACTTTCTGGATGCCGAAAACTTGTTTACTTCTATGACATCTGTCATAAACCTTTACACCCTCTGTTTGATTAATGGTCTGGTTTTCATTTTGTGTCAACCTATACATAAAAAAAATATTTTTTCAACAACATAAGTTTTATTGTGAAGAAAAGGATATTACCTATGTATGCCCTTCGAGCTTCGACTAATCGTTTTGACCTAATGCCATATTTTATTAAGACTTCACGAAACACCTCTTACAAAATTCAGAATATAAATCGCCTATAAATCGCAAGGAGGTAGTTATTCTGTGCCCGTAAATTTTTCACAAAATTTACCATCAAAAATACAAATTGTTTCATAACGTTAGCAGATAATGTCGTTAATAATACAGAAGACTGCTACAGAGATTTATTAAACAAATGACATCGTTCAAGACCGTACTAAAAAATATCCGATTTTAAGCTCGCACTTAACTTCCGCCCTGGCCATGGACCTTACATCATCTGTTCTGGTAGGAAAAGTGTCAGAATCGTAAAAAAGCCACAAAGTAACAATCTTTACTCACAATTACTCTCAAGAGCTTAACCCAACTCATTTCATCAGCATCTGTTAACAGTTCATTGTCCATATACCAAAACCCTTTTCAACATTAACGTCCAAGAGCTGAGTTCTGCATTAAGGAACATTTTAATAATTCCCTCGTACTATGTACATTCCTGAAGAGAAAGATATTACGATGGTGAAAATGACACTTGGCTCCTGATAAAGCAAACCATTTCCAACTCCCCTCTCCCTGTGTATACATAGCCCATCAACAATTTTACCATCCAAGCATAATATTGGGCGCCCTTCATTCCAGCTTACTGCTTTTTAATTAGTAATAATTTTGGAAAATCCCTAAAATATCAAATTACCGTTCCTAATCGGTCAGAGTTTATGTTTCGTTATTATTAATTAGTAAACAACTTATTTTCATCCATTAGCCCCTTGATATATGCAATCATAAAGGCATACATAGATATGCAATAAACTTTTAATTTTTTTTTTTACAAAAACTAATGAGATGCATATCAAGTGTGTGTTTTTACAAAAAAAAACGTCATCCTTATAGTCCCTTGCGACAGATACCGCCACTATATACGTCAGACATAAAATGTCTCGGATTTCATTCAAAAAATGCATTGCTGCCCCGTTTTTAATGGCTAGTCAAATAATTTCAGTTTTCGGTATAAGCAGTGCTGGCAGTGCACATAAATTACACTTCTTTTCAACACAGCAACAAAGCAGCAACATGGAGGAGCATACAGTCCAGGACAAAAGCAAGAAGGATGGAAACAAAATTCACGACCAAATGTAAAAGGGATATGAGACTTCCCTTAAAGGTACAATAAGACGACATGCAAGCACGCGACAGACAGAGGGTAATAGCACTTAATAATTTAAAACAAAGCCGTCCAGGACAGGGGGTGGCTCTGGCTGCTGGTTGCAATGTTTTGTAAGATACACCTTATTCGTTCCTTCATGTCCAGGATAATAATCTCTTGTGGAATGAATGTGTATTTGTGTTTTCCATGTGGGGGAGTGAATCTGAATAAATGTACGTTAGGAGTGGATCCAATGCTTTGCAGTTTCAAAGGGTTTTTTTTCTGTTCAAGGGTCGATGGAAAAAATCTATCCATTCTAAGAGTATTCCATGTGCTCTTGTGAAGGTGCCTCAAAGGACCTGTGTGTTCCAGAGCTTAGAAATAAATAATGCACTCATTTGTTTTGCTGCTGCACCGCACACCAAATACACACATCATTCTAATTTTGGTGCTTGGCTTTCCGTCTGCACAACACAAAGGCGAAGAAATGTGTTCTGGCTAGAATCATGTTGGACATGGGAGAGATATTTAGCACACAGGCAGAGAGGGGTGGATTTGTTTGGGTCTGCAGTTTCTTATGAAAAGTATAAGGCTCGGTGGAAAAAGGCGCAAAACCACATGTCTTTGCCTCTAGCAGTAGCAACGAGTATTGTTCTTCTTTTAGTTCATGGATTTTAAATTTAATGTACATAAAAGGTTGGGTAAGAGTAATCATTCAATTGGAAGACATAACTTTTGCAAATGGCAGCAAGTGTCAATTCTGTTTTGACGTTCGACGAGTAAATACAGAGTGGGCCAAAAGAAGTCATCCATCGGATGTTGTTTGGCTCTCTTTTTTTCTAAATGAAAAACTTCGATTCTGTTTTTTGATTATGTTTATTTAAACCTTTAGAATTGTATTGGTCAAGTCAAGAAGATGATATCGGCCAAATGGGCGCCGTCACAATTTATTGCCATACGGGCTGGTTTTATGGCATTTTTCATCACTTCAGCGAGAACTTCGGGCGACAGATTCTCGCACTCGTGTCGAATGTTGTCCTTGAAGGCTTCCAGAGTCTCGGACTTGTTCACGTAAACACGAGACTTCAAAAAACCCACAAAAAAGTCTGAAACGGGTGATCTTGCGGGCCAATGCAAATCGTCAAAACGAGAGATGAGGCGACCCGGGAACGCTGCCTTCAGAATATCGGTTCATGTCGGTTCATGTATCGCTCCATGGCTTGTTAACTTGTATTCTGCATCTGTCTAGTCCACAAATGTCAAAACATATTTGACATTGGCGGCCATTTGCAAAAATGAGAGCATCTTCCAATAAGGTGATTTCTTTTTGCCCACCTTGTAGATACTCCTGAAGACCTCAAAAACGCTAGATATTCTGAAAAAAGCATTTCCGCATCGTCTTATCTCACCCTTTGACGATTTGCACTGGTGGGCATTATTTGTGGGCTTACTTTGCAATTCAGGGTTTTAGAATGTAAACAAGTCTCAAACTCTTGAAGCCCTGTAACAGAATATCCGTGAGGAATGCAAGAACCTATCGCCAGAAGTTCTCATACAAGTGATGGAAAATGCGATAAAACGACCCTGCATGGTAATCAATTCTGACGTCTAATTCTTCACCTGATTCATGCCTCCTAACCGATGACGCGACGTCACTATAGAAGCTCAGAGCCAATATTAAACGAGAGATATCGGCCGTTTCCATTGAAATGTAATACCGAGTCATCAGATATCGGGTTACACGAATCAACTTTAGTAAACCGTGCCCGTAGTAGGCATATAAAAGACGTCGAACTTGATACATAATTGTACTTACGTAATTGTACTTTAACCAGATAAAACAATTTTCGAGATATTTCAAATGGTTTATGTTTTTGTTTAAAAAAAAAGTTAAACCTTTTTTTTAAAAACCTGAAAAGTACCGTGTTGAATATATTTTTAAATTTCGGCAATTTTTTTGTTCGATAATGGTGGTAATTTTTCCTTCTTACACATCGCACTTCTCTTGGCCCTATCACAAAATAGATGCTACCAACCTCCACTGGCATCGTAACTTTGTATTGCCTGGAACGATTTTTAATCTCAGGAAGGTTCTGTGTATATGTACCAAATATTTGAACTCTCTCATAAGAGTAAAGAGAGCTGAGCAGTAGAATTGCCAAGTGATTTGAAACGAGCTATATGATCATGATTATGCCTAAAAGTGCAGTATTTCATCTCTGACATTATACTCATTGAATCTCGTGTGCACCATTTCCGTTCTCTTGAATCCTCTCTCTTCGCAACCGACCGTTGGGCAAGTGATACGGTTCAATTCATACACGAATGCTTACAGTCATCTGTCATCTCTGATATCTCCGATGTAGTTGTTTCTGATTCCATATGAAAGTAAGCCTCATGGTTGTGCCTAATTAGAAAATCAACCAGCAAATGAGTTTTGGGCAAGATCACTGTATTGCGTGCTGAACTCTAGAACTCAACAGCACTGTAGCCTCGTCATCGCCAAGTTATTTTCGTCAGAAAAGACCTCTTGTTGAATTTTTCTAAAAGTCCAATTTGGAGCTCGTTTGAATCTCTAGTTGTATTGCAAATGATTTCTTCTCAATTTTGCTTGTTTTTAAAGAAGGTCCTAAAGACGCAGAACTGGTATAACTAAATTGAATTGAAGAAGCCCAAAATTCAGGGCCTGCTAACTACCTAGATCTTGAGTTATCGATGTGTTCCGAAAGGCAAACGCCTTTTCCGATACACCGAGTTAAACACAAAAACTAATATTTGAATTGTCAGAAGAAATTGACGCGCACAAACGATGAACCATTATTTTTTCTATTTTCCTCAATATTTTCAGGAAATTTAACCACTGAAATTTCAAAATTCTGTATACATATATTGGCTGAACCAAAGCCATTACCAGGGCTGCTGAGAGAGACGGGATAACGGGTGGATTACCCCCGGGCCCTTAGTTCTTCGAAGGCCCGAAGTTTTACTGGAAATACAAGGTGGGCAAAAAGAAATCACCCTATTGGAAGATGCTCTCATTTTTGCAAATGGCCGCCAATGTCAATTCTGTTTTGACATTTGTGGATTAGACAGATACAGAATACAAGTGAACAAGCCATGGAGCGATACATGAACCGACATGAACCGATATTCTGAAGGCGGCGTTCCCGGGTCGCCTCATCTCTCGTTTTGGCGATTTGTACTGGCCCGCAAGATCGCCCGATTTAACCGTTTCAGACTTTTTTGTGGGTTTTTTTAAAGTACCGTATTAACGTTAACAAGCCCGAGATTCTGGAAGCCCTTAAGGACAACATTCGACACGAGTGCGAGAATCTGTCGCCCGAAGTTCTCGCTGAAGTGATGAAAAATGGCATAAAACCAGCCCGTATTGCAATCAATTGTGACGGCGCTTATTTGGCCGATATCATCTTCTCGACTTGACTAATACAATTCTAAAGGTTTAAATAAACATAATCAAAAAACAGAATCGAAGTTTTTCATTTAGAAAAAAAGAAAGCCAAACAGCATCGGATGGATAATTTCTTTTGGCCCACCCTATTATTACATTTTTCATAAAAAAAGGGGCCGTACATGGTTTCCAAGTGGCCCAAAAATTCTCTCGGCGGTTCTAGCTACTACACCATATTTCTTTCAAAATAATACGTTTTCTAATGAAAAAACAGAAAATATAACAGAGGGAATCGAAGATACGCATAGTATCTGTTTTTGAGTAAAATGTATACACATATTGACAATGACAATTGGTATAAATTAAATATTTGTATGACTGTTTTTAATCTGTGTTTTTGACAGATCTGCTTTTTATTATTTTGACAGTTTTGTTTCTGTATCAAAAACAATTTAAAAAAAAGTACTTCAACACCTAAATAATCTGAAAAATCCTCTTAAACCTGTTGCAATAATTCTTTAAAACCCCAAATCTGGTTAAATTTTGTAATTTGTCATAAGATCTTTATTTGGTTTTGATATCTAATTTATTATTATAATGCCTTTTTCCAATTTTTACTTTAAAAATTAAGGAACAAGAATTTATTCAATTTTTTTAGGATAAAACAATTTATAAAGCGCCCACGATGCTAAGGCAAATCCAGCCCTGATTTATCACCAGAGTACCAACTGTAGTAATAGAGTGCAAGTAAAGAAATACGAAATGTTAGGAAAATGTGCCTCGGATATCGTGATTTAAAAATCGCGTGCACTCGAACGAACCCTATGACCCCTGCCATGATAAAACCATCACTACTGACACCACCACCATAGAGGAAAACTACCCCTGACCGAACCCATTACACACGGTAGAGAAGTGAAATCTACCCAAACGTGCCATTTGGTGTTTTATTTTGTGTGTTCCAAAGTGTGGACTATAATGGCATTTGAATTTTTCCTAATTTCGGGAATAGTCTTGGCGGAAATCTTTTGAATTTTCCCTCAGGAAGAGGGTGATGGCGGCAAATATTCTAAGGCAAGGAGGGTTGGCAAATGAAAATGATCGATATTTCGTTCGACTTTGTTGTTTGTTTTCCATTTTCTTGCGGGACTCGAGAAGGGAAAATATATGTACATCCATATCCATTTAATGTAGGGTAATAGCTTTAGTTTGTTCGTAGGTTTCATATGTCTATGTCCACCACCCCTTATTTCAGACTGACAGGCGGCGTCGACAATGACAAGGGCAGTGGCGGCATTGGCGCGGCAGCGGCGCTCGTCTAGGAATTTTTCAGTCACCCTTACCAATCAATGTCTGGCCGCCAGGGGGATGTTGATGTTAATAATTATTGTAGTAGAGCAAATAAATTATATTGTTGCGTTTTTCAAGGAATGAAAATATTAGAGGTAAAAGGCCCAAATTTGTTCGTCCTTGTTCGATAAAAATGTGTCTCACATAAGAAACATACAATACATGCAATTTAAATGTGATGACTTATTTTTGTAAATAATTTATTGTATTCACAGATGAAAAGAAGTTGAAGTAGTTTCTGATGAATGGAATCACATTAGGGATACATTTCCTATTTTGCTGCTGGGGATTTGGCCCATTTGAAAGTTCTAGCTTGATTTATTAAGATACGTGGGTTTGCATAAAGTGTACACATGCGTGTGTCTTGAAAATATTTAGATTCCTTAACTAATGTACAAGAAGGAGCTAGAAGTGAAATGAACCTTTTTTTCTGTTTGGAACACTTCATATGTTCCGGAACACAAGAAGAATGTCCATATATTAGGTTTGATTGATTGGAGTTTTGTTTTGGGTTCATAATTCTTGGAAATTGATGATGAGAGATGCTGACAAATAGAAGAGTGTTTTAACTTTAATTTAACAAAAGTATGCTGAATGTTTGCTGGAAAGTTGTATTATTTTTTTTTATTGACGATTGTTGATATTCTATAACAGTTATAGTTTTTTTTTTTATAATTTGCGCACGCTAAAGGTATTTGGGCTACCCTTCGGTGGACACAGCGCGAGCTTAGGAAAGAAGGAGAGGGTTTAATAGGAGTTGCCGATGCCCATTGGTTTAAAACTTCTGAACATCATAATGGGAGGGGAAAACAGAGTTAGGCAAAAGATTCCACATTCGAGTTGTACGGCTGAAGAACGAATCTGTGTACTAAATTGGTGGGCATTCCTGGAAGCGCGAGTATTACGGTGAAACTGTTAAAGGGAAGGAATGCAACCGCGGCTATTTCTCTAGAACATTGACCGTAGAAATAACGGAAAAAAAGAGAGAGACATGAAACATTCCGTCGATGTTCAAGTGACGTGAATGTTCTAATGATAATATCATCTGCAATCAACTTGAAAGCTTTTCTTTGAATACCATCCAAAAGACTCAAGTGAGTTGATGGAGCACCCACCTAGATATGGGAGTTATATTCTAGTCTTGGACAAATGTATGATTTGTAAATAGTAGCCAGATCAAAAGGGGAAAATAATTTCTTACATTTTCGGAGGTAGCCCAAACATCTTGCGGCATTTTTGGCAACATCATAAATATGATTATTCCACTGGTGACTGGTGATGCTCATACCGAGAATTTCAAGATGATCAGTAAGTACCGCTCATGGATAATGGCAAGGGGGGTTTATTACGCCTTAAAGATAGAAGACAGCATTGTGTTTTGGACACATTAAATTCTACACGATTTCTTACTCCCCATTTGATGATGCTGTCAAGATAAGAATTTAATGAGCTTATCATACGTTGCCTTTGAAGATCCACATCCGAAGACCGCGGGTGTGACTCCAAAAACGAATATGAAAAGCTGAGTGTACTGTCATCAGCGAAGCAGTTTAGTGGATTAGAAGTTTCAGACAGGAGATCATTTATAAAAATGAGAAAGAGAGTCGGAGACAGAACCCTGGAGCCCTGGGGTACACCAGCATCTATTTTGAAGATATAAGATTTGAACCCATCCAATACAACTTGTATTGAACGGTACGAAAGGTAATTTCTAATCCAGCGAAGAAACCAAAAGCACGCATTTTCGATAAAAGAGCGTAGTGCCAGACTCAAATGCTTTAGAAATATCGGTTGCAATAATCTTACTTTCTCTGGAACGGTGTAAAGATTGATTCCACTGTTCGGTGAGATATACCATCATATCACCATAGGACCTATTGCTACGAAAGCCATATTGTCGGCCATTTTGAAGCTTTCGTTCCTCAAGATATTTCTTGATTTTATAATTGATAAGTGTTTCCATGACCTTGGAAAGAAGGGACGTAAGCGCAATCGGTCGATTGGTTAGATACTATAAGGACCAACGGATTTAAGTATGTCAAGATCCTTCAAAACTCCAGCTACTGTACAAGTGCGAAAGAAGATTGGTCCCATAGAATCACCATGACCATGACCAGAGTGTGTCACGCTGCCAGGTTGAACTGCTTAGCAAAAAGGTTAGCTTTCTCTTGGGAACTAACAAATGGTGTGTCATTGATGACAAGCGTCGGAATTGAGGACAAAGAAGTTTTCCTTATATTTTTTACAAATGACCAAAAATTTTTGCTACCTTTGGGACATTGTAGTAATTTATGTCTTAATTGTTGGCCGAATAAGAGCGTTACAGGCATTCCTGTACTTTTTCCGGTTTTCTTCAGTAGGGTTGTCTTTATAACAACGGAAACATATCTCCTTAACTCTGATAACCTACCTCTTTACAGCTTGTATTAAACCATGAGTTTTCTTTGGGTCTGATACTTTTGACTCTATTTGAGATAAAAGTTCTCATCCCCGAAACAATGAGATTAGTAATCATATCTGCACTGGAGTCAACGTCACTATCTAAGAAGCATAGTGACAAGTTAAAGATCCTGAAGAAATTATTGAGACCGACCCAATTGGCTTTCTCATACTGCCAAACAGTTCTCTTAGGAGCTCTTTCTTGAACTGGATTAGTTCGGGAAGTTAATCTAGCGGATATGACACAATGGGTCAAAAGTGCCTAGAGGCAATATTACACTAATAATGCACTTGTCAGGGTCAGAGGTAAGAAACAAGTCAAGAGTGTTTTCTGCTGCATGCGAGTAGGCTTGTCAACTAGTCGAGTCAGATGGTTGTATTCGGCAAAGATCTCAGCACACATACCTTCGAGTGTTGTAGGTCCGGAATAGCGAAGCTAGGAGGAATTGTGGACATTGAAATCGCCCGTATATTAACGATATCAGTGCGAGGATACAGGGAAACAATTTCTTGAATGTGTGTCTTTTAGTCTATTTTACTTCATTCGAACCTAATTAAAGAAGTCGACCTATAGAATTCTTTGCGCTCAATTAGGTTATTGCGTTGACTACCTTGTTTTCAAATGCGGATGCAGACTGTTTCTTAACGCAAGGTACACAAATGATAACAAGGATGGTTTTTAGGCTAAATTTAAACACCGTAGGTGGCGCTGTTGTCAAAAAACACGCAACTTTGAGTGGGCCGTAAATTAAATTCCGACGTTCTTGTGTTTGTAACACTTCTCCCATACGGCTCTACCGATTTTGATGAACATTTTATTTTCGAACTTATGGGATCACCTGGATGGTTCTGAGCCAAAGAGATTGGGATTTTATTTTCAGAGCTCTTTAGTTTCTCACATAAAAACCTTATTTAATTTTATTCTCTTAATAGTTTTTTGTAAATTAATTGTAGGACCGGTTTTAATAAAATCCTGTTTTTTATTTTTAGTTTTTTTGAAAAATTTTATTTTTTAGAAATTTATGTATGCAGTTTTTTAGAGTTTATTAATATACATGTGAATATAAAATTTAAAATATTTTTTCGATTTGTTTTAGAAATATTGATTTTTCAAAAAAAAAAATCAAAAATTGATTTTAATAAGAAAAAAAAGTTATTAAAAATGTTGTTACGCAGAATTAATTAAACTACCTAGATCTTCTAAAATATAAAATTTGACAGAAATCCAAAAAGCCGTCACCGAGAAAGCCCAACATTAAAAAAAACCGTTATATGAAAGGTACCGTTAATGGACTTTTCCCGGAAATTTGGTTCTAATGAAATGATAGCTAATACTAACAAAAAAATTCTCAAAACCTTTCATCAAAACCGTTGAAGCCGTTTTCGAGAAAAATAAGCTTTTCCTAAACGGTCACATGGCACTTACACTGAACCAAATTTGGTAGTGGTATTGATTGCTGTTGATCATAGATCCAAGATATTTAAACTTTCCGAACTTGGGAAGAGCTGCTTCATTCAAATAAATGTCCGGAATCGTCCTGACTTGAACAGAAAATGGGCAGCATAGGTGTTCAGTCTTTGTTGTGTCAATTCGGTATCATTTATGCTTCAGAACCACGATGAAAACTGGGTTAATTAAAGGCTATTGCAAGAAGTTGCAGGCCACTGCTCGTTTGACCAAAATAGTCCTTGAGTGAGTGACTCAGGGTGTCCTTTAGGATTGTTGGGGTTGACATTGCTTTTCCTGCACATACATAAATCCAGAGATATGCATATGACGTATGCTAAGAGCAAAAATATTTGTATCTAAAATGAAAGTATACTTCAAAAAGAAATACTCTTCTCTCCGAATACTTCTTGAAGTGCATTTGAAAAACTTTGATGACTCAAGAGTTAAAAAACAAAAAAAAAAACATTTGTTCCATAAGTTCCTTGAACCTATAAAAACTGTCAAGTTTGTTCAAAGATAGCATATCTTTTGCTGCATTCCAACTAATGAACCTCATTCACCATAAGGAATAAAATAAAACACACCATGCCCAAATGAACACAAACTTTTCTTTTGCGAAAATTGTTTAAAATGAAAAAAAAGCAGACAATTTTCCACAAGCTTGATATACCAAAACGGCAAAATAAAATCATAGAAAACGATTCCTCCGGCACAGTCCACACTTAACCGAACAGTTGAAGTTACAAAAAAAAAAGAGTAATGAACTACTTCCTTTTCGAATACCTACTTTGTTAGTCTGTAAAGTTCTATGATTTCATCTCAAGTGTTCCTAACCACTTTGGTAACTTTTAGCTTTTCTTTCTATTAATTTGCGTATTTATTTTACTAAAAGACAATTTTCCAGTCAAAAGTGCTGTTTTATCACGAAAAAAAGGAAAACCCTTTTTCTTAAATCATCAACCAGAAAACAAAAACGAACTTCTTCAATTGATCCAAAGATTAAATCCTTTTGGTATGCAGAGTCTGAGAGGTAGAGCTGCAGAGAGGATGCTCCTCTCTGTGTTCGTGTCCTACAACACTGTGATTTAAGTGTTTTTCCAGACGTTATAGAATAATTCGCTTCCTTGGGCTCCTCCTTTATGCAATCAAAATCAAAATGAAAGCGATTCCAAAGACAATTGAAAAGGACATTTCCCTATATTGATGGTACACCAACAAATGTGTTGCAAACTATACAAAGTTGGCATTTAGAGAGACAAAATGTTGTAGACTGTGTTGCAACTGTGAAAGGTTAAACAAATATTTCAATATTGCATTCCACTTCAGTTGGTTCTTTGAAATATGCAAAACATCTCAATAACGTTATCCATTTTGATTGTTCCAGCAATACATTCGATTATCCTTTGTGATCAGAGAAGTGATGAGCAGGAGCCGCTCACCAGAAAAAAATTTGCATATTTATGAAATGGCATTCAGGAAATTCTCCTTCCTCCTCCGAGCCTTGTCGATACCATGATGTATACTCGAATAGGTTGAGGCATTTTGTTTTTCTTCTTTTAATTTCCATACTAAATACACTCTAGTGTGGCAACCCGTTTTGATGTTTCCTCGAGGAGAAGTCTGAAGACTCCAACGTATATGGGAATCGTAACTCTTATAAGTCATAAGTTCTAATGCGGGCGTGCTCTTGAAACACTTATGTTCCAGGATGCTGAAATGTGGGTGAATGTGAATTGTTATGGAAATTTGCCTTCCAGATGTTTGCACAATTTCGTTTCTATTTTTTTTTTTGTGAATTTTGGAATAGAAATAGGAGATTCCATATTTCATACGTTTTGAGGGATCTCAAGAGTCATGGAGCATAGAGTGTTTGATAAATATTTATATTTTTTTTTTTGCCGCTTTTCTGTGGGGGAATTTGGGTATTTATATATATGTAGTTGAAAGATGTAGCAGCTCTGCATTTGACTTGATGAAATAACGAGTTAATTCTGATCCTTTGAGTTATTTCTGTGCTGTAGATGTCCTTTGGTGTATGAGTTAAGTATTTGAGCAGGAAAAACGGAAATTGCATTCCATCAATTGAATTTATTTTGTTAAGATGAAACACTCAAAGCTGGAATGACGTAATATCCAAGCTATGGCCGGAAGGAGCTGAATAAGCAAACCTTTTATTCACTTGTTATTCCTAAATATGACTGTTTATGAATGATTCCACAAAACCCTGCCCCGCTTTGTCAGTGAAGGCTATTGACAAGCTTGTTGAGTTAGATGTTAGACGGTTTGAGTTAAGAAAATTTCGGCTTGAATTGCTTTATGTCTGAGACCATTTAAAGGCTGGTGGTTCTATATTTTATTCTTCGTCAGGTTTTTTGTTGCGGCGGCGTCGAACGCAGACAAATTTTTTTGGTGATAAAAGGTCAAAAAATAATACAATTCATTTAATGACTAACTGTTGGTCTATAGAGACATTAGTGCGGAATTCGGAAAACACAAATTGGCCTAACCGACAAGATTTTGTCAAACTCGAATGTAGTGAAGCGACCCATTGATTTTGAGTCGAGAGAAGATCGACCCGGGAAAAATTGATTCAATTTCAGATTAAGCAGTTACAGGAAATCCGTTTAGAATTTAGTCCTTCATGTCATTTATCTTCTTCTTTTTGATTTTTCTTGTTGTTGTTCCATTTCTTCTTTAAGCGACGATTGTAATGTTCTTGAATGTGACCACACCTTTCGCATTTCACTGCTTTACCAAATGGTTCGCAGGGCCTCCTGGCTTGAATAATATTTGTTTGGTCTAGAAGTTCTTGCACCTGCCTTTCACCCGCGATAGTTTTGCAGCGTTGCCGAAGCATGTTCATTCATCTGCAAACAATGTACTCTCATACGTCTTATATATTGTCCAACATTGCTCCTTCATATAGGAGGCATTTTGCGATCACAGAAAATGGCTACAGATTTCCCGCCACTTCAGCCATCCTACACTTCGCACATTATTGATATTGTCATCAAAAGATCCTTGGCTTCTGATCAGTGATCCAAGATAATTAAACTTTTCGAAACTATTCCCTTCGAATAAATTTTCGGATCAGAAAATGGGTAGCATAGATATTAGTCTTCTCCGTTCTTATGCGGTATCCATTTCAGTCCGAAACATACTCCCATACATCAAGCTCTCATTGTAAGGATGCGAAGAATCATCAATTATGATGGTTCCATAGTAAGCGAAGAATAATTGTTGGTCTTTTCCTTACCCTCAAGCAGAAAGTAAAGTATTCTAAGAAAGAACAAAGGTTTCAACGACTTTAATTGAGAACTTTACTGTGACTCCTGCATTTTACCTTTGATTTTATCTACTCGTACATGCCGCTCTCTTTAGGAACCAATATTTTGTCCATTCTGATTCCTAATATTCTGGATTGCATCTATGATGTATTACTAACAACTCCGCGCTGGTCATCACAAAGTCATAATATTTTCAGCAAGCGGCCATACCCTCTCATTGATCTTCACGTAATGTGACATTTCGTGCATCAGTGTTCCTCGTGTAGATTGGAATAAGGTAAGCGCTACTGACTAGATCGCCGCTGATAAGTTCGGACGAACAAATCTTAAGTTATCTAGATACGATGCTTCCCATCTTTTCCAGAACTCTGAGGGTATCGGGGGAATCGCGGGTAGTCCAACTGCTTTTCTTTGTTTGAATATTTTATTCACAGCACTAATTCCTTCAACTGTGACAGAGGGAACGTCTTGGTTGTAAGATGCAGGTATTGAAAAGTATAGCCTGGGAAATTGTTCAGTTAAAAGTTCTATAAAATACTGTCGTCATCTTTGAATAATACTGTCGTGATCAAAAAAGTTTTCTTCGAGCATTGTAAATCAAATTTAGTGAACTAATCTCCTGAACTGTCTCCCTCTTTTAGCGGTACTTTGGAAAATAGTTGCTTCCTTGTTCATATTGGCAGCAGCCGCTGCCGATATTTCTTCTAGCTCCTGATAAAAGCCTTCCGTACTCTCAGCTCGAAGTTGGGCACACTTCTTCTTGGCTTGATTCTTGTAACGTATAAAAACTTCTTAAAGCTTCCTTAAATCATATTAAAATAGGCTTTACCCCAAGCACTTTTATAACAACTTACCAGAACTTCGGTAATTTCGCTTTTTATGGCAATTAAATCAAAAACAAAATAGCTTCAATAGAGTCCTTGACCCAATGTTTAAAAATCAAGAATGTATAGACGTTTGTTGTACACATGACACAAGTGAACGCAGCCATGTCCTTGCCAGCTAATTTGGAATCCTACTGCCTAATAATTTTAGCTCCAAGACTTTTAGTTTTTTCCTTACCTACAAATTATTTTCGAATCTATCAAAAGCTTTCACATAGCTTGTTTGGATGAAACATCAATGTTTCATCTAACTCATCTCTTGGGCTGTTTCCTGTGTGCTTCTTGTGCTAATTTTAACCCACAGCAAAGGAAATTAATTAATTTAAATAAATAGATGGATAAACTTTTCAAACAAAAGTATTTTTAAAGTAGAACCATCCCTTAAGGAAATTGATTACCTATAGGCTATTGGAAAAAGTTGACTTTGCAATGAAATCTTAAAACTTTACCCTTTTGTTTTTTCTTTTATTTAACAAAGTTAAGGAATCCTAAATTAAACGCTTCATTAATGAATGAATTATTTTCGAAAATACATTTTTAAAACTTGTTGGAATAACGTTGACTTCGAAAATGTCGGAAGGTTTTTGTGTGGATTAGAACCTATCTTCAATGAAGAGCTCCTTTTTAAGTTTTTTTTTTAATTTAGGGATTGTGTACAATCACTTCCTCATTTCGAAAATAAGGAATCTCTTCACACATGGAAACACTTATTAATTATAAATCTTGAGGAACGAAATCTTCTAAATGACCGTCAGTATGGATTTCGTAGCAATAGGTCCACTGGTGATATGATGGTTTATCTCACCGAACAGTGGAACAAATCCCTACACCGTTTCGGAGAAAGTAAGATTATTGAACTCGATATTTCTAAAGCATTTGATAGAGTCTGGCACCAGGCTCTTTTATCGAAATTGAGTGCTTTCGGTTTCGATGTTTCTTTTCACCGCTGGATTAGAAATTATCTTTCGGACCGTTCAATACAAGTTGTATTGGGTTCAAATCTGATGTCTTCAAAATAAATGCTGGTGTGCCCCAGGGCTCCGTTCTGTCTCCGACTCTCTTTCTCATTTTTATAAATGATATCCTGTCTGAAACTTCTAATCCACTAAACTGCTTCGCTGATGACAGTACACTCAGCTTTTCATATTCGTTTTTGGAGTCACACCCGCGGTCTTCGGATGTGGATCTTCAAAGGCAACGTATGATAAGCTCATTAAATTCTAATCTTGACAGCATCATCAAATGGGGAGTAAGAAATCGTGTAGAATTTAATGTGTCCAAAACACAATGCTGTCTTCTATCTTTAAGGCGTAATAAACCCCCCTTGCCATTATCCATGAGCGGTACTTACTGATCATCTTGAAATTCTCGGTATGAGCATCACCAGTCACCAGTGGAATAATCATATTTATGATGTTGCCAAAAATGCCGCAAGATGTTTGGGCTACCTCCGAAAATGTAAGAAATTATTTTCCCCTTTTGATCTGGCTACTATTTACAAATCATACATTTGTCCAAGACTAGAATATAACTCCCATATCTGGGCGGGTGCTCCATCAACTCACTTGAGTCTTTTGTATGGTATTCAAAGAAAAGCTTTCAAGTTGATTGGGGATGATATCATCATTAGAACATTCAGGTCACTTGAACATCGACGGAATGTTTCATGTCTCTCTCTTTTCTACCGTTATTTCTACGGTCAATTTTCTAGAGAAATAGCCAGTTGCATTCCTTTCCTTTAACAGTTTCACCGTAATACTCGCGCTTCCAGGAATGCCCACCAGTTTACTCTTGAGCCCAGTTTCGGTCGTACAGTCAAGTACAGAGATTCGTTCTTCAGCCGTGCAACTCGAATGTGGAATCTCTTGCCTAACTCTGTTTTCCTCTCCTATTATGATGTTCAGAAGTTTAAAACCAATGTGCATCGGCAACTTCTATTAAACCCTCTCCTTCTTTCCTAAGCTCGCGCTGTGTCCGCCGACATCAAAAGGGTAGCCCAAATCCCTTTAGCGTGTGCAAATTATATAAAAAAAAAACACAGAAGCTTTCTAAAGTAGCTCTTACAATATCTCTTCAAAAATCAAGAAAATCAACAAAGTTGTGATGAGACTCAGTTTGTTCCATAATACGCAATTCTGCTTCAAAAGCTTTTCTAGCACCCAAACTTGATATTTACAGCTTTTGGTCCAATTCGTTGAATCTTATGTTTTTTATTCAAAAACGATTGGATGAAATGAAACATAGCAAATAACGGACAAAAAGGACTTTAAAATTATAAAAATGTTCCGTATTAAAATTATTAATCTTTTTTAATCTGTGTTCGTTAATCCCAACCCGTGGCCCATTTATTTGGAAAATAAATTTAAGCATGTCATCACAACAAGCTTCACTGTTTGGTAATTAGCGCTTTTGGCCGTGATACTCATAAATATTTCCTGCCACCAACATTGTTCCACCTTAACTTAGCTAACCTTCAATACACATACATACATACTAATCCTAATAATTTAAATTCTTTAACAGAATCCCTGTTTAAAATTCAAAGATCATTAAGCTAGGACATAATTTTCATGGAAACAACAAAACACCTAAATAAACATTGCCCAGGACCACTCAAACTCTCGACCAAGTTTACTCTACTAAAAAGTCTAGAATTCACTTTCAGTTCAACATTTAACAATAAATCCTCAATTTTTTTCCCTTTTGTTAACACCCTGCTGGAAATTTATTGGATATCATCCAAAGGGATGCAATAAATTGTCATCCTTCTCAAGTAATCGTAATTCGGAAGTCCAGTGAGATGATTCATCGAGTATAGTCCATTGAAAAACATTACCCTCTTCATCTCACCATCCGATTCCAGGGATTATGACCAAACCCAATGTAGCATTATTATCACCACTTTCATTGATATAATAGCTTTTGAATTAGAATTTATGGTTGTTAAAAAGGATTCCCATAGTAGACACACATAATGTATAATCCTTTGTCCTGGTCCAAAAGACTATTCGGATTAAATAATTAGTTAGTCGAAATGTTGCGCCCATGTATAACTGTTTTGTAAAACTAATTCCATGCTTTTTGTTTGTTTTACTTTCAGCTTCAAGTAACTATTGTATTATAATGGCACTGGAATAGAACTTCTATAAGGCAAGGACTTAAAGTAACAAAAGGATAAGTGGAGCTCTGGCGAGCGCACGAAATGTGCTGCTTCTACAAAACGCCACTAAAATGGACTGTGATACTATCATCAATTATCTTTGCTCTGTGTCGAATAGGTAAGGCAATATACATTTATATATTAATAAAGAGACTAATGAGAACAAAAAATGAATGCCGAGGAAAATTCCAGGAAAAGTTTCATTTCTAAAGATAAGAAACCTTATCTGCTTATGTATGTGTTTTCTTTTTTTGCTGCGGGGGTTCTTTAGGGATTAATGTATTTTTAGGGTTGCCGCTGTTTCGATATTGTAATATTTTTTTTTTAATAAACCATTTTCTAAAAGTCAGTTGCTTCTAAAAAAAATCTTCTCGTTTCTGGAAGTAGAAATAGCTACTATCGTTTGAAGAAGTACAAAAAATGTATTCTTCATGATATTTTTGATATTTTGAATCTGTAGACAGAATCTCTTTTTTGGGATTTACTTTATAAGCAGTAGAATGTAGAACCCATTCCAACCGATTATATTGAATCGAAATCTGCCAAAAAAAATCAAACCAAAATTGTTATCAAAACGTTTAACTTCAAACACATTTTTCAGACAAAAGTTTTGCTCGTAATTCGGATCCGATTTTTCTTCCTAATAGTAAATATAGTTTGAGTTCGGTCTTTTTTCTCTACGTTATTCAAACGTAGAAACTAGAATTTTGTTGTTGTTTAAAAGTCCATGTTCTTAAAAAAAATGGTGGTACGACATAAGCGCCACCTACTGCCAATTAGTTGTTCTCTGCTTATAACTCTCTGGTTTACCCTTGTGATTGATAGATTCTTCACTTTGCAAAGAAATGAATGTACGAATGTATTTCTACAATTTTTTTTTTATTTGTTGGTAGATACCGCCACCTTTTGGGCATTATTCAAGCTATTCTAAGAATCTTCCTTATAAAGTGAGATAGATTCATAAATACCCTTTTGTTATAGTATTGTTAAGTTTTGGCCTGGGGTTCGACAAATAAAACTCAATCAAAATTCCAAAATAATACAACGAATCTCTTTATTTTATGAAACATAACGTCTTTCAGTTTTAATAACACCAAATTTAACTTATTCCACTTATTCACAATTCAAATACGTTTTTATAATTCAACACTTTTTATTTAATCTCAATTCAATCACTTTTTACTAACGCTTCCAGTTGTTAACAATTCCACTTTCGAAAATTAACTAAACTCTCAATGTTATCTACTCTTGTATTTATACAAATTTACAAGATTTCGCCTGGTTCTCGCACAATCTAAGCTTTCGGTACCAATTCGAGTCTCGAAATAGTATTTCAAGCTCGATTTAGCAATCAGTCAAAACATATTGCAAATATGTAGCATACTTTTAGGGGCTGGTTGTTGTAAACAATAAAGGTTGGTAGTTGTACGCAATGAATCCCACAGATGGCGTTAATTTACAAACAAAATTTATCCTCCGAATATCTAATCATTTTGTTGCCACATCACAGTATCTATTTAATAACTTCGATATTTTTTGTATTCCTCTTTTATATACAATTTTCGGTACGACACTCCCGCCACCTAATGTAAGCCTATTGTTTTTATTGGAATTAGGTAAACGGTGAAAAAAGGAACAACTGTATGTTGTAAAACATGTGTTTTTGAAAGCTTCTTGATCAATTTTTGTTCGTTGATGATTGTGCTATTACAATAGGCGTTAGTTGTCAAAAAAAAAAATCAGATCTTCAAAGTTGGATTTCTTTTTTCGTTCAAAGAGTGTACAGAGTGTGCTCTGAAAACTCTGTATACGCTCAGGATGGATTGACTGAGCATTCTGAGAAAATACTGGAAACTTTAACGTCACTTTAGAGTTATAGGCTGTTTCACTTTATACCATGCACATTGCCTGCACCCTGCATCGCTCTTCAAAAAATAGATGCCAAAGTGAAAGGACAATAGTGCATAATATTGCCGCCTGTAAAAGAGCCATATCAAGAGTGTCAATTTGTGACAGCCAAGTGCTCGAACCCATTTCAAAAATAGGGGTTTTTATTTTTAAGCTCAGAGCAGGGCACTGAGCTGTCAAAAAAAGATCTGTGTTTGTTTTTTTAACTCGGAGCATTCTGAGCGCTCATCTTGTGTTTATTTTTTCAATCAGAGCCTGATCGGAGCGCGCTCTATGAGCTCAGAATAAAATGACCGAGCACATGGAGTAAAAGGCTGAGCGCGGCCAACTTCACTCGTTTTTTGTATTTTGACAAAAGACTTGTTTTGTTGGAAAGAAAGAACAAACAACAAACATTAAAATGGCGTCATTTTTTGTGATACGTCTTGAATAATTTACTTGAAAATCATTATCTTAATCATCGGATACAAGAAATAAATTGTAAGCTTCTCGTAGAATAATTGCTTTTACATTTTTTTTTCAATTTCTTTTCTTAAAACACTTAAAACTTCAACAACAAGTAAGCAAATTAATTTCTTTCGACATTCAACAAAATATGACAATTCAGTGCTCAAGTGTGTTTCTTTTTTAGATCGGAGAGCTCTGATGATACTCTGCTCAGAGCGTAATCGATTTGCTCAGGCTCTACTCCGTGCTCTGCTCAGAGCTTAAAAATAAAAACCCCTAATATGAATGTATGTATATCTGAGCGCTCAGACCATTCTCGGTTCAAATAATTGTCAGAATACGTTCAGAATGCTCAGACTCTATTCAGAGATCTTTTCTGAGTGAATAAAGAAAACCGCCTAATATGATTCTTCAGTCATATGATTAAAATTTGACAGTTCTTACTATTCCTCTCATTATGTTTTTTTCGTTGCCATAGATTAGAAAAACAATGAAGAACGAAAAGAAACTAGAAGATGTGTTAAATAATAAGCAAGAGGAAAATGAGAAAATGAGGCAATTTAAAGTCAGCAAATGAAAGTGACTCACCGAGAATCTCTTTTTTTGTCTTCTTTTTTAAAAATTAATCTTTTCCGTCGCACTTCATTTCTGCACGGGTTAATAAATTGAGAAAATATTTTTCCAAGCTAAACCAAATTCTAAAAACTAATTCATCCTTCAAAAAAAAAAATTGACAGTCCTAAAGTTTTACGATTTCGATTAGCACTTCAATTGTGCCCGACGCAACGTGTAAATCAGCGTAATTCTTTTCTATTCCTATTAACTACATACACAATCCCTCAATTTGATTAGGAAACATATTGCTTGGGTAGTCAAAGGTAGCGAAAGAGCACAAAACAGCGCCGAAAAATGCTATTTCAAACCTCTAAAGCAGGGTTAGAAAAGTTTGTTTTTTTACGAAGAAATTATATTAAAAAAGTTTTGTTTCTATGCATATTTTCACTGATCCACCCCCCTTGCAAATTTTGTTGAAAACAGCGGTTAAGGTGCTTTATTATCTTTATATATCTGTTTTAAAAAGTCTGTTTAGAAATACGTTATTAATTTTAATTAACAACTTTTTTACGACCTTGGATCGTCGTTTAATATGCGGTAACCCTAAAAAATATACCTAACCCACCCCCAGGCACAGGATACTCGAAGGAAACACTCGCAATTATAAAATCACAAAAGAAATTTATGTTTTCCCATTTCTCTTCTTTCCATTCATAAACTCTGCTGTAATTTTCCTCTTCTTTAACTTTCCACCGATTATCCTTAGGTCACGTGCTGGCAATACGAAAAGGGCGGTTAATGTGCCCCACCTCGTTCATAGCTCTAAGTGGAGATTTACATGTACAACTGCAATATACCACCATCACGGAATATGTGAATCGAACGAATGCCACGCAACAGCACCAGGACGAAAATCAGCAACGGACTACTACCACGCCACCAACGTCATTAACCAGCATCGTGGAGGAGCCGGATAATGCGCTAACGAACCTTGTCATTAGCCTAATGACAAAAAATGGAACCGAGACCGTAAGCAATATAACCCTTTACCCCGACCCGAGGTACAACGTCACTCAAATCCCGGTGCCATGTCATACTTTTTACCGGGGCGGCGAATATACCCTGCAAGTTGTATCTCCAACTAGTTCCATCGTAGATGATGAACGCTTGAAACAACAATTGGATGTCCGGTGGCCTGTGGCCGACATGCAAGTCACTCCCAAACGTCTCGTCACTTATCCAGAGATGCCGGTAGAAGTCAAATTGGGCTTTGACCAGGTACAATGTGATCTTAGTGGCAGCTTGATGACTCTGATAAATCTGCCAGAGTTTTGGTTGGAATTAATTTACTGCGGTAAGGAGATTACGTGCGCCAGCCATAATGGCTCCAGAAGCAATATCCTGTACAAGGAGGAGATCAGAGGATTTCCCAAACGCAAAGTAATTAAGTTGCGTTGTGAGCTTTTCGGATTAGCCGGCAATTATGCGGTCCGGCTGCGGCCTATTCCTCCGACCCCCGCTGACGTAACGGCTGTACAATACATCAGTGTCGATTGGAGCGATAAGTTCGTGTTCAACGTCTACGCCAGGAGTATATTTCCGTGTGATCCGCACACTGGTATAGGAGTGCTGTACGAATACCCAGCATGCATCCTGGAACAAGGCGACCGGGTGCGACTGTTTGCTAAGCTGCGTGCCGATGTGGCATCGTTAAAGCCTCCGACCTCCTTGCATTACGTGGCCGAGCAGCGAGTGGTCAAGAGTCAGTACTCTCTGTATTTTAATTGCGAACTTTTTTCAGAAAAATACGTAGAGTACTGCTTCGTCTATGTCAGCCAGGGTATTTCGGGTGCCGTTGCTGATGTTCGAATGGACTGCGTCCCAACGTTGCCAGTAAAAGGTGAGTTTTCGTCTTTTTTTTTTTGCCCGAAAAGTCCAACTTGTGAGTTTTAATTACTTTGTTTTATTTGCAGAATCGGACACGGGTGGCTGGGGACCATGGAGCGGCTGGACGGCATGCTCGACTAATTGTTTGGGAGGCACCCGGAATCGGTATCGATTCTGCGATTCACCGCCTCCCAGATATGGAGCAAAGTTCTGCGAGGTAATTTTTTTTTTGTTTGGCTTTTTTCTGCAGAGTGTGTGGAACTTTTGTGTGTTTTAGACTTCGTCCTGTGATGCTGGTTGTGCGAATTTATTGTTTCTGCAGTGTTCATTTTTTGTTCCCATGAAGTAAGCTTCAGGAACCGACACACATTATTTGCTCGATTGGGGCAAACGTTTTTGCTGTATATTATTGTGCTGCATTAGAAACAGATTTTGGGGCGAATATATTAGTCTTGCTGCTCATAAAGCTTTTATGCAGAAGCAGAACAAATATTTTAGAAATTCGCGGTCTAAATACGTGACAAACGATGGTTTTGTCATGCATATTTACTCGTATTAGTTGCAGAGACCTCCTGCAGGAGGATAAAAAACTCGTAACTGCTGGTGGCAAATGTTTGCATGAGAAATGCGAAATGAATTTTCCGAAAACTCAATTGTTATTGCAGGAATGTGAGTCGTTTTCGAGTTGTTGATGAAACTTTTCAAATTATGCTGAATAAAACTGTCAACCGTGGCGATTGCATTCGGGCGAAAACATTCAGTTATTAAAAGTTTTTTTGCGGTCAAATGGAGCTCTGGAAAATACTGTGTATTCAATATAAATATATAGGTTATGTAAATTTCATAGAAGAAGGCATATGGTGTACCTTTGGCTTTGCTTACTAGGTTTATGGGATATAAGTTGAGATTTTTGAACGTGATTCGTGGTAATTGTTGGAAACTGTGATATTTTATGTCCAAGAAGTCAGAAAAATCTATAATTTGCCGCATTGTATATAGACTGTATATAGCAGTCTATATACAATGATTTGCCGAAAATTAAAAAACTTGTTGGTTTGTCGACAGAATTGACTAAAAGCCTTTTGGTTCAAGGCCTTTCCTGCATTATGTTTATACCAAAATTAAGGCAAAATAGGTAATCACTTACTTAATACGTCATTCGTTAAAATAAACGCAAGAAACCCCACTACGTCTTACGCCCTTACGGTCCAATGACTGATTTATTTGCAACACAATTTGGTGTCTTCTGTTCTTGAAAGCTTAAATAGTTTATTTGGACATCTCTTTTGCACTCGTAAGGTTGCAAGATTAGATAAGATCTCGATATAAACAGGTCATGGAAACGTTTATAAACTATCTTTCTCAAGAAATATCTTGAGAAAGTAAATTTTCTTAATTACCGGCAATTCAGTTTTCGTAGCAATAGAGAATAGGTCCACTGAAAGCTTATTGAGTTCGATGTTGTTCTTGTTGGTCTTTTCTCTCTCTCTTTTTTCATCGAAAGAATCTAGTTTGAGTTCAGTTCAGTTTATGACTCGCGGAAAGAAAGACCTCTTTATATTAAGCACTGAAGGGTTTAAAATAAATAATATTTTAATTGTAGTTTTTGCGACTGATTTTCCACTCCAATTTGGTTGTTTAATTTGATATTTGTTCTCAATTCATTTTGTTTGAGATAGGAAATATATGATATGTGGTACATATATCTCACCAAACAGTCCAGCAAAATTTTGTATGGTTTTGAAAAAAGTAAGATTATTGCGTTTGATATTTCAAAAGCATTGATTTTTTTATAATTAACGCGCGCACGAGGAACTATTTGTTTCCCTTTTAATGTAACACACTGCGCGGGCATCAGGAATATAGGGAGGGGAGAGATAGGAGGTGTCGATTAACATTAGTTTTGAATGTTTTCAGATCAAAATGGCAAAGGAAAATCTCGCCGGGTAAACTATTCCAAATTCGTGTCGTTCGGCTAAAAAAAGAATCCCTATATTTCACGCTACGTCCGAAATTGGGCTTAAGGGTGAACTGAAGAGCATTCCTTGCAAGACGAGTATTACGGGAGAAACTTTTAAGAGGAGGAATGCAACTGGTTACTTCGAGTGAACATTTTTTGTAAAGGAAACTATAAAATAAGGAAAGACATGAAACATTGCGTCGGTGTTCGAGAGGGGCAATTGTTTCAGCGGCAGTTCTATTTCCTATCAATCTTAACGCTCGATTTTGTATTCTATCAAGCAGGTGTAGCGATGTTTGCGAAGCACTTACCCAGAGGTGGGAGTTATACTCGAGTTTAGGGCGTATAAACGCTTTATAAATTGTAGCGAGATCAGATGGGGAAAAATACTTCTTACACCGATACAGAAAACCTAAGTACCTAGCAGCATTCTTAGCGATCTCAAATATATGGTCGTTCCAACGGAGGTCGTCGTTGACACACATACCGAGTATGAGAGCTTTTCGGTTTCTTCGATGTAAGTGCCATTCATGGACAATGGCATTGGGGGGGGTATGTTTAACTTTAACGACAGAAGACAGCATTGAGTTTTCGAAGCATTAAACTCCACACGATTCCTATTATCCCATTTGACAATGCTGTATAAATCGGAGTTTAATGAGCTTGACATACAGTACCGTTGCAATTGTACGTCCGAAGGCGAAGGACGTGAATTATCGAACGAATATGAAAAGCTGAGGGTAGAGTCGTCAGCCAAACAGTTAAGTGGATTAGAAGTAACAGGCAGAAGATCATTTATAAAAATGAGGAAAAGTGTCGGAGACAGAACAGAGCCCTGGGGCACATCAGCATTTATTTTGTGGGAATCAGACTTGAATCCGACCAATACAACTTGTATTGAACGGTCCAGAAGATAAATTCTAATCCAACAAACAAGAGTATCATCAATCCCAAAAGCACGCATTTTCGATAAGAGAACTTCATGCCAAACTCTAAGCCTTGGAAATATCAAGCGTAATAATCTGCGATGTAGAGATTTCATCCACTGTTCGGTGAGATATGCCATCAGATCAACAGTGGAACGGTTGCTGCGGAAGCCATACTGACGGTCATGGAGAAGCTTACGATCTTCGAGATATTCCTTAAGCTGACGGTTAATCAGATTTTCCATGACCTTAGAAAGAAGGGATGTTAGTGCTATGGGTCGGTAGGAGGAGAGGGAGGATGGGTCACCTTTCTTAGGGACAGGCTGGACAAATGCTGTTTTCCATCTTCTAGGAAAGATTCCAGAAGAGTAGGAGCGATGGAAAAGCTTACGCAGTGGCTTTGCCAGTGTATGGAAGAACACCTTTTCAGAAGAATTGAGGGTATACCATCCGGGCCAGCGGATTTGTGTATATTGAGATCTTTGAGAACTCTTGCTACTGTACGAGTGCGGAAACAAATCTGTCCCATGGAAAAATTTGCATTCTCAAATACAGGAGGGGCAACGTTGCGAAATGGGCGGCGAGCAAGTTTGCCTTCTCTGAAGAGTAAACCATTGGTTTGTTATTGTCGATGAGCGTTGGAACCGAAGATGTTGAGGAGTTTTTAATATTTTTTTACAAATGACCCAACATTTGTACTGCCTTTGGGAAACTGCAGAGTTTTTGCCGTAATTGTTGGTCATAATGTAGTTGCATGTGTTCCTTGCTGGTTTGTGCTTTTTCCGATTTTCCTCTGTAGGGTTGGCTTTGTAGGATCGAAAACTTACTTCTTTGAGCCTGATAGCTTCTTCACACTCAGAATTAAACCAGGACTTTTCTTTAGGCTTGATGGTTTTTACTCTGTTAGGAACAAAATCGCATCCCGAGAAGAATAATATTTGTGGTCATTTCAGTATTGGCATCAATGTCACTGAAATCGCCCGCAATAACCCTTTCAGGGCGAGGACAAAGGGAAAGAGATTTTCGTTGTTTTGGAAGGTTTCCAGTCTAAAATTCACAAAATAAATGTTGGTGTACCCCAAGTCTTCATTCTATCTCCGAATTTGTCTCATTTTCATTAAAATTTACAATTCGTTTCCAGATCCACAAAACTATTCTTCAAATATAAAACTGCAGAATATAATAGCTCATTAAATTATAAGCAGAAAGCCAAGGCTGCAAAAAGATAAAAGAACAAAGGACCCAAGATACTTCCCTGCGGCACGCAATACGTGAACTGTGACTGGCGACACTGCTGTTGTGGAGCATCTTTCTTTTGTTTTGACTTAGAATAAACATTCAAACGATTGTTGCTGTGGGATGCTTTTTTACCCTGTATAGTAAACATATGAATATTTTTACAAGACTTTGGGTAATTTTTGAAACCCAATAAAAATTGTAAAATATTTTGAATATGCAAACTTCTACAACACATCAAACGAAAAAAAAACCTCAACACTATGTGGTTGTGGTTATTTTAAAATATGTTCGCCTTCTTTTGATCCAAAAACCAACAATAATGATTTTACTATCTAGGATAGATGCATTCTATTCTATTCATAAGCCAGACGAGTTTTCTTTATCCCTTTTTTCTCGATTTATAAAAAAAAAGATATCCCCTTCAAAAAATATTGTACAAAAGGAGTATAGTGTAGGTTTTATCCCAAATAAAAAACAAATGATGAAGTGCTGTGCCAGTGTGTACTAAACAGTATTTTTATTTTACGTGGCATCGTCAGGGATGGCAAACAATGGCTTTGTATATTTTTATTCTGGGTGCAAGACAATGCCTTGGCTTTTTTGCCACTCACCCTTTATCTGTTTCCTGTAAACTACTATAGTGCAAAATATTCAGCTAGATAAGGGAGTCTATGACTCTATCTACGTCTATATTCTTTTGAATTTGTGGATACAAAAATGTTTCATATACGAACGTTATCTATTGAATTCAGCAAGATTTTTTCTGGTAACGTATACTCATATAAAAAATAAAGGTTCCAGAAAAAAAATGTTATAGCTTTCAGCTTTCATGGCCTGGAAAATTGAAAAGTGTAGTGCATTCCATAGTGTTACTTTCATTCTTTACTTAGAAACCACATACACCTATTAGCAACCGCCTCCTGGTAACCAAAAAGATAATCAATATTCAAAGCATTCCTTCAAACCAAACTTTTCACTCTGAGTGCAGTTAGACAACTCGTTGCAAGAAGTAGTGTCAGGAACAGGAAGCAAGTTTCGAAATACTTTTCAATCAAACTTTAATCATCGAATCCAAATCCGAATTCAATTTGTCAAAATGCCTCCGAAAAAAGGTGGTGGCAGCAAGAAAAAGGGCAAGAAAGACAAAGTCGAAAAGGACAAGTTGACTCAGGTGGATAGGACATTTTACGAGCTGACCATAACTGATTTGAACAATAAACTATCCCGCCTTCGGACACATTTAGCCAAAACCGATGAGATCAATGAAGATTTGACAGAAAAACTACGTCAACTTAATGAAGACCGCACCGATGTCACAGCCCATTTGGATCGAACACTAGTTGAAAAAATCGAAACCATTCATGAACTAGATGAACGTCTTACGGAATTATCCAAGGTTCGTGATTCTGAAAACTTGGCATTTGTGGAAAAAATCAAAGAATGGGAAACGAAATACAAATCCATGAATGAACAACTGACATCGGAAATAAAGTTGCTGAATGGTAAACTAAATTCATTGGAAGAATTCCGGGTGCAGCGTGATTTGTTGTTGGCGAAATTTGACGAGCAGGAGCAGGATCTGAAGGAACATCAAAGAATGCATAAGGAAGCAGTGTATGGAATGGAGCAGAAGGCAATTATCGAAAAGGATGCTTTGAAGAAAGAAGTTGAAAATAAGTTGCTGCAACTTTCCGAAGACTTCACCAGGTCAAGTGAGATTCGCAATGCTGGCTACACTAGGCGCCTAATTCGAGAAAACATATCCTTAACCAAAGAAATCGACAGCTTGATAACATCCCAGCTTCGAATGATGCAGGAGCACAATGAGGCAAAAGCAAAAGCCAAACGAATTGATGAGGCGTTCAAAGCCAACGAGGAAATGAAGCAACGCCTTATTATGACTTGTCAAAATAAAATCGAAATTATCGAGAGACTGACAACATCGTATGAACATTTGAAGGTTAAGTACATCAATCTGCAGAAATATCGAAAATTGTATGAAACTTCCGTCAAACGGGACATTTGCGATAGATTCACCTACAATGATTTGGCCAACAAGCTGCGAATACTCAAACAACGTGTTGACAGTCTGAAGAGTGAAAAAATAAAGCTAATTGGAATGCATCAGCAGCATGAAACGGAAATTATAAACCTCCGTGAAATAATCAAAGGTATACGGCTGACAGTGCAAACAGCAATTGAGGACAAGAAACCTGTTGAAGGAGTCAAGCGAAAGAACCTTCTATGTGAATTACTGGCAATTCTTTCCTCCTATTCAGAGACACCAGTTGGGATTCCATCGGCACAAACCATGTCATCTGAGATATCGAGTTATTTACCAGGAAACATGGGCTTTCTGCAACGTTCTGCATCAAATTTGCTTGATATTTTCAAACGGGAAGCACGAAAAATTGCCTCTGCTGAACGTATTTCACCAGAATTCAAACAGAAACAGCTCGATGGAAAGATTTTGCCAAAAGCTCGTAGTGTTGATGGAGATACTCTGTTCGACGTTGAATATGGTTCGACTTATTATATGTCATCAACGGCTGATGAACTTGGATTACCGGTAGAAGAGGAGAAATCTGCGAATGATGATGGTGCTGACTATGGTTCATCGTCTACAGCGGAGAGTACTCCATCTGTGCCAAGGTCACAATTGAGCATTGATGGATCGGCCAAAGATGTGTCTCCAAAATCTTCAGCAAACCTTGAGGGAACTTCGCTATCAGGAGAAGCAATAATAGAAGACGAAGATTTTGAAGGAGAAGATGAAGATTCTATAAATTTATTTTATTGACTTTTTTAAATTTTGTATTGTTAAAAATAAAACAGAAACATTTTTTATTAAAGAAAAAAAAAATTGTAAAGTTTCTTTTGGAAAGTTCTGTTTGTTTAACATTTTCTTTTTTTTAATTAGGGGTGGAAATGCAAAATTCTTCATAATTTTGAACTTTCAAAACTAAAGTATGCTATGAGAATCCTCAAGCTCTTATCTTTAATGGTATACACAAATCTTGACGTACATCTAGATATCCTTATGTGGATCACATACAAATATCCTATAGGCAGTAAACGATATAATTTTTTGAGAAGACTCAATCTAAAAACAGATTTATTGTGTTTCCTAGTTTTTTCTTCTTCTTCTTCTACTTCTCTCGGAAACTGTTATATTGCTTAAACCTTAAAAAATACTTCCGGTTGTAGTTTCATTGTTTCCCTATATTATTTTGTCCACAGATAAACGACCCATCGAAACAGATCTATTTATTTTCTTAAATTTTTATTTGAATTCGGAAATTGAGAAATAAAATCCAACTAAACTTTTATAGCTCTTCCCATTCCCAAAACATACAATCTAGGATTTCTACTTCGACAAAAAACTCCCAACCAAACTGCCTCGAAACTCTTTTTGTCAATATCTCACAGATAAACATTTGGAAAATACGTCCATTGATTGTATTCTTACCGCTTTTCCATTCCTTACAAGAAAATTCAACACACTTAACCTCTTTTAAAGGACCAAAGCCTTTAATCTACTTATTTTTCAATTTGTCGTCCATACACACTTACAAAATTTATTTCATTTCTCTTCATGTTTTCTTATTTTCCTTCTTTTTCTCTTTTCTTCATGAAAATGTATATTAAATCTCAAGGGTCCCTCGGTTGAAACGGAAAAATGCGGGAAATCCATATCAGACACTTGGGATTGTATCTACGAATCAACAGGAAAATCCTCGACAGCAAATCGCACCGATGTCTCACAGGAAATCGGTCCTGGTTGCCGGTGTGGCTGTATAGTTCATCTGGGATCCTCAAAGCCAAAGCGAATAATTGCTGGAGCTACACAGAGCTGTCCTGGGCGTTCGTTTTGGTTAATTCAAGTGAGTACACAACCTAAAAAATTTTAGATTTATTGAATTTTTTTTTATCCAAAGCTAGAAGCTACGCAAACCGTCCCTATGGTGATGATGTTGAAGATGCCGTGTTGGGTTAGATTGAAAAGTGATTCTATTATGTTCTAAGCTGCGGTTAAGGCGCCTTTTTCTATTCCCAGTTGCCACCACCCCAAAGAAGAATTATATTGTCGTTGTATTTTTTTTTTTTTTTTTTTTGAGAATCCTCAAATTTTGTAAATATTTTCCATTTGACCGGAAAATGCGAAACATTCACATTACGAGAATATTGTTCGGCCCAACCCCTCGCCCGACAACGCCGATTTTATTTAACTTTCCGAACGATAAAAATCGCATTAAGTCGTCTTGGGTAACTGATTCAAAAGAAGTGCCAAACAACTACCCTTATCCTGGGCTACGGGCGATTACTCTTCCCGAGTGTGGGAGGGAGTTTGAGATTTTTAATACAATTAAGTGTCCTTTTGGATGGCTGGTGTGGTGCTTAGCACCACAGAGGCTCTTCTCTTTGGCGACAACGCGATAATTATAAGTTTAATGCGTGTCGTTGGTAATAGAATAAGAAAATGACAGAGACAAAGATAAAAAATAGTTTTACTTTGGACTCCATTAAAAAGGTGTTATAAAATGGAAAAATTGGAAGGACCATAAATTGGTTCAACTAAACTTTTTCGTTTTTATTGACTGAAATTACTTGCTCCCAACCGACGACGACGATGGAGATAGAACTTGGGAGTGTATACGATGATGGTCCAAGTAAATCCGATTACCAGGTGCAAAGTTAGGAGGCGTAGATACTCGATTAGGGATTTGATAGTGTTTCCCAAATGGGAAAAGTTGTCTGGAAAATTTCGGTTAACTAGCTTTTTTGTTGCAGCTATTGATTTTAATAAAAAAAAAAAAATAACAAGGACCAACACATACCTTGTGGAAGAGATAGGATAAAATCCCGAAGGAAAGGGCAAATATAATATAAACTCTTGTTATCTTTTTTAGCAATAAAAAAAGAAAGGATAAAAACAATACAAAAGTTTTCAGGTTTGTTTTTCTATTTGCGAATAAAGTTTGTTTTCATTTCCGGAAGGATGTTAACACAGGGATATAGTTTACATTGTGCGATGAAAGTGGCACTCTTGCAGCACAGTTCCAGAAGGCATTGGGTTAGCATGAGAAATCAACACAAGAGAATTCAAAGTACTGGAGTTGTTGTTTCGGTTTTGAGACTTTTTGAGATCAATATAGTTTATGTACTTTAAAAACATGAAACCGATTGAGTTGTAAAAGTCGCTTGTTTTTTTATGGTAATTGAGATGAATTAGAAGAGTCAATTCTTGCTTTTTGAATATTTGAAGTAAATGAAGCTTCTTAGAAAATCTTTCGACAGTTGGTTTTAGTTTTCCTATCTTTGATTTACCTGAATGGTGAAATTCAATGCGAGGTAAATAAATGAAAGCATCATGTTGAACTTTGACGAAATTCGTGGTGAGAATTTTCTTGTTTTCGGTTTAACAGTTTGTTGCTTGTTATGGGAATACAGTCGATAAGAAACCTAAAAGCAGCCCATATCAAAGAGAGTACTCACCACCATTAGGAAAATACTCGAATAAGGTGCAAAACTATGGGACCAACAGACCCAGAGCTCGAAACGGATCAGGAAGCGGTAGCGGCAGCGGTGGAGGTGGCTACGGGAACTGCAACCGTCGTTCATATACAAAATACTAAATCACCACCGGTGAATATCTTCAGGTTTGCTAAATCTTGTTTGAAAGTGGTCGCCGGTGGTCGTGCCATCCTAACGTTGATGGCATTGAGTAGTCCGAGGATGTTGTGGCACCCATTTTGATAGTTTAAATCGATTTCTTATTTTGAGATGTGGTGTTTTCCTCTTCTACCTGGAAACGTGAACAAATTTCATATTTTTTTTATCTTACGCGGCGGCAAGAGATTCAGATGCAGAATGGATGGTGCGTTTGAATCTAAACTCTTTCTGCAACCCCCTTCCGCAGAAAGGGATTGATTAACGAATCTTGTTCATATCAAAAGATCACTCGAATGAAACATCATGATAAATTTTATATAAATTTTTGTGGGTGAAGACGACGAAAAGTAGAAAAAAAGGAATATGAAAATGAAAAGGGGAAATTCAAACTAAGGCCGCGAATTTCCAGGAGGGTGGGTAATAAGGCCTCGCTGCGACAACACCAGCAGCGCCCGGCGTTGGAAAAATAGTCCGTCCGAGGTCGTTTTATACCGAATGTTACCTGGTATCCTTTTCAGGTTTGATATGTGTTTTGTTTGCGGATGAGGTTCAGGACTGGAGATAAGACCCCCCCCCCCATTCCGGCAAGTTAAGACCGAGCGACGCAATCAAGCCGCATTTCCAGTGCTGAACATTCCACCCTTGTGAGTCCCGATCCTAACCTGGCTTCCATCCTACTTCCTAACTACAAACCACCATCCAAATTACCTTCAATCCTATTCCCCTCCTCTTGTCACGCAACAACATGCTTTTATCTTTTTATGTTTTCCCATGAAAGCAAAGTTTTTTCACAAATATTCTCTAGAAAAACTGAACTGATTTTAGTCAAGTTTATTTAAAACTTTTTTTTCAGTGATTCAGCTTTTTTGTATTTATTTTGGCTAACAAACATTTTTATTCATAGGTTGATGGTGATGACACAATATCATTTGACATAAGCTTCCTGCGTCTGCCTTGTGTGAGCCAATACATAAAGATCCGAGATGGACCTTCTCTCTCATCGGCACTTTTAACCGAATTGATAAGCAGTGATGGCATTGAGACTCAATCGTCCTGGGAATCAACAGGACAGCATATTTTAGTTGAATTTTATTCCGGAGATAGCAATCTAATAGAAGCTTCGTGTACCGGAGGTTTTCTAGCAAATATTGAACAGATACGTGAGCTAAAATACAAACTAAATATATTTTATAAATCTATATATAAAAAGCATCTATTTTGCATCATCTGATTAATTCTAGAACCATCTAATAAAACAGAAAAAATTGTCATTCGAAGTCGAGCTGTGATCCAGGCAAAAATGAAGACCAATTTCACCCTAGTCCACTTGTCGGCAGTTATATTTGCAAGCATTATCATTCTAATCAGTGCACTTCTGGGTTTGTCAAATAGAAATTCGTCTTTTCTGTGCCAAATTTAAACTTCCATTTCTTATTAGGTGCGCAATATATTGTGCGATATAGAAAATACCATTTGGCTATAAGTGAACGTCATGAGCACACATCACCGATTCACACTCCCATGACATCAATGGGATCACTTCATAATCCACCATCTAGAGCAATTTCGACAACAACTTTGCTGTCAGAAGTGATATATTTGGTTAAAATACGACCCAAAAGACAGCTCAGGCACTCTATTCTTAGGGAAAGCATAGATGCCGAGAATCTTGCCAAAGAAACGGAAATGAACGATACAGAACTATTAAACAAGTGGTAAACCTTTAATCATTCATTAAAATCTTTTTTAAATCAAAGTTTTTTTCTAAGTAACAGTGATGAAATGGGCAGCAATTCTAGCATTGTTACGTTACGTAACGAAATCAGCCCCGAAGACAGCCAGATAAATAGCCCTGATGATCACAAGGACTCAACATCAATGCTGTCTGGAGTGAGTTCATCTGCTAGCACATCCTTACGCCTTAGTAAACATTCCAAATATCCCGACAGGGACGATGGAACATTAAAACGAAAAAGCCTTTCACCAAACGATGACTCCATTGATTGTTCGTCGATACGATCAAGTTCAGTCCGAGGTAGTGATCGTTTCAGTCAGCTAGACACCAAAAGTATATCAGCATCTCTGACAAATGTAAGTATATCCGGTTGTTAGGCTCGTGAGTTAGTAAAAATGTATTCTTCCAGGGTTGTTATTCACCAGCAGCAAGTATAGTAAGTAGAGCTACAATTCGTACAACCAATCAAAAAGAGAGCAAAGACAAACAAAACCGACGAAAACTGCTGGCACGTCCAGGATCAGAATTCTCGTTGGGCAATCAAGAGGATCTTGAATTGGACTACTATGATTATGATGTTATTAATGCCGGAGCTGCACCTGGCTCATATCTAGGGATGGATCCGGCGTATTTGGTATGGATTCCTCCGATGGATGAGGAAACAAACATAGATGAAGAAAATAAAACACCTGAACCAATTTACGAGGAGATTCTTCCTCGAACCACAAGTCTTAGTCCGGGTAGTAACACTGAGACACCAGATTCCCAGTTGAGTTGCAGTGGTAGTTTATCCAAAGTAGTAAGATCACCATCCGAGACAAACCTAAAGAATACCTTTATTCAAAAGACAATGGCAGCTGCTTGTGCTCCTCACGAAGAAACCCCTATTTTAAATACCCGAAGGAACAGAAGTCATAAGCATAGTAATCAAGAAAAAGAAGCTAGAAGATCATCTGAATGTAATTCAGAGAAGGAGACGTCGGTAGTTAAATCTCCCAGTGATCTTCAAGATTTCTACGAGATGGACGACATTCAGTTTGCCGATGAAGAAAGTGAATCAGAACAAAGTAAAGCTTTAGCGCCCAGGGTAAGTTACTTAAAAACTGTGGCCATTGATAATCAATCAATAGCGTCGAGTACGGAACAGATATAGCATTATAGATTTATTCAAGCATAAGCATAGAAAGAACTAAGTATTTATTGTGTACATTGGAGATTATATATAACTTTTAAGTAGGTTAATGTTATAGAAAAGCACAAATATATTATTTACACCCCAATTGCAGTACTGAAACGGAATGAGGAAAAGGTAATGGTTTTGTTCTGAATGAATAAATAAATTATTTTGTTTGGTATCTAATAAAACAGTTTTTTTTCTACGGACGGCAACGCCGCCATAAAAATAGAAGGCATCTGTCGATAATGCAGTTCATGGACAAATAACCGGATTGCCTTCCATATTCCATTGTTAATTTCTGGTTTGTAACTGAAAAATAATTTCGAAAAAAAAGTCTGGAATTAATATCAAAAAAGTTTGTTGTTTGCAATTATATTCAAATGATATTTAAATTCGATTTTAGCAATAAATACTATTACTCACCTTTTCTTCGTTCTGTACTTCATATGATTTATCCACAAAACTTCGTAATATCATTCAAATAACTGTGTACCTTTAAGAAAAAAAATTGAACAAAAAATTCAGAAAAAAAAACTAAATAAAATAAATAATCAACAATAAAAAATGTATGTAAAAATCCAGAATTTCTGTTCTTGTATAAATGTGAGCATTCATTCCCCAAATTTTATTAACAATCAATAACACTGCCAAAGGAAATAATAATATATTTTGTTTGTGTTACATGTATATTTAAAAAATAAATAAATCATAAAACATAATACTTTAAGATTAAAAATTTTCGGACCACTTAAAACAAGTGCTTTATTTAAATGCAATACACAAAATAAATCTTAAATAAAAATACATTTATTTTTAAATACATTTCGGCTATTTGCAAAGAATTTGTTAAAAAAAATATCTCGAAAAAAATTCACACTTCGTGATGACATAACATTTTACGTTTGGCAATGGTAAAGAAAAAGTTTAGTTAGTTTTTAAATAAAAATATTATATTTTTAGTTTAAGACTTCAAAATTGTTGTTAAAAGACTAAATAAATATACGCTTCTAAATTAAAAAAAAAAACAAAGAAACTTAGTAAATGTTAGCTAAAATCAGTTAAAATACAATGTTAGCTGTGTTTTTGGTATGCAGAACAGAGCTTATAAAATATTTTCGATTTTCGTTGATTGTTACTTGGAGAAGTACTATTTTATACTTCTTTCTTCTATTTTGTTTCTTGATCTCAAAAAATTATCTATAGTTTGATCATATGATTTAGTTAATGGGTATTTCAAAATTTACAACACGCTAATTACCAAATATTTCATAAAATCATAAAATAAAAATGTACAGAAACAATAAATTTCTCAAAAGTGTATAGCAGACATATTGTGTTATTCAAGACATTCACCAAAATTAAAAAGTAATGCATATATATTCGCATTAACGCAAATATTTTATTAAATGGAATAAGAAAACTATTTATACAAAATGTAATATTTCTTTGTAAATAAATTGAACTAGTTTATGAAAATGGAAAACTTGTTTTTATTTTTATTGATAAAAATTAGAAATCAAGTCATCTGAATAAATTAAATTATGGTGCAGATGATATAATAATGAAACAAGAACATCTTCTTACTACAATCATAATGAATAACTAAAGGGTCTTCCGATAGGGACTTCCGAAATGGGACAGTTATTAGCGGCCATATTGTAGAATCTGCCAAATTATCTGTAATTTTGTTAGTTTATTTTGCCAAATCACCATGAATGGATATTGTGCTCAACAACACGTGCAAATGATTTAATTGTTTTATTATAATGGGTGTTCGGGCAATGCCTAATGCTTCGCCAATTTTACGGTCACCATAATCGTCCAACCGGTAGGACTTTATGTTCGGAGTGAGGAGGATAAATTTGACTCCACTGGTTCAGTAAAAGATCAGTCTACATTCTTAAGTCAACGAAACATGGCCACTCCGGAGCAATTTTCGTAGAAAAATCATCTTCAGGGATGAGGCTATTTCTTCATGAATGGATACGTCAATCAAACAAACTTGTCGAACTTTGGGCGATACTAATCCACATGAGATCCAAGTGCGTCCAACGCATCCCGAAAAAGTCACTGTTTGGTGTAGATTTTGGGCTGTCGGCGTAATCAGTCCATATTTCTTTGATAACGAAGTTGGACAGGCCATCACCGTCAACGGGGAGCATTATACATCGATGATCACCTCACCAACTTCTTTCAATGGTCACGTCTATTATAATTGGCCTTAATTAAAATAAACATTGCTTTCTACAATTTTTACTGCGTGCATGAATCACAATAGTGTGTTTTATGTTGTCTGTAGGCCATGCCTATTATGTTTGAACATTTGTTATATTCAGGTCTTTTGAAGATAATGATACATCGTATAAAAATAACACAAAGACGAGGAATACAGAATATGGTAAAGACTAAAGACCCAACCATAATTGAAGAATTGGAACGTACGTTGGTTTTATATAACAATCCCGAAATGACTTTAATAAAGTTTCGTTCGTTCAGAATGTCAAAAATGCTTGTATTTTCTTAAGGCAAAGGCAACTTATATATTGGACAGAACGGAAAGAAACTTTTTCGTTCGGTTTTTAAACTAGCTTCGTATATCCTTCGCGTATTTTAGTTGGGCCTTAAAGCCGAAAACAGATGTGCATCTGTTCTACACGCATAACTGTACGCAGAGCCGCACCTTGGCATGTCCCATAAAGGGCTAACTATAATGGTCGAAAGCAAGCGAAAGCTAGTGTCAAAACCGACAGAAACATTCCAATCCGTTTGTCAAATGAGCACGTCTACCCATAATGGACGGAATGCCACGGAAGTATATGTCAAACTTTTTTCATTACAAACACCATCAGAAGCCAGCTGTCAGGTTTAGTCCGTACAATGCACTCGCTACCGCAGTTTACGTCCGTAAGTAAAACTCATCGAAACTTGACGAAACGGAGTAAATCGATACGAATTACTTGTTCTCGCTCATTTACGGACGGGCCCATCCGCGCCATTCCAACCATTATAGTTCAGCCTTAACAGCCCGTGTAATTTATTTTGGCACATCTGTTTTGAAGATAGCAAGTTTTTATTCATACAAGTGCACCGCATATTTCCCAGAATTCAATAGAGGCCATTGTTTAAGACAAAAACTATTGCATACATCCTTATTGAAATTTATTTTGTATCTGTGGATACTTTATTCTTCTATTTTTGCCAAATGGACATAATAACTGTTTTTCTTATTTCGGTAATTTTGCGTTAAAATAATTAAAAATAATCTGCACTTATTTTCCATTCAGAATGAATAAGAAAAAAAAATCTCTTAAATATGTCTACAGCTTAAATAGACACTACCTTACCAACTGATAAGGTAGTACTCATTCCAAATGTCAAATCAATTTCGTTAAAAACTATCAAATTTGTTGTTGCCGGCAAAAAAAATAAACAAAAACATTCGACAGCAGCCGCACTTTAAACTTTTTTTGGCGCAACGACGCCTGCTCCAAGTTGTTCTTGCCATATGTCATAGTGTGCTTTCAAATCTTAAATATATTTGCCTCAATCTATTTTCAATTCTACTTTTAGTTAGTAAACATGTCTAAAAGAAATAGTGTCGGTGGAACTCCCAAAGGCAACACCTTATTCAAGTATTTTGCCAAATCACCGGCAACATCTGAGAAGAAAAAAATACCAAAGATTGAACCAGAATCCAAAAAATTGAGTCAAGAAACTGATGGCAATTCACCCATTAAAAAGCCAAGTAAGTTCCTTATTGTCACCTGAGGTAAAATTCTTCAAATGTCTTCTATCTAATTATCCAGTTAAGCGACAATTGGATGCGGAATTAAGTGACTCGGAAGGCGAAGAAATTATCGTGCAGAAGAAAAAACGTTCTAAGATTTCACGTATCGTATCCGATGATGATTCTGATGGTGAAAACGGCTGCGATAAAAATCAACATATTAAAGAAGAGATTGAAGAAGTCGACGAGAAGCCCAACACTGAACTAATTGAAAAGTTGAGGACTATTCAAGAAGCAACACCTAACAAGTCAAAGAAGAAGGAGAAGGAGAAACATGAGGTCGATGAAATTGTAGACACTGGTTCGACATTAGATGAACCAGTTGTCTGGTTGCACAACAAATTAGAGTTCCTTAAACCAGATAAGATTAAAGACAAAAAAGGTCGACGACCAGACAATCCTGATTATGATCCTACCACGCTTTTTGTTCCCGATAGTTTCCTTAACTCTCAAACGCCGGTTAATATGAGATTCTGTTTGGCATTACTAAAAATCTCATGATAGCATTTTATCACATTCTAGGGAATGCGTCAGTGGTGGGTCCTCAAGCAAGACAACTTCGATTGCGTGTTGTTCTTTAAAGTTGGCAAGTTCTATGAATTCTATCACATGGACGCCGATGTTACAATTAAAGAACTTGGATTCACCTATATGCGCGGAGAATTTGCTCATTCAGGAGCCCCAGAAGGGACATTCGACAAAATGGCATCAAGTCTTATCGAACGGGGTTACAAAGTGAGTCCAATTTTATCGATTTTGATACTTTGTTGAGCCGAGAGTAATCCCTTTTTTTTATCAAAGGTGGCTCGTGTTGAACAGACAGAAACTCCGGACATGATGACCGAACGATGCAAAAAGCAAGGTAAAACTACTAAATTCGACAAAGTCGTGAAGAGAGAAATATGTCAGATCTCCAACAGAGGCACTCAAACCTTTGGATCACATTACTGCCGAATCACTCCAAATTACCAACCAAACTTTATGCTTTCAATCATTGAAAAGGTTTCTTTTGTTTGCTTTGTTTTTCTAAATAAATTCAATGTTTTCAATAGGACCGTGGAGCAACAAGTAAATATGGAATTTGCTTCACCGATACATCGATTGGTGATTTCTATATGGGTGAGTTCCGAGATGATAAAAGTTGTTCGAGATTGCTTACTCTACTATCGCATCATTTCCCTGTTTTGGTAAGCTTTGATCATGGAAGATTTTGTTCCTAAATTATTTCACTGGTGTTTCCTTCAGGTACTTTCTGAAAAGCTTTCACTCTCATCTCGCACTCAACAAATCTATCGTACTGTTCTCAGTGGAGTTCTCAAAGAATACTTGCCAACGGGAAGTCAGTCTTGGACTGCAGAAAAAACCCTAAAACACTTGAGTTCAAACTATTATTCCAAACCGGACCAAAAATGGCCTTTGTTGTTCAAATCCCTGCAAAATGAGAATGACCACCTTGGACTTACTCCGAGTGATGACTATAAGCTGGCCTTGAAAGCTCTAGGAGGCTGTATAAACTACCTCAAGCGATGCCACCTTGAAGAGAAAATCTTACCTATGGCACGTTATCACTTGTATATTCCTCCAGACATGCTGGATAAATATATAGAAAGTAGTTGCCCAAAGTCGAAGGCCAAGAGAAGTGAAATGAAAAGCCACATGGTTCTGGACTCCATTACGCTGTCAAATCTAAGAATTACCGGAGAAGAACATTCACTCTACAGCACTCTGGATCAGTGTTGTACGAAGTTTGGAAAACGTCTTCTCCATAACTGGGTTTGTTCTCCCAGTTGTAACATCGATGTCATCCATGAACGTCAACAAGCAATTTCAGATCTAATATCAACCGATGAAGTGTTGAAAGAGGCTAGAGCCCTGTTTGCTCCGTTGCCAGATTTCGAAAGATATTTGGCACAGATTCATTTGTTTGGAAATAAATTAGTAGCTGAAAAGCATCCGGATGGAAGAGCCATATTCTTTGATGAGAAGATATACAATAAGAAAAAGATTCAAGTCAGTTAAAAAAATGTGGGATTTACATATGTCATAAATTAAGGGTTTTTTTTTAGAATTTTATAAACATTTTAAAAGGTTTCGAAGCTCTGGTGAACATTCCAGAAGTCTTTAAAAACTGTAATTCAAGCTTGATCAAGCGATTGTCGCAATTGGAACCAGATGGGTGTTTCCCTGTTTTAAAGAAGGTTCTGAAGTTCTTCAAAGTAAGTAATTCCTTATGAAAACCTTGCCATTGTCATGGATTCATTATTTTGTTTTCTTTAGAAAGCATTTAACCATGAGGAAGCTCTAAAAACTGGTGTAATTGCCCCCGAAAAAGGTGTAGACACGGAGTTTGATAATACCGAAGCCAAAATTGAAGAGATCAACAAGAAACTTCAAGAATATCTAGTCAAACAGGAAAAACATTTTGGCTGTCGGTTAAATTACTTTGGAAGCGACAAAAAACGTTTCCAACTTGAAGTTCCTGAAAGTCATGCTCGGAAAGCCGGCAGTGATTACTTCCTTGAGGGACAGAAAAAAGGCACAAAACCTTGCCGTCGTTTTCATACAAACGAGACAAAGGTAAGATGATGAAAAAAAAAAAACTAACATTCTGTAATTTTTTTTTCTCAGAGCTTCCTTAAACAAATGCAACAAGCTGAAGATGATCGAAACAGCGTTTTGCGTGATTTATCTCGTAGGGTGTTCGAGAAGTTCTCAAATCACTATGATTTATGGAAGCAATGCGTCGACAATGTGGCGACTCTAGATGTTTTGTGTTCACTTGCTGAATATGCCCAAAATCAAAATGTTATTTGTGTTCCTGAGCTGGTCCAAGATGCCGATTCACCATTCATTGAGATCGAAGAAGGCTATCATCCATGTGTGTCTGCTGATTCTTATATACCAAATGGAATCACTTTGGGGTCGTCAGGAACGGCTCCGTTATCTCTCTTAACCGGACCAAATATGGGAGGTAAAAGTACCTTAATGCGGCAAGTTGGTCTCTTGGTGGTTATGGCACAGATTGTAAGTCAATTAATATTCCTTTATGGATCAACACTAACACTTGTTCCATATATAGGGATGTCATGTACCAGCACAAAGTTGTAAACTATCGCTGGTTGATAGAATTTTTACTCGACTTGGTGCTCAAGATGATATTATGTCTGGTCATAGTACATTCTTGGTTGAGCTAAATGAAACGTCGTTGATTTTAAAACATGCTTCTATTAACAGTTTGGTTCTTCTTGATGAATTGGGTAAGATATTGGTTTATTGATTTTAATAATATTTCTTAATTTCTTTAATTTCAAGGTCGTGGAACTGCAACTTATGACGGCACAGCAATTGCCGCGTCCGTTGTGCACTTTTTGGCAAATCTCAAGTGTCGAACGCTATTCTCGACGCATTATCATAATTTAATTGATTTCTTCCATCAAGACGATCGGGTTGTTCTGGGCCATATGGTAAGGATAAAAATGCATGTTTAATTTATATAAATGTGATAATGGCTTGATTCTTTTGTTTTTTAGGCATGCATGGTGGAAAACGAAGACACCGAAGATCCAACTCAAGAAAATGTCGTGTTCCTATATAAATATTCATCGGGAGCCTGTCCAAAATCCTATGGCTTTAATGCTGCTAAATTGGCAGGAATGTCACATGCCATTATAAAGAGAGCTTATGAGGTATGTTTTGGGTTGATTTTATTTGTTCCTTATAAAATATTGACGTTTTTTTTATTAGCTTTCTAAAAAAGTGGAAGCAATTGCGCTCAAGAAAAAAATCGTATCTAAAGTCATGGATGGAGCAGATGCCTCAACTATTAAGAATCTCATCGGCCTTTTGAAGTCATGTAAAGTTCATTAAGGAGGCTTCTGTTGATTACTTTTTTTTAAAAAAAATGTTGGCTATCCTTTTGTGTATTAAATTAAGCAGCTATTCTCGCATACTCACCATAATGAAACGGTATTGAGGTAGGAATCAAATAAACCAGTAACAAGTTCCAATATGTCCTCGTTATATTCATACCCTCTTATCTTAAACATTCATGTTTTTACCTACATATTTGTTATTGTATCTGATTTTGTGTTGTTTTGAATAAATTTTGTTATTTTGTTCTTATTTACAAAAATAATTGTTTCTGCTATTTGCTCAGAACTTCCAGGATACCGATTTTCTGTGTATGTTGTGATCTATACAATTAAAATTGGAATACGTTTAGTCCTTATAGCCTAGTAGAAATCGACACTAAAAAAGGCTGAAATCGCAAAACTTGATGTAGTTCTGCATTTTTGGTATGTTGTATGGAACAGTTAGAGTAGTGTTAATTCAAATTTGCAACTTCGAAAAACTCGTACTTGCTGTTTAGCACGCGAAAAACTGCAAAATTTTGAATCTTAAACTATGCTTTATCTGCATTTTCAGGGGAGGATTGAAAAGTCGCATATAAAAAATACGTTGTTTTACTCAAGCCTTCATACGCGTAGGTTAAGTCGATCCTATCGCCTAAAACAAATAACATTCCAATAGATTGGATGTCATAATGTCAAATTATAAAATTTTTGCTGAATAATAAGTTCAAATAACCCTCATTCTAAATATTGCATTCAAATAGATTAAATTTCAAGTCGATGCTTCAAAAAAAAGGCCAACTCTGCAGGCAATAAAAAAAATTAATGTAAGTCCCCGTCATTCTGGAATATGCCTAATCGAAAAGGCAGATCGAGCTGCTAGCTCAACAAATAAAGCACCATTCTATTTTAACATCCTTGCAACATGACTTGACCAGTTGCATTCCTCCCCTTAAAAGTTTCTGCCGTAACACTCGTCTCGCAAGGAATGCTCATCAGTTCACCCTTGAGCCCAGTTTCGGATGTATCGTGAAATATAGGGATTCTTTTTTAAGCCGAACAACACGAATTAGGAATAGTTTACCCGACGAGATTTTCCCTAGCCATTTTGATCTGCTAACATTTAAAAACCAATGTTAATCGGCACCTCCTATCTCTCCCCTCCCTATCTTCCTAATGCCCACGCAGTGTGTTCTACATTAAAAGGAAAACAAATAATCCCTTGAGCGCGCGTTAATTATAAAAAAAAAAAAAAAATCACCTCTACAAGGAAATGAACTGTGATAATTCCCTGCTCATCTCGAAGGTCGAACTCCAGATGATCTTCGCAGCATTAAAGAAAAAGAAGTCAGCAGGAGTCGATGGTATCCATAATATTGTACTACGATATCTCCCTGAGGAAGCAATAGACATATACATAAGACTGTTCAACAACGCGCTGAATAATGCATAATATGCAGTGAGTTGGAAGACAGCTGTTGTACATCCTTTCCCGAAAAAATGAAAGGACAATTCCAATCTGCGGTCGATAAGTCTTCTTCCCAGTATCAGCAAGGTATTCGAAAAAGTTCTCAATAGAGCTTTGTCCAAGTGGCCCGAGACAAAAATATAATTCCAGACACCTAGTTCGGCTTCATTAAGGCGGGAAATGACACAATTTATGCCGCGTCTAAGCTAGTATCTGCTGTCCAATGGAACAATGCTAAAAATCAATGCACGGGTGCCTGTCGGCTTTCGACACCGTATGGTTAGAGGGTCTTTATCTGAAGCTAACCAAATGGGGCATAAGTAAACCACTGCTATATATGCTTTACGACATGCTTAATGGTAGAAAGATTGTTGTCAAGAGTGGCAATGTAACATCTATCATAACGTTTGATATTAAAAATGGTCTGCAACAGGAAGCGGTGAACTCGCCGATTTATTTGTATTATTATTTACACCAGCGATCTCATTGGGAGTCTACCTCATGCAATTGCGTATGCCGACGATTTAGTTGCGTACAGAACAGGTCCAAAAGTTGAAGACATCAGAATTCACTTGCAACGTAATTTCGATAAAATTCAACAATATTGTAATGATTGGAAGCTATAACTTCCAGAAATATGAAACTATCCTGTTTAGAACCCCTGTGTTTAGGGCTTCTAGAGAGACAGTATCTTCGCACTTGTCCCGGACTTTATAAAACACCAGAGTCGGAGTACAAACACTACTATTCCAACAAGGTTCAATACAAAGCTCATTCGCGGACACATTGCAAGGGCGATGACCTCAACTAATGGACAAATCATCGGGGCTTACTACCCCTTGAAAGTACACGTTCGGGTGGTTTTTTCCCGCCCGAGGCTTTCCTATACCTTGAGGGCTGATTCAGGATAGATCGGCGATTCGGTTGATCTACCACGTCGGCCGCAGAACAGTCGATAGGCGGCTCCTTTACGACCGAGACATAGTCGCTGGGAGCGAAGCAGAGCGCCTCCGTTTCAGTAGGGACGTTCCCAACCGGGATCGGAAGGAAGCCAATTCTGGTGGCTTAGGTAACACCCGATACTTTCAGTCCACATAGACGAAATATCGCCTATGTGGCCGACCTACATTTATCTTAGGTATCTTTAAGTTACATATGTACGTAGGGCAGTTGCGGCGGCACCAAAAAAAAAAATATAAAATCACAAAATAAACAAAAAAAAATATAGAAATACACAAAATACAGAAAAACACCACACCATACAATATAAACTTTGCGAATTGAGAAAACCGTTTTTGATAAATATCAGGCGGACGAAGTCGCGGTTAACAGCTTGTATTAAATATAATGAAACAGTTTGGAAAGTTTAAAAACGTTCCAAGATCCTTCACACCATGAAAACAGAATTTTTTTTAGCCCAGCCGGCTCACAAGGAATTGCTGCCTCAAGAAATACTGGGAACTCTATATATTCTAGAGCTTTTCCATGCAAAAAGCTATGCTGACCAATAAACATCAGTACAAAAAATTGCTTTATTTCAGACCTAGATATAGAACAATTTAAAACCAGGCTTGCAGACGTTTTGATTTTACTGATCCGCATGCGATATTGGTTGGGTTAATCTGTAAAAATTTGAAAGATTGTTCAATGGTAAAGAACAAGATCACCTAAATGCTGATTTTTATGACAGACCATAATAGTAATGCTTTATAAACACGTACACATGCACTTATATTTTAAGGAAAACAAGACTGCATAAGGTATATATATATTTTATTTCAAGTATCACAGAAACAAAAAGCAAAATGTACATAAAAATCATCATTAATACATAACACAGAAGTAAATAGGACTCATAAATTATTTATATCTTACATTTAAAAAAAAAATTATAATCATAAACATGATTTTAATTAAATATATGTTTAAAACAAAAGTTATATCGAAGCTGTGATAATTAAATAATATTCTTTTGTACATTATGTTCGAACTTTATATTAATAAAAAAAAAATATTTAAATGATATTTTTAAAACATTGTTTTGATATAAAAAGTCGGTGTAATAAATTCGAAGCATACTCTTTTATGTTTTAGCTATTTATTCAAAATGCAACATTTTCAGCGCCAGACATCAATTTCTTTTTAAATAAATTAAGCCATATAAAATTAATAATTTTAATCTTAAATAATTTGTTAAAAACAGTTAACTTATTTATTTTTTCTTGCAAAATCTTCGCAATTAAGTACAAAAAGTGTATGTAACATTTGGTTACTTATCAAAATGGTTTGCATTATTATTTTTTTTTTTACTTAGGTTTAACTCTTCTTGTATAACTAGAAAAGCCTTTTGTTAATCAAGTTTCTATTTAATTAAATTTAATAAACAGTAACTACAATTTTCACATGTTTTTTTAATTTTTTTTTTTTTTGTTAAGAAACAATTTACAATAATGATTATTTTCTTAGCTTTGCATCTTGTTGTTTAATAATAATCAAAATAAACAAAAAAAAAAATAAATACAAAAAAAATTATCTTAAGATTAATTTTTTTCATTGATAAATATTTGGCGTTAACCTATGAATTTACTATATTTGAACAGTTTCTATTACAATTATTTGTGCTGTTTTTTAGAAATAATGATGAATGTTTCTTATATGTTAATTAAATATTTTTTTTTATTTTAACTTAATATAAATTTAAGCTCTATTGCACGTACAAACTTAAACCTAAAGGGCTGTTCAGATAAAGCGATTTATGAAGTTTTGGGGGTGTACATTTAAAAGTGGCTTTTGAAATATGAGCTTCTCTTTTTTCTAAACAGACCAATTGCCTTTAAAATACGGACACAGCATGGTGATACGAAATCAGCTTGTTTTTCATAAACCGCCTAATCTGTAGAACTTTTTGTATGATTTTTATAAAAAAAAATTTTTAAGTTTCAAGTAGTGAACAAAGTGGTGAAATAAATTAGTATTTTCTTTTGGAACAGTTAATTGAAAAAAAAAACTTAGGGGCCAGTTATAGCGATAATTAAAAACCATCATTAAAAAATTTCAATTGGATATTTTTGTGTGTTAGAAAAAGATTTAAAACAAGAAACTTATGCCAATCGATGGCAAATCAATTAAAATAATTTATTTTGACAAAAAACAAACCCGGGAAACAGTATTATTTATTAAAAAAGCATTTATTTATTTTAATGATGAAAATTGGTTTTGCTGAACAGCTGATTGTCATTTGACAGAATAATGGAACATTTCGTTCCAGTGTTTGTGGCCCATTTTTTTAATGTTCCAACCCATCATTAAAAACTTTACTGAAGCATTTTGCATCATAAGGGGCCAGTCATAGCTATCATTGAAATGCATCATTGAAACAAATCATTGGAATTTTTTTGAGAGGTCAGTTATAGCAATCATTGAAATTTTCTGTCATTGGAAAAATTTTCCTGGTTGAAATACACACGAACAATTTTTTCGGATACAAATCTGTCATTGGAACTGAACGAAATTGGAATTCAAATCAGTGGAACCAGTTGTTCCACTTTCTGTCAAAAAACAATCAGCTGACACGAAAAACGAATTTGCATCAGGAAAACAGATAAATACATTTTTAATAAAAAATATTTGTGCAAATTGGTTTTTTCTTGTTGAAAAAAATTCTTCGTATCATTTGCTATAGATTGGTATATCATTTGTGTTACTAATCAAAGGAAAACATGTAACAAAACGGTTTAAAGTTTTTCAATGATGCATTTCAATGATAGCTATAACTGGCCCCTTAAAACAAATTTGAGGTTATGGCTGGTGTGGTTGGCCTGTAAATTCTGACAGAACTTTAATGATCGCTATAACTACCCGTACGTACAAAATTCCAGTTTCAAACTGTTTCAACTTTTAATGATGGATTTTTAATGATCGCTATAACTGGCGCCTTAGGCAGAACAGAACAAATACGTAAAAACTTTAGGAACAAATCGGAACTGAAAAGTTTTTTTCAGCTTTTTTTTGTGGGATTGAGGTTTGTGGCCTGTTAAATACAAATTAAATACAAGTGGATGGTTATTTCGTTAGAATTTCAATTTTTAGAAGACCAATTTGCCTTTTTTATAAAACTGAACTGATTTTAACTAATAACAGTTTTAGAACCGTTTTGGAGATATTAGCAACAACGTACATTATTGTGTGAACTCACTTCCAAAACTAAATTTTTGATTGAAATCATGCACTGCGGAAAACATTTCTAGTAAAAAAATCTGCATATTAAAGGACACGAATGTCATAGAAATTGAAATCCTTTAACGATAGCTAGAGGTTTCGGGGACGTGCATACTCTGTTCATTATAAAACTAAAAAAATCTTGAGTGAAATTCTTTAATATTCGAGGAATTTGCTTTCACGGCATGAGGATTGGTTTTGAAGTTTATGGTTCTATAAATTAACGTGTCTAACCAATCGTTCACTACTTTATCACTCTTTGCTTGCGATCAGTATCCTTGGAACAACAAAATATGTATAAAGAACTAGTTGAATAGTTGGCATCGTTGATTCGGTAGTAACTTGAGAATGAAAATTAATTGTGCTTATTCTATCTACTAAATATATACGATCAAGAAGCGTACAATCACTTATATTTAATTTTCAAGTTACTTCCGAAACACGCCGACAATATCTCTTTGACTAACACAACATTGTAATATGTATCATGCTTCATGCAGCATCTCTTAAACAATAAATCAGTACGAACGAAAAACTAAATAAATTTTTTGTAAGCTTATTGCAACGCAATAATCACTGAATACCTAATAAGCCCACACACATTAAATAAACATTAAAAAAAAAATATTAAACTAAATCTAATCATCTGTTATAATGTCTTTGCGCGCCTTGAAATTTCTCCAAGAACCATTTGTACAGACTCCAGCACCTCGCCACCAATCATTAATGTCCTGATACCATCGAGGCTTCTTTAAACCCTCTTCATCGTGCAATGTTGCACACACCCGACACCAGAAGTACGTATTTATAAACTCACCCGTACCCTTCCACTTGAAATATGAATTGTATAGTTCATCGTCTTTGTCCAAGATATTTAGATATTCAGCCAACTCTTTGGGCGATGCAAATTCATCTACATGAATGTACGAACGATGGGGCGAAGACACTTCGTAGTCCTCAGGACGGGCACCCATAACAATGGGTAAAATATTCCGATTGAGTGCATTTACAAAGAACTTCTCGGTTATGTAGTCCTTGCAGTTGGAGTTCTCGAAGGCGAGGTAGAATTTGTAATCGTGGTCAAGTATATCGAAGCATCGGTCGGCTGTACTACGTGAGCACTTGAAAGAGCCACAGGCTCCATAGATGTCAACCTAGAAATGTTTTTTTTTTTTTTTGTTGTAATACATAAATAATTGCAAGATTTGTACAGTTAAATAATTTAAATTTGTATTTACATCGATGTATTTTTGTAATTCATGAGCAAACTGTAATCGACCATTTCTCGCTCCGCAATTGGACACAAACCAGGCAACTTTTTTCGTTTTGTTGAGCGCATAATTGCGGTCCTGCTCAATTTGTCGAATGTTCATGTTGTAATACTGCCATTTTTCATAGGGTGCAACAATGTCACTGTCTCTCCTGGAATAAAATAGAAAAATTCAGAAACAAAGTTGAACACAAAACGTATGAAAAATAAAGTCACAAAAAAAGCGAAAAAAATATTACGTATACGCCACAGTTTACCATCAAACATTTTTTTACTAGCGATCTTTGTAGGCATTATATGGACAAGTTTTGAAATCTTACATAACAACATAGATAACAATAAAACACGACATTATTTCGTGATAAGAAAAATGATGTAGTTAGTCGAAAAATTATGTCAATGTCTGTTATGGATTCAAGCAAAACAAAAAATCTAACAATCAAACATGACATTAGGATGATAGAGAAGTCGAAAAAAGTGGGTGCGGAGATTCCGTCTGTCTGTCTCTGTTTGCACCTCTACAGCCTAAGCCGATGAACCGATTTGCTTCAAACCTGGTATTTAGTAGTTATTTGGGAGTATCTCGGGAAGTGTTTTTCATGTTTGCTCTAGGTCGAAAAATAACGGTACCTGCCATACAATTTTTTTAACAAAAACTTTGATTTTCTCGAAAACGGATCTAACGATTTTGATAAAACTTTCAGGGTGGTATTTTTCTACAACAACAAATCTTTCAGTTAGAATGAATTTCAAAATTTGTTCTATAACGGTACCTCCCATAGAACGGTTTTTTTTTCAAGTGCGATTTTATCGTAAACCATTATACCGATTTCAATAAAATTTTGCAAACATGAAGTCATTTATAATTCAATTAATGTTGCAATTCAAAATTTTCAAAAACTTTTTTTTTCGATTTTTTAAAATTTTCAAAAAAAGAATTGGTTTTCGAAATATTTTGAAAACAGGTTGATTGAATTTTTTTAAATAATTAAAAATACAGATTTCCTTATAATAACGTTTTTAAAAAAAAACGACATTTTAAAAAACTGGTCGAACGATTTTCAAAAAAATTTTTTCCTCGATAATTTTCAAATTTTATTACATGCTTAGTTTTTTTGATAAAACTCTTAAACTAATTAAAAAAAATGAGCACCACTGGGTCGCACGTAATTGTTCTTATGCGCCTAATTACATTGGAAGGCAAGATCTTGGACAAAAACAAATAACATTTACGTTGAAAGTAACACAGTTTGAACTTATAAAACCTATCAAAACCACAATACTTAACGATTTTTAGTAAAAATGAAGTACGCCACCATACGCGTTAAATAACAAAGTATTTATCAAAAATTGTTGGACGGATTTTGATAAAATCCTGTTTTTTATTTTTAGTTTTTTGAAAAAAAAATCGTTTTTAAATTTTGGTATGCAGTTTTTTCATATACATGTGAATATAAAATTAAAAATAATTTTTTTTGATTAGTTTTAAAAATATTGATTTTTCAAAAAAAAAAATTATTTTAATTTAAAAAAAAGTTATTCAAAATTTTGATATGCAGAATTATTTTGGCTATCTAGATCTTTTTAAATATAAAATTTGACAGAAATCCATAGAGACGTTACCAAAAAAGCCAAAAATTAAAAAAAACCGTTATATGAAAGGTCGTGTTAATAGACTTTGCCCGTATATGTGGATCTGATCAAATGATATCGAATAACAACGGAAAAATTCTCAAAAAATTTCATCAAAATCGTTGGAGCCGTTTTTGAGAAAAATAAGCTTTTCCTAAACGGTCTTATGGCAAGTACCGTTATTGTTAGCCCTAAAAATAAAATTTCAATTTCCCCTCTGAGGAATGCCAAGAGATACACAAATGTCAAATTTGAACGCAATCGCTTAACCCGTTTAGGCTGCAGATCGATATACACCCGGACAGACAGGCAGACAGACAGACCGACATTTTTTGTCAATGACTTTTTTAGACTTCTCCATGATCGTAATGTCATGTTTGATGTTATGTCAATTTTTTATATTCACGAATCCTAAACTTGCCTTATAGTCCCTATAATCGCAAGTAAAAATGAAAGAAAAAATGTAATTTTCTTATTTTAATATATTATACGTACATATGCAGCCACAAAACAATTATCTGGCATAAGAACAAATTCTGCGACCCAGTCGTGCATTTTATTTAAATTTTTATTCGACGATGTGACCGCACATATGAGCAAGTACGTGCGATCCAAACGTGCAATTTATTTTAAATTGTTTATGAGTTCTATTTTACATATATGTATGTAAATTTGCGCTTAAAACAACAAAATAGTTTTACTCGAATATTTAACTAAAATTACGTTTTAAAAACTACATATGTATGTATTTTGTATGAAGAATGCTGTCTTTGTTCGTAAAAAAAACAAAATTATTTAAGCGAAGCTAAGGATGTGAGTTATCATAAAAAAGATTATTTCTTTTTTTTATTTGCTTACCTATATGTCGACGTCCAATTGACTGCGTCAGGAACCTTAACATTTTGCGTGTGATACGGACACTCTAAGTAGTACAGCATATGCACCTGCTTCGGTGGTCTTCTTACGCCAGTTGGAATGTAATGATCCTTATACAGTACTAGATCCGCTGTATTTGCTTTGTCTCTGTTCGCTGTTATCTCACACGTATTAACCGGACATTTTGATTTGAAAAATACATCTCTTCCTGTAATTAAGAATCTCAAATCTGCCCTGCGTTTAGTACTATATTAACTTTTACCATTTTTGATATTCCACGGTCCCAGCCCATTGTAAAGTAATATCTGCTTCATCTGCCCACTCTCCTGAATCTGTTCATAATTCGGTGGAACAAACATCAATTGATTCATTATTCGATCACTGTGCTTATCAGCATGTGGCAATAGTCTCGGAATCCTCCACTTTCCTTTTGTTCGCTTCCACGGCAACGGATATCGTTCTCCGTTCTTAAAGAACCACGCTTTCGAAGTAACATCTCCACTCGACTTCTGCTGATCACTTTGCTGCTCGCTCTCATAGTTCTGTTGATTGCTGTTAGCATACAAAGATTGCGCAGCTTCGGTTGCTTCGAAAATCGAATTTTCGAAATCAGCTGCATGATGAACACTTTCTGCTTCGGTTGCTTCGAGTTGAAAAAAACGCGGCGAAGATGCTTTTGGCTTCCACACTTCTCGATCTCTGATAAAAGAAAAAAAAATTAAATTCAAATCAATATATCTTGGGCAGAGATAACAAAACCTCTTCGATACTCACCGAAAATTGAATCCGAAAATCAAGAGCAATGCAAAAAATGACGTGAGGAAAAAATACTTCTTCAGCGAGATCTTTGGACGCCGCATATTTGAATTGTATCGCTAGCAGCAATTGTGGATCATTTCACTAAAAAAAAAAAAAAAAATCACATCAGTATGGTTTTCAATTAAGAGAATTATTGTGAGATAAAACGGAGAGATAGACAAAAATACTAATGTTATGTGTTTCTATACTATATGGTTGAATCATTTTGGCTTTAACAAACAGATGGTTGCTAGTGGCTTGTTTGTTTTCATTACTTCATTATATCTACCAAAAAAATATGATTTATTTTTTTCCAAACATTAACATTATACTCTATATAAATGTACTTCATAAGTATTTCAATTTTTTTGATCGGAACTGGGTAACCACTTAACAAACCAAATGTCGGAACGAAGCACTTTCGGTCAAACATCCGAATGCCGAATTACCAAGTCAATTATGTGAGAGTGAAATTTTTTAACAAATTATTTTATTTTTGTTGTTACAGCTTTTTTTGTGATTTGTTGGTATTTTGAGATTTTTTTTCGAAGTGATAGATACAAGTCAGTCGGTAATCCAACTAAAATAGCCTGAATTCACCTCGAATGTTATTTAATTAAATATAATTATATGTATATGTATACGTGTTAATCAACAATAAAACAGAGATATTGTATGTTTTTTTTATCAGATCAAACATGGAAGCAGAGTACTTAGGGTTAAAATTGGTTGTTTATTTAAGTATCTATCTTAGTGTATTTTTAATCAAACCTAATTGACAATTATTATTTGGTAGAACATTTTTTTTAAATGTTCTGAAGAAAGCGGTTTTTTTTAGAATATTTTTTTAAACGACACAATGAAAACAAAAATAAAAACCATTGGAAGTTAAAATAAAAACTTGAAGATGCTTGGGTTTTGGAAATATGGAAGGATTTAGAGGAGACCCATGTTCACGACCAATGCTACTTTCGAAGTCAGAATGGGGGGGCAAAAAACAGAGCCAGATAGAGTGTTCCTCATTCGTGTGGTGCGACAAAAAAAGAATCTGTAATCACCAGCAGTACATCCAAAGTTCGATAATTTTAGTGCAAGTATTACGGTGGAATTCTTTTAGAGGCTATTTGATTTGTATAATTTGTTTATCAAAAAACTCTGTGAACGGTATTTTTACTTGCCGACTTTCTCATTTATGAACATTTTAACCAATTTTTTTACACCAAGTATGGAAATCAATTTCTTATTAAAAAAATCCTTAATTTTGTTTTATAAATTCGTTATTTTGAAAATATCTTAGTTAATTGATTCCAAAATTTGGTTTTCGATTTTTTCGACAAATTCCTAGAAGGCTAGTTAAAAAAAAAATAAACAGCTCAGATAATTACGGTTCCTGCCGTACAAACGTTTACTAGGTCTTACTTTTTCCCAAAAATAAGAAAAACTATTTTGATGAAAAAAATTATTTTGACTACTTTAAGTACCTCCCAAGTAACTGTATTCCAGAATCTACAGCACATGGAGCCCAACATACAAAGCCTAATGCGCTTTTAGTTTCATTCAAACATCTCAATTTTTCAATGATTCTCTAATTCATTCGCTGGTACGTCAAAAGTGCCATTTACTGCTGTTTTTTAGTACCAAGAAGATGATATCGGCCAAATGGGTGCCGTCACAATTGATTGCCATATGGGCTCGTTTTATGGAATTTTGTTATCCTTGAGGGCTTCTAGGGTCTCGGGCTTGTTCACGTAAACACGGGACTTCAAAAAAAAGTCTGGAACGGTTAAATCGGGTGATCTTGGCGCTCGTTCAGTTGCAAGAGTTCTTTAAGATCTCCATATTCAGAAACACGCTCGCCTGGATAGTATTTCCCTTATAGTTCTGAAGAGGAGACGCTGGCAAAACCACTGTGTAAGCTTTTTCATCTGTCGTATTTTACAGGCCAAGAGGATGGAAAACTGCATTTGTCCAGCCTTTAACTACCGACCAATTGCACTTACATTCCTTCTTTCCAAGGTCATGGAAATGCTGATAAACTGTCAGATTAAGAAATATCTTGAGACACGAAACTTCTAAATGACCGGCAATGCCGTTTTCGTAGCAATAGGTCCACTGGTGACATGATGGTATATCTCACCGAACAGTGGAATCAATCTTTACACCGTTTTGGAGAAAGTAGGATTAATGCACTTGATATTTCAAAAGTATTTGATAGAGTTTGGCATCCAGCCCTTTTATCGAAAATGCGTGCATTTGGAATTTTTAAACCTCTTATTCGATGGATTAGAAATTACCTTTCGGAATGTTCAATTCGCGTTGTTTTAGATGACTTCCTGTCATCACCATGCTGGTGTGCCCCAAGGCTCCGTTCTGTCCCTGACATTCTTCCTTATTTTTATCAATGATCTCTTGTCTAAGACTTCTAATCCATTAAATTGTTTTGCTGATGACAGTACCCTTAGCTTTACTCGTTTCCTCATTCACTTCCCTGTTCTTTGGATGTGGAACTGCAACGGCAACGTATGATAAGTTCATTAAATTCTGAACTGGCCATCATTGTTCAATTTGGAAATATTAATCGTGTGGAATTTTATTGCTTCAAAAACTCAATGCTGCCTTCTGTCGTTAAAGCATAACCTACCCCTCATGCCAATATCCATGAATGGTACTTGCATTGAGGAAACTGAACAGCTTTGCGTTTTAGGTATGTGTATCACAAACCACCTTCTGTGGAATGAACACATACTTATATATGACATCGCCAAATGTTTAGGTTTTCTTAGACGATGCAAAAAATACTTCTACCCGTTAGATCTGGCTACTCTTTATAAGGCGAACATTCGCCCGAAGCTTGAGTACAATTCTCATATTTGGTGCCCCTGTTACTCACTTGCGTTTCCTGGATAGAATCCAAAAAAATGCATTGAAAATGATAGGGAATAAGGATATAACAGATACATTTGATTCACTAGAACATCGTCGAAATGTTTCCTGTCTCTTCTTATTCAATCGCTTCTTCCATAAACAATGCTCCAGCGAAATAACCAGATGCATTCCTCTTCTTAAAAGTTTTCCCCGTAATACTCGTAATGCTAGGAATTCTTATAAATTTACCCTTAAGCCTAATTTCGGACGCACTGTTAAGTATAGAGACTAATTCTTTAGCCGCACTACACGAATGTAGAATGCTTTACCCGAATCGATTTTTCCCTTCCATTACGATTTACAAACGCTCAAAACCAATGTGAATCGGTACCTCTTTTCATCTTCTATCCAATTTTCCTAAACGCTAAAGGCACTGTGTTATTTCATGATAAGGGTAGTAACAACCCCTTGAGTGCGCGCAAATTATAAAAAAGCGCCTGATTTGAATCCTCTTTAGTTGTTGTTGTTTCTGGAAGCCAGGTTGTCCATTTAATAATAACTTAGCTTATAACCTATAACCTTTAACCAACAACCTATAATCATTTATAACTTTCCCATAAATGCAGGCAATAATCTGACAAAGTTTTCTAGCAATCGACTGAACAGTTTGGCCGAGCATTAGCTGCCAACAAGTAATTTTTTTGAATTTTTTTGAATAATGTAAATTAATGAAAAAACTTTTACTACTTTCTACATAAAATAAAGGAATGCACAACACATTATAAAATTCGATCAAAATCTGTCAAGAAATTCAAAAAATTATATTTAAAAGTGACCGAAATAAAGAACGTAATAGATGGATTATGTCAGATTACTTTCCATTTATTTTAATCTTCAAATAGTTTTTATCACAAGAATAAGTGCGTGCGATTCAGTCGTTTTATTTTTTAAATAACTTACGTGAATAAAAACGAAGTGGTTATAGTGTAGATTAACTCATTTCCAAGGTTTCAACATGCTTTTTTTTTAGTTGAATCATCATGTCTTCCATAAGCTGTCAACTCGGAAAGTATCGGTTAGAGGTGAACAGAATGTATCTTTTTTAAAAAAATACGATGTTTCTTAAAATTTCCGAAGAGACAACACAAAATAATATTCCACTTCAGTAGCAGTACTTCGGATCATATATCAAAGATTCTCCCCAAAAATTTTATCTTAAATGGTTCTAACCACCAAGAGGTATATCTTATAACTAATTTGATCTAATATTTTACTAACAAGTGATACTCCATCAATGCAGGCCGCCTAACACCTTTTATTTATTCAAGTGGTTATATTTTTGAAAACCTAATCAAAGATACATTTCTTAATGCCTTTTTGTCTAAGTTTGGATAAATTGTGGTTACACTCTTGATTTCCCCATAAATGCTGATAGCTGAGAACAAACTATGTCAGCTTTATTCAATAGGGAATGTGTTGGTTTCTGAATCTTCATTAGAATCTTTTCTTCTTTTGCCCTTAAGCAAAGAAACCCTATTTTAGCCCAATTCGTCTATAATTATTTTTTAATACTAGAACACTGTTGTACGGGAACTGGCAAAAGCTTATGCCATTCCTTTTAATCCCGGTTGCATGTCCAGCAGGTAGGTAATTATTTTTTTGTTAAAAACAGCCCTAAATGTTTTGCCCGTGGCACACTAAAGACTTTCATTCAACAAATATATGTTAAGATGAACAGTCATTGTAAATATTTTAATTCTGCTTCCGAGTCAAACAAAAAGGACAGCAACCTACAAATGAAAGTAAAAACTCTTAAGAAACATGAAGGTATTTTGTCCAGTCCATGTAAAAATGGGATCAAAATTGTTGTTTTGTGTTTTGTAATCACTTTTATGAAAAAGAAAACATCATGACATAGTTACACCTTGAATGGAAACTATGTACCTCAGGGCAGGACCAGAGAGAACCAACCCCAAACAATGGAGCCACTTGACTTGACGTCCTTTTTAAATTGCCTTTCCCTTTCATTGTCCATTGAGCGCTGATTCATCGCATAACAGCTCATCATCCTAAAGATTACACTTCCATAGTTGCAACCTACTAATCTGTAATGCAATCGTTATACTTTATACTATAGCAGCCTCAACAAAAATATCAACATCTTGCCTCTCAAATGAGGTTAGTATCGTCATAGTTATTTAATGTTTACTTTGTTTATTTAAAAAAATAATTTTTAATTCTTTATTGATTGAAAGTCAGCTTAATACTAAATACATTTTGCTTACTGACTAATATTTATAACAAATTTGATGTGAACCTTTGCAAATTTCAGTTCACAAGAATAATATGATATTGCATTATAATATGCAGAATCAGCACACGCGCTAAAATATTGTAACAATATCGCTTGTGCTGATTTTGCTTACATTTTGTTTTCCCACACAATTACTGTGTGATAACTCTTCCCTCTCTAAAGTCATTTACCTGGGGTAAAATGACAGGAAGTTTAAATTCAATGTTCTTTGGTTTTTTATTTTTACATTTTTTATAAATTAATACAATACAAATCATAGATGCAAATATATATAATAGAAGATTTGACAATGTAGATATTTCTTTAAATTTTGTAAAAATGTTAAGTTTTTTTATATTTTCTAGATGTAAATCATGTAAATATTCCAGATCTAATTTTAAACTTTTTTCTGATAAATTTCCTTTTAATATTGGGGGTAGAATTTGAAAACTAGTCATTTCTGTATTCGAGTAATTTTTTCCATCTATATCAATTGAATCATTATTAAATTGAACCAGATATGTACCATTTAAGACTATCGTTTTTTCATTATATTTGAGATTTCCTCTAAAATTTGAAATAAAAGCAGTATTATCTATTATTAAGTCTATAATGGGTTTTTTATAAAATTGGAAGTTTAAAGGAGTGTTGTATTCGAATATATTGACCGCAGCTGAAGTTAAGTATAAAAGTAACCTAGAAGAAAAGAAAATAGTTTTATGGAGACATATTTTTTAATTGAGATTTGTGGATCTTTTTTCCACTTTCAGTTAGTATTGTAACCCTGTTGTCTTTCACTACAATCTCCTTAGAAAAAAGAGGTTTTTGCTTTCCATCTCTGCGTTTAATTGCAGCATAAACTGTATCTCCAACTTGATAAGTTTTAGGTCTGTGTCTATTTCGGTTTGCTCTTTTTAGTTTATTTTTTTGATTCTTTTTTATACGTTCTAACAAATCCTCATTTACTTTTGACTGAAAATCAATAAGGTTTTGATAGTTTAATCTTTGAGCCTTCCCTAAAAATACGTCACTAGGTTTCTTTTTCGTAACTGAATGAATTGAATTATTATACCGATCTACAGCTATGTATATAATTTCTTTTGTAGTAAAATCTGGGTATTCTTTCTTTAAACAGCGGCTCAATTCAATAATAGTTGAGTGTACCCTTTCTATAGTTCCATTAACTTCACTTTTCTGTGGGGGTGTAAGATATAATTGAATCCCTAATGTTTTTATATAATTTGATATAATAGGACTTATGAAGCTGCTTTCGTTATCGCTTACTAAGATTTTAGGGACTGTGAAATAGTGTAAAATTTTTATTATTTTTTGCCTTAAATATAATGCAGATTTTTCTTTTATGTGGAAGAATTTAGAAAATTTTGAAAATTTGTCTATACAAGAAACAAATTTTTCATGATCTATTTCAAAAATATCCATGTGAATTATTTCTGAGGGATAGGTAGGAATAGGTGTTTCTTGGAGTTCTGGTTTGTGGGGATTTCTATCGTATTTGCTTGAATTGCAAATGTCACAGTTTTTTGTATACTTTTTTATAAGACTTGTCATGCCTGGAAAAAAGTAATTTTCTAATATTTGTTCTTTGTTTTCTTTATAATTTCGATGAGCTCTATTATGTTCCTTTTGAATTATTTCAATCTTATTGTTTTCATTTGCTATATCTTGAACCAGTTTTTGAGAGATTCGTATTTTGAACTTACTAAAAAACTCTTTGTAGACTTCTTGTAAGAGTTGAAGATGATTTTCTGAAATTTTTATACCATTAAGGATATTGGGATTCAACTTTTGTTTAAGGATTTCGATTATATTTTCTTTATTGATTTGTTGGAGTTTAATAAAATGTCGGTGGTAATTCGGGTGAGGTTGTTCGAATATTTGCATGTTATTTCCTTCACTAAAAATTAGTTGATTTTTAAAAACATTTACTGGTGCTTCACAGTGTGGGATAAGATCTGAATTATCCTCTTCAGCACTGTGCATTGTTGCTGAACTTGAGCCAGTTAAGTTATTAACTTCTAACTTTAGTCTCGATAACGCGTCTGCGACTTTATTCGTTATTCCTGGCTTGTAGACAAGTTCATAATTGTACTCCTCGATTCTCGATTTCCATCTTTTTAATTTAGCGTTGTTGTTTCTATTGCTAAACGAGAATGTCAGAGGTTGATGGTCCGTTAGAATCTTTATTTTCTTTGCACCATATAAATAGCTTCGTAAGTTTTCGAGAGCCCAAACTATGGCGAGCATTTCCTTTTCGTTCGTCGCATAGCTTTCCTCCGTTCTATTTAGTGATCTGGAAATAAAAGTTATGGGTCGGTCTTTACCCATTTCGCCTTGTGAAAGGACAGCTCCTATAGCGGTGTTTGACGCATCCGTTGTTAAAATGAATGGTTTCTCAAAGTCGGGAAAAATTAAAATTTCAGATGAGGTTAATAGTTCTTTTAAGTTTCTAAACGCTTTTAGTTCTACTTCAGTTAGTTGAATCTTGATTTTACTTGATTGGTTGGCTCTTATTTGAGCCTTCTCCCCTCTAGTGAGATTCGTTAATGGTTTTGCAATTTTCGCAAAATCCTTAATGAATCTACGGTAATATGAAGTTAAGCCAAGAAATCCTTTAAGTTCTTTTAGGTTTTCTGGAGGCTTCATTTTCTGAATTGCCTCAACTTTTTTAGGGTCAGGTTTAATTCCTTTGTTTGTTATCAGATAACCCAAAAATTCAACTTCTTCTTTTAGAAATTCAGTTTTGTCTAAATTTACTTTAAAATTGGCTTCTTTTAGTTTCTGTAGTATGAGTTCTAAATTTTCAAAATGTTCCTTAATTGATGATCCAAAAATGATGATGTCGTCTATATAGACGAAGCATATTTTCCCAATATACTCTCTTAAAACGTCATCAATTATTCTTTGGAAAATAGCTGGTGCGTTTCGTAACCCAAATGGGAGTCGAGTATATTCCCATTTTCCGTTCATTGTGGAAAATGCTGTTTTTTGGATATCACTTTCTTTAATTTTAATTTGATGGAACCCGGACGTTAAGTCTATTGTTGTAAAATATTTCGCATTTAAAAGGCTTGCAATTGTTGTCTGAATGTCTGGTATAGGATAGGTGTCAGATATTGTGACACTGTTTAATCTGCGATAATCCTGGACCAATCTGAATTTTCTTTTTCCACTCGCGTCCGATTTTTTCGGCACAACCCACAATGGAGAGTTGTACGGACTCTTCGAGGGCCTTATTATTCCATCCTTCAGAAGCTTTCGTATTTGAGTGTCAACTTCTTCTCTCATATGAATCGGATATGGATAGGATTTCGTATATATTGCATCGTCGGTTGACGTTTTAATTTCCGCTCTAATGTTTGTGTCAATTGTATCTTCATCATTTACAGGACCAAATACATTTTTATATTTTTCTAAAATTGTTCTAAGCTGTATCTTTATATTCTCTGGTAAATGTGTGTCTCTTATTTCAATGTTATTTACTTGTTTAGATTCTTTCTGTTTTAATGGAATTTTAATATCAGGTTTGATTTTCAAAAAGTTTTCTTTCCTATCTATAACCGCCTCAAGCTCTTTCAATGTATCATCACCGATGATACCGTCAAAAGTTTTGAGTCCTGGTAATAAGTAAAATTCTAAAATTGTATCGTTTCCAATACTTTTAAAGAATTTTGCAGAAATTTTTTTGTTTATTTTAATTGGTCCTCCAGCTGATTGTACTGAAAAAGGCTCATTTGTTGGGAGTGCTTTTGTAGCCAATTCAGGTTTGATGAAGTTTTTATTCGCACCTGTGTCGATTAAAAACTTTAGTGTTTTATTATTTTTTGTTAAATATTCTATGTAGGGGATGCTTGACTTCCCTCTATCATAAAATTTATTTGTCCTTCTTCGAGATTTTCTTCTGTGTCTTCATCCACGGCAAGGAGTGGTTCCTCCTCGAATTCTTCTGTATATTTTTGAAGATATTCTTCTTCGTCAAGGACGTCAGTGTGGTAAAGACGTTGGCGTTTTTGAGGAAGATTATCGGAATTTGGGGTATTGTTTCCAAAGTTATGATTAAAATTTTGGTTATTATAAGGTCTGTTCATGTAATTGACCTGTCTAGAGTTTATTGACCTATCAACTTCCATAGGGATTGGAGGTTTTGGTTGAGTTGGCCTTGGCGGTGGAGGATATCTATTAGGGAATCTAGGAGCGTTATTACGTTGATAATTATTGTGTTGGATATTATAGGCCATGTTTCTATTTGGAAGATTGAGTTGAGAAGGATTATTATAATGCGGTTTTACAGGTCTAGGTTGATTCTTGAATTGTGACATTATCTGGTTGACTGGGGCAGTCACAGTATTGGAGCCTGCTTTTGAGTGTAAGGACATATTCCTAAAATTAAGGTTTTGCACCTCAAGGCAGGATGCATATGCCTCGGGCAAGTTTTGTGGTTTTTGTATCATTAATATTTTCGAAAGATCGCCGTTAAGGCCGCGTATGAAAACGTCAAGAGCACGATTTCTATAGCTCTCGTTGAGTGCGTTTACAGTTTCTAAACTGTAGTCTTCCGTTTTTATTTTATTAATGATTAGGGAGAATTGATGGTTAACAGTTGCGTAGAACTCATCAATACTTGAAGAACCTTGAGTGAGGCTATTTAGTTGGTGTTCTAAGGTACGAATATCCCTTTTATCTGCATAGTGCAGAGAAAGACATTTTTTGATTGACAACCAATCATCGTCGAAAATATTATACGACACCAAAGCTGTATCTGCGCCGCCTCTTATTTTTTGTCTTATACTTTGGAGTATAGACCTATAGATTGGCTTATTTTTTACAATTTCATAATCTTTTAAAATTGATTCGACATTATGAATCCATGAGATGTATTGAACGGGATTACCGTCAAAGACATGTAATTCTTTTACGCAATCGGGTAACCTGCTTATTTCTTGCAGTTCCTTTTCAGTCTTAGGACCTGGTGGAGAAGGTGTTAATACAGGAATCGCACGTACTGTTTCTAATGCGGTTAATCTTCTCTGAAGATTTTGAGTAATTTCGATCTGAGAGTTGATTGCACCTGTCAATTGCGTGATTGCAACTTGTAAAGCTTCTATTTTGGCTTCCATTTCGAATTATTTTTGTTTAAAAAAATTAAAGAGGAAATATATATATTTTTTTTTTTTTTTTTTTTTTACTGAATTGATAGATAAAAATGTTTTCTTTACCCTTTCCCAATAGTTTGGCAGTTAATAGAATGTTCAGATGTTTGGAATATTTGATGATTTTTTCTTAAGTAAGAGAAAGGTTTTGTAAAATAATATTTAGATTTTTTTCTTTTAGGTAACTTAAAATTTTAGATGTTTTATAAAACTTCTTTTGATTAAACTTTTAGATAAATTTGTTCAATTGTTTTTTTTTCTTCTTTTTTGAGTGTATTTTAGAATTAAATTTAAATATTTAATTGTATGTTTCGTTTTTATTTCTAAACGATAACTTTCTATATTTTGGTTATATGTATTTAATCTAATATTTTAATTTATATTTGCAATGGTTTTTTTTCTTTCACTTTTTGTCTGGTATATTTTTTCAATATTCACTTTGTAGATATAAAATGTTTTCTTCTTACAAATTAAATGAGTAATTAAGACACGACTTTTTGTCTGGTATATTTTTTCAATATTCACTTTGTAGATATAAAATATTTTCTTCTTAAAAATTAAATGAGTAATTAAGACTTACGATATCATACAAATTTTTAAATAAATCTCCATCGAACAGCTTCGTGTTACTCCTTTTTAGTGTCCGCCGTTGAGTTTGGTGGGCCTTACTGGGGCACTCGTCTGTCACGTTCGGATTTCCCTTGATTATACGCCGGAATTCTTTTCACTTGTACTTCACTTGTGCCTTTGCTTCACGAAGTAATAACCAGTTTGTAACTTTGGGATGTTATTTTCTGGACTACGCACTGACTTTAACTTGTACTTCACTTTTTTAATTTGCTTCACGAAGTTATGATCAGTCTGTTACTTTTGGATTTTATCCTTGACAGTTATTGCGTTTATTTTTTACTTTACTTGTACTTCACCGCACTTTAACCGTTTCACAAAGTTAAAAAGAATTTCCTTGCTTCAAAATCGGGGTCCCTGCTCGGGCGCCAGTTATTTAATGTTTACTTTGTTTATTTAAAAAAATAATTTTTAATTCTTTATTGATTGAAAGTCAGCTTAATACTAAATACATTTTGCTTACTGACTAATATTTATAACAAATTTGATGTGAACCTTTGCAAATTTCAGTTCACAAGAATAATATGATATTGCATTATAATATGCAGAATCAGCACACGCGCTAAAATATTGTAACAATATCGCTTGTGCTGATTTTGCTTACATTTTGTTTTCCCACACAATTACTGTGTGATAACTTCATCGTGCACTATTTATTTTTCTGGAGGATTCAAACACTATGATGCGAGCGCGCAGTAAATAAAGCTACTTTGTTGATTAACCTCCCCCTCACTTCCAGCTACTCTAAGGGTTTTCTTTTAATGCACTTTACGATTTATTTACTCACAAAAGGATCCTTCTAACACTCTTCACTTTATTCTATACCACACTATACACGCTAACTTGTCTACTTAGCTGTAGGTCTTAAGCTGCTTCTATATTTATTCCTTTTATTTTGCGTCCAAGCTAAACATTTTGCAGATATAGTTAGTGACTATCGCTCCTTTTCATATGACATGCATGCATGTCAGCATTTATCATTACAGGACGAGCGAGAAATATGGCGAACAGACATACCTCTGAATATATGCACGAGGAAGAACAAAATACCGAGGAGGATCTCTACTTTTGAGTCATTCACCTTAAATTCCATCAGTTCAACATGGTTTAAGCCACTCCGCTCGAGGGGTATGGTTAAAGGGGTGCAGGCAGGAATTCCACGTGCAAAACAGCCGCAAGACTCACTTGCACAGAGATAGTGTAAACATTTGTCCAGGAGGAGGATGTGGGCGTGCGGCGAATAAAGGAGGCGAAATAAATAGAGCAGTGATGGAAAGCTGTGAATTATTAATGAAAACAACGTTTATGCTTAACGGTAAAGTCTCATGAATATCAAAGGATTTATTTTTCTGTGTATCTAGGTGAAAAGCACTAAACCTACAACCGCATAAAAAACACAATCAACCGGAAAATATGGGGGCGGGGATGTGGTCGAAGATGAAGCGAGCTGTGCCTGTGCTACAAGTTATTGCTCTTTTCCTCTTTTTTTCTTTTTTTCTTTTTTTTTTTGTTTTGTTTTATGCTCTTAAATTTATATGTGACTTTGTTTCACCTGCTGTCAGATAAGATAGGAAATTAGAATGTGTCACTTGTTTAAACTAATTAGTTTAGTTTTTAATTAGGTAGGGGGTGCTAGTGCTATATATTCTTCTGAAGTGACTTCTGGTCAAGTGAATTTTCATAAAAAAAATTGTAAAGTCAATAGTATCTACCTTGGGGTTGCGAGTTTGGGGGATTTAAAAGATTTAAAATATTTCTACTTCTACTAATCTTTTACTTTTCCTCTACTATATAAATATTTATTTATTTTGATTGTAGTGATTTATGGCTTCGCTGCCACTATGTTTGTTTATTTAAAACATGCTAAGAATCTTCCTTAAGGTGGGGGATACATGTACATTTCATATATATATCATTGTATGTAAACTTCTATAGTACTATCCATTGTATATATGTACCTAAACTTTTTTATACTATATATACTTTTTTATAACTATCGATGATTATTGTTGTTATGTCAAAAATTGTTTCAAATGTCATTGTTAAACTCTGCGGTGAATATTACTATTCGTCCAGGCAAAATAATTTATGTACAAAAACATCCATGTAGTTCCAATTTTTGCAGGAATGTGTAGGGATGGGTCCCTTCTACCCGCAATAAAAAATCCCCGTTAATCCGGCAGCCGAGCGGGGTGGGGTGGGTGATTTAAAGGGACCCTTCCACGGGTGCCCCCGCATATCTCGAAAACGGTTCGTCGTAGAAAAAGAAACTCTGAAGGAAATATGAAGCTGATAAAATTTCCTACAATTTACTATGGCACTAAATTTGAAAATAAAGAACTGTTTTTGAGATATATCTAATTTCCTATAAAAATGAATGCGAAAGTGTTAATTTATCTCTAATAGTTCAAAAGATGCAGCGAATTGAAATGTTACGATAAATGTCAAAACTTAGTCATAATATAACAAATCATATATTTCGCAATGATTTCAATCAATATTTTCAAAAATGGTCTAAATAAGTTGTACAACATTCAATTCCGCTTCAAATGAGACCATAATAATATGTTTTGGGCCACTCACCACCAAACTACAATTATGTAAGAGTTGGACCAATTTTCGAAATCTTTAATTTTTTCTCAAATAGCTTTGTAAATAAACTCTTTATCCTAAGAGTAGTGCATATAAGAGTTGTAAAATTGAAAACTGCGTCCTTGAAAGTGAGAGCTAGGCAGAAAGAGCGCCGTTAGTGGCGACTCCGGTGCCGATAGCACCAACAGCTGAGGGGCTATTAGCAATTAAAAGGGAGAGATTCGGGGCGAACCAAGAATCTTCCACGTCCAATAATTTCACTACTGGAGGTGCAATAATTATTTTTTCTCACCTTATTTCTAGTATATAAAAGACAAGTGTAGGTAGCTGGATTCAATACCTTTCTGACAGTGCAAAAATCACTCACGTAGGATGTCAAAATAATGAGATAGAGGAGCGGGAGTCAATGAGTAAAAAATTCCTTCAATCCACTCCTGGAGGCACAGTTATTTTATCAAGAGAATTCTGTTGTATGGATCAGGTAGCTAAACTCCATACCTATAGGATAATGGAAAACATACTCAGCTAGAATATCTACAAAACGAGATATAACCATCTGAAGGCTTGAGTAAACAAATTTGTTTTCCAAAATGCGACCCTTCAATCCGCTACTGAAGGCGCAGTAATTTTTTTAAGTAATTTGAATCAGGTAGCTGAAGTTAATACCTATTTAACACTGCAAGAGCCATTCACCTACGACCACACAAGTATATATGTATGCATGAGAAAAATTGAGTGAAAATATTAAATTTTAAAAATAATAATAAAAAGCTGAGCGCCGCCAACTTCATATATTTTGTGTGTTTTGACAAATGACAGGGTTGGAAAAAAATGGCGTCGGTTGAAGTAGAATATTAAAATGATTTTTTTCCTAAGGAAATAATATTAATTTACTTTAATTTTTGTATTTAAGGTGCAAAGTGGGTGGACTTTATGACAGCTCAGTGCTCAAGTGTGTTTCTTAATTACCCGGAGAGCTCTGATCATAGTCTGCTCAGAGCGTAATCGACAGGCTATACTCCGTGTTTAAAAAGAGAAACGCCTAATAAATTAGTTCAGTAACTTGAAATGTTCACCAAGTTTCTCAAACTTGGATTTTTTTTAATGAAAAAAAAAACAATATTAAAGCTCACATTATTGAACGCACCTAATAATTAATTTCAGAATAAATTAGATCAAGTTAGGGCAAGTGTAAGTAAAAGTGTCAAAATCAGATGTTTTCAATTTACCTGTGATGATTTTCATCGAGTGTACAGCTGCAACGTGCTAAGTCGAAGTAAATTTTGAAAAATAAATCTAAGTTAGATTAAATTTTCAGTAAAAGAAAAAAATCGTTACTTTAAAATTAAATTAAAAAAATACATTCCATTATTTTAACATGCGATCATATGGACTATAAGGCAAGTTTTAGGATTCGTGAATATAAAAAAAAATTTAAATAACAATGAAACATGAAATTACGATCATAGAGAAGTCTAAAAAAAAGTGATCGACAAAAAATGTTTGTCTGTCTGTCTGTCTGCGATTATCTTCAAATTTGGTGTGTGTGATTCTTTTATCATTCCCCAGAGGGGAAATTGAAATTTTATTTTTAGGCCTAAAAATAACGGTACCTGCCCTATGACCGTTTAGGAAAAGATTATTTTTCTCGAAAACGGCTCTAACATTGTTGATGACATTTTTTGAGAATTTTTCTGTTGGTATTAGCTATCATTGGATTATTACCAAATTTACGGAAAAAGTCTTTTAACGTTTTTTTTTGAATTTTTGCCTTTCTCGGTAACGGCTCTTTGGATTTCTGTCAAATTTTATATTTAAGAAGATCTAGTTAGCCAAATTAATTCTGCATATCAATTTTTTGAATAACCTTTTTTTTTTTTTTTTGAAAAATCAATATTTTTAAAACTAATCAAAAAAATTATTTAAAATTGTAAAATCTGATGTAAATTAATAAACTCTAAAAGAATGCATACCAAATTTTCCTAATTTTTTTTTCAAAAGACTAAAAATAAAAAACAAGATAGATAGATTTTAATTGATAAATTAAATTAGTATATATTAGAACATATTTAAGTAAACGAATAAGGGTATTGACAATTATATTAAGTACAAACAGATGAAGTTAACAACAAAAAGAAAAATGGATTTTTAATTAAATTTTAGAGGATAATGGATGGGAATCGATGAAGAGAAAAGGAGTGTAAGGATGTTAAGGTGAGGTGGGGGAAGCAGAAGATGTCGGGCAAAAGAGGTATCGAGGCGGATAAGATACCATGGTAGGGTGGGTAGAGAGGAGTTCCGCAAGATCTTCTTCAAAGTCTGGCATGATCTTTTTTTTTGTTGTGCTCTGACAGGGGTCAAGATCCTACTCCCTCCGACGAGCATGAGGCCGGTCAAGCATGCCAGCAACGACCCCGCCGGCAATACGGCCTACGATTTTTGAAAAACATTTTTCATAAATTCTTTGTTATTTAAGACGTGTGATGGCGTACTTCATTTTTACTAAAAACCGTAAAAAATGTCTCTCCGTCTATCTGCAGCCTAAGCAGCTAAATTGATTACATTTGAATTTTCTTTGTGTGGTTCTAACGGGTGATTTTTTTGAGGTTAGGATTTTCATGCATTAGTATTTGACAGATCACGCGGGATTTCAGACATGGTGTCAAAGAGAAAGATGCTCAGTATGCTTTGACATTTCATCATGAATAGACTTACTAACGATTTTTAACGATCTGCCACAACGCCGAATTTTTAGTGAATGGGCCCTAGAAAAGTTGGCAGAAAATCCGCTTTTTTATCGACAAATTTTGTTCAGCGATGAGGCTCATTTCTGGTTGAATGGCTACGTAAATAAGCAAAATTGCCGCATTTGGAGTGAAGAGCAACCAGAAGCCGTTCAAGAACTGCCCATGCATCCCGAAAAATGCACTGTTTGCTGTGGTTTGTACGCTGGTGGAATCATTGGACCGTATTTTTTCAAAGATGCTGTTGGACGCAACGTTACGGTGAATGAACCGAACACTGATTTTGGTAATAAAATTCAATGATTTGCAAGCGTTGCTCGTTAGTAAGTCTATTCATGATGAAATGTCAAAGCATACTGAGCATCTTTCTCTTTGACACCATGTCTGAAATCCCGCGTGATCTGTCAAATACTAATGCATGAAAATCCTAACCTCAAAAAAATCACCCGTTATTAGCATTTCTTAGAGGGGTTTTTGAAATTGTATATTTAGGGCTTAATTTAATTTTGTTTTATTAATAATTAATTCATGATTATATTGTTTTGAATTTAATTTTTTTGTTCAAAACACTAAAAATTAAAAACGGCAGAACGTGTGATGGTGTACTCCATTTTTACTAAAAACCGTTAAGTGCTGTGGTTTTGGCACTTTATTAGTTCAGTGAGTTCTATTTTTCTACGTAACTGTTACTTATTTCTCTCAAACATCTTGCCTTCCAATGTGATTATGCACATAAGAGCAAGTACGTGCGACCCAGCCGTGTCTATTTTTGTTCATAGTTTGATTTCGTGTGCAATAAATGTTAAAACCAAAAATAAAACAAGGCTTAGCAATCAGATAGGGTAAGAGGATACTAGCATGTTTTATGCAAACTTTTGCGCCTATGCCGGAATGCCAAACGAACAAATTGCCAAAGCAGTTTTAATTCTGAATTTTGTGTTTCATTGTATTTGTAAAACGTCAAAGGCAATTCAAATAATTTTATTTTTATTTCATTTATTTGTAAACATGGCGGATACAAATTTGTAGGATTGCATCCTTTTTGCAATGAAAATTTGCTTTCTTTCTTAGAATTTGTGTTTATTTTGTTATTATCTTCCTCAAATGAACCATCACAATTTCATACGTTAAATAAAAAATGTCGTCACACGATTTTGAATTTCAAACTGTGTCTATGTGTGCGTGATTGTGGTTTTGATTCCAAACACTTACCGATATTTTACCAGTATTTAATACACATTTGTTGTTTGTTCTTATTCTATATCCACACCAATTGGCGATTTCAGCGCGCCCCATTGCGACTTGATTCGCAATAAAAAAATGATGCTTCATGATAGTACTATATGCAGTGTATATTCCGATTATGAAAACAGAATCGATGTTCTGTTCTTTTCAGAACAAGAAATTTCGTTCAATGCCAATCGAACAATTTCAAAAGCATTCGGAATGCTTCCGGACTGTTCTGGAAGCGGCGGCGCGTTTTTGGACAAAAGCAAGACTTTATTAGAGTTACATCGGCTGGTGCGATACAAGCAAGAGTAAGTCTTATCTCCCCGCCGAGCAATTTTTTTTAACAAATTTCTGTTTTCAAAACTTTGACACAAATATTTTTCAAGGGTTCACATTTTTAATAATTTGTGGGCGTATTATTGATAAGATTTTGATTATTTTTGAATTTTGCATAATAGATTAAATAAATACGTTGCCACTTCTTGCGTTTTAAAAATACCTACATACATATGTATTTAAAGCTAGGATTGGGAAGCACATTATTATGTATGTAAAAACATAAATGTGCTTAAATAAACAAATTTTTACCTAAGCACTAACAGGAAATTTCATTATGAATTGCAATCTTTGACTGGAAGTAAATTATAAATTTAAGGGAAGTACATGTGTGTCAAATAACAGTGATAAATTTATTTTAATAATACTTCGAATCCCACAAAATCTAAACGTTCTTACCTGCTAAAAATCAACATAAAAACTAATCACTTGTTTTATGGATATCTGGGGATAGTAAATTAAGGGACTCATGTGGCATAATATCATGCAATTCAAGAATAAAAAACAGCGGCATAGCTGGAGTAATTGTGATTCATGTTACTCACATTTTTTGGTAAAAATAAACAAACAAAAAAATGTTTTACCGCACACACAAACATAAAATTATTAGTATTTTGCTCGTTAATTGAATTAATGATAAGGAGATTAAAATAAGCTTTTTCTTTAGTTAGGATGGGTTCATTGATTTTAATTAATTCATCATTGTGTATACAATTGAACATCAAAGAACTAAATGTTAACGTCTGAGAAGCTTGTTATCATAGTAAGATCCACTGACTGACTGATGATGAACAGAGATCAGAATCAAACATAAACGGTTGCTAATAAATGACAGATCACGATGCTGACCGAGTTTTGTCTGAAATAGGTGCTGCATAGCCTAAACTCGGGACAGTTAAAATGACAACCATGACAAATAAGCCGAATTCACATGACAATCAGTACATTGTACGCTCCGAATTCAAGTAATTGTTTTTTTTTCGCATAAAATGTATGAGACTTCAATTCAAATTAAATTTTGGAATTCGGAGGGCTATTCACATCAGTAAGCCGCCACTTAAGGGTCATCTCATACTCATAATTTCTAAAGATAATCTCTTTCTCATTTTGAGTTGATGTTTCGAGTGAGTAATTTCCTTGTGGAAAAAATTCGATCTTAATTTTGCCATAACCGGCAGTTTAATAATTTATTTTGTGATAAGTCGAAAATAATTACATACATATATGTAAAAGAATACACTTTTAAGAGTACCTTTGCAAATTTATATTATATTCTTAGAGATTGAAATTTATTTCCGGTTGAATCAGAATCTGACAAGCGCAGAAGCAATAAGTTAAACTTAGCCCATATGAACCTAATCTTACTGTTTAGCCGACAAGAAATTAATTAATAATCAAGAAATTCTAAATCTGGTTGATTCTCATACCAAAACTATAAAAACACATAAAAGAATTTAATTTTGAGAAAAGTTTTAAAATTAAAAAGGTTCCGAAACTTGTCCATAATAACAATTATGTGGTCAACACCCAAGCGAAAGCTGATTTATTTGCAACATTGTATGCGCTAATTCAATGTTGCCTCAGTGCGATATGGCTCCTCCTGTAATTGAAAACGTAAATGGTTTTATGGGACAAATCTTTTTTCGCGCTCTTCAGTTGCAAGAGTTCTTAAAGATCTCGATATTCACAAATCCGCTGGCCCGCATTCCCCTATAATTCTGAAGAGGTATGCTTCCACGCTAGCAGCCCATAACTAAAAAAAGGCGTATCTTCATCTGCCTTTAACTACCGACCAATTGCACTTACATCTCTTCTTTCCAAGGTCATGGAAATGCTGATAAACTATCAGATAAAGAAATATCTTGAGACACAGAAACTTCTAAATGACCGACAATGCCGTTTTCGTAGCAATAGGTCCACTGGTGATATGATGGTATATCTCACCGAACAGTGGAACCAATCTTTACACCGTTTTGGAGAAAGTAAGATTATTGCACTTGATATTTCAAAAGCATTTGATAGAGTTTGGCACCAAGCTCTTTTACCGAAAATGCGAGCATTTGGAATTGGCGAACCTGAACCTTTTATTCGATGGATTAGAAATTACCTTTCGGAAAGTTCATTTCCTGTCTGATAGTCACAAAATAAATGCTGGTGGGCCCCAAGGCTCCGTTCTGTCCCCGACACTCTTCCTTATTTTTATCAATGATCTCTTGTCTAAGACTTCTAATATATTAAATTGTTTTGCTGATGACAGTACCCTCAGCTTCTCATACTCGTTTCCACATTCACTTCCCTGTTCTTCGGATGTGGAACTGCAACGGCCACGTATGATTAGTTCATTAAATTCTAATCTGGCCAGCATTGTTCAATGGGGAAATATTAATCGTATGGAATTTAATGCTTCAAAAACTCAATGCTGCCTGCTGTCGTTAAAGCACAACCTACCCCCCATGCCACTATCCAAATCCATGAGTGGTACTTGCATCGAGGAAACTGAACAGCTTTGCGTTCTAAGTATGTGTATCACAAACCACCTTCTGTGGAATGAACACACATATATGACATCGCCAAATGTTTAGATTTTCTTAGACGATGCAAGGAATACTTCTTCCCGTTAGATCTGGCTACTGTTTATAAGGCGTACATTAGCCTTATTATTAGCCAGGCAGGTGCCCCTGTTACTCACTTGCGTTTCCTGAATAGCTTCCAGAAAAATGCATTGAAAATGATAGGGAATAAGGATATAACAGAAAGATTTGATTCACTAGAACATCGTCTAAATGTTTCCTGTCTCTCCTTATTCTATCGCTTCTTCTATAAACAATGCTCCAGCGAAATAGCCAGTTGCATTCCTCTCCTTAAAAGTTTTCCCCGTAATACTCGTTCCGCTAGGAATGCTCATAAATTTACCCTTGAGCCTAATTTCGGACGCACTGTTAAATATAGACTCATTCTTTAGCCGCACTACACGAATGTGGAATGCTTTACCCGGATCGATTTTTCCTTCCATTACGATTTACAAACGTTCCTAAACGCTCGCACTGTGTTAATACATGATGAGGGTAGTAACAACCCCTTGAGTGCGTGCAGATTATAAAAAAAAAATGTTCTCATGAATAGATAAACGAAAATACAAATAAAATAAAATCACACGTTGAGCGAATTTTAATAAACCAAAAACTTCAACTTTACGAAATTAAACACAATTTTCAAATTAATCTTGTTGATTCTCATGAAAAAGTATACCAGCGAGCGTTTAAAAAATGCTGATACAGCTCAGCTCAGTGCTATGTGCTATCACAGATAATATAGTTACATGGATATCGCATTCAGTACAAAAAAATCGGATTTCACATCGGCTCGGATTTACTCGTATGTCCCAGCTCGATCCAGCTTGTTTGATACATACAGCGACATGTTTTTGAAAATAGGCAAACAAAATCCATAAATCCTGCATTTTAATATCTGTACTGCGTTTTGGTTCTATCCAACCTAATCCCTATGAAACTTAACTCTGGGGATCTAAAGGCTTATACATGCATCCAATTACATAAAGCCTATTACCCCTTTACAAAACCTCTCAGACAACGCTCACGATAGCAAAGCAAAACATAAAAATAGCAATTAAATACCACATAAGAAGCAAACAACCAACAGGTACCAATCTAATGTTTTTTTTTGTATTTACATTTTTTTTAATTAATATTATCACCAACGGCATCTAACCCACCAAAGAGACATCCTGACTTATAGGCTAAAATTTATTGCAACCTTGCAACCAGAGGGACAGTGTTCACATAGAAGGAATCAATGTCGAGGGGTATTGTGAACAGGCAATCTATTCACATCCATTCCTTCTTTATTATTTAGAGAAGTCCTCTTGAAAAATCCTTTCATTAAAATGAAAAGGGCGATATCTTAATAATGCCATTGTAAACTGTAATTTTAACTTATATATGTAGATATTTTCTAAAATAATAAAAAAAACAAGTGTTTACACAAAATAACTTTCTTACATAACAACTTTTCCCTCTGTGGTATTTTGAAAACATCATTTGTGGATAAAAGGATATCTACATATATAAATGAACCTTTCTCTACCTTTTCCAAGTGGACAAAGGGAGGAAAATTGAAAATTTTCACTCGAATATGGAAATGGAAAAATTACACGAAAACTTTCTTTTATGTTTTCTCAAAAATACATTTTTGGAAAATTCAATAATCCTTCACTCGCACAAAGGTCCTCCGCTGGGTATAACACACCCCTTATTTCCGGGCTTTTTTTCGGTAACTTCGCACTGAAATTATTTAATATATCCGCAACAAAACACCCAGCAAAAAACACACAATTAAAAAACAAAAACTGTAGGTATCTATAAATGAGAAGTAATTTATTAATTTATATTATGTTTACGTTTTGGTTAAGCGTTGTGTGTCTTTGGTGTTAGCGTAACTTTATTACTGATTGTGATTGCACGATACAGCTGAGCATTGCGAATGCCTTTTTTCCGGACAATTTTTTCTATGATAATGACAACATTGACGTCTGGCTTTAACGAGCTACCATCATCACAGAAAAGGGGGTGGATTGTTCTACACATGCGAATAGAGAATACCGGACAGGACGATGACAAGCAACGTTATGAGAAACTGAACACATGTCCTTTTTGGTTGGAATAGTCTTTCGTTAAGTTTTTATAGTTAGACCAATTGCAATTCAAATTTAAACAAATCTAACCTTAGAAAGGGTTTTATTTGTGTTTAAATTAGATAAATTGTTATCAATTCATTTTTATTGGTAGAATAAACAAAGCTAATATTATTTTATTTACTAAGTATGTATACATAGCTCAATCTTTATGTTTTTATGTTACTTGTTGTATTTCCCTATTTAATTTCAACCGTTTCAGAGCAAAGATGTGACTGCCTTTTAAGAGCTAATTAAGCTAATCCGACGTCGTTGTTTTCTCTTTGAAAACGTATGTTTCTTAATGAAGGTTTTGCTTGTATGTATCTGTACTAATCAGCAGATCAGCAGTTATGTGGAAAAGTTATTCCGATGACAACCTGGATTCTTCTTGCTCTTGTTTAACCGACATTTGTTATGATCTCGACTGGGACCACAACTATCCCACTTTTTTGCACCCCGTTAAGGCTTTACCCAGGGTTCATCAGGTAGACCTCAGAAAACATCGACCGGCTTTGGAGTGTCCTTGTCTGAGACCGCAGAAATATTCTACCCCGTCCCTGCACATGGAGCAAGTGGTAATAAGATAGACGAAAAAAGTGAACAAAATATAAGAACAACAAATAACAATTTATTCCAAAATAATTCCCCAACAAATATCATTCGAAATCAATTCCCTCTGGCAATGTCCCTTGTTGCCTTGCGGCTTTGACATTTTCGTAATATTGTGAAAAGTCAACATATGGTGTTACTTTTTTAATTTGTCCATGACTCGAAGAACTAGTTTGTGATGTAATCGAACCAGTTTCAGTCATATTTGTTCCCATTTCCGATCGTTCATAGACCGAACTTATTGTTCCCTCACTATAGTTAGTCAAATCGTCACGTATCTCCTGGACCAGAGAATTAAACATCACCCTGTTGCTTCGTTTCGTATTGAAATTCCGCAAAAGTATTGTTAGATCATCATTGGTTCGTTTGCCATTGTTACAATTATTGTCCTTGTACTGTTGTACAATACAATTGACTACGGCTTGAGTAACATCTCTAATATTTTCATGATTGGATTGTAGTTCTCTGGCGCACAACTGGACGACTTGTCGGTTTTCTTGGATTGTGTCACCAGCATAGATTTCTTGTAGATACTTGCAAGTTCCACTAGACATAAGTAGCAGGAACTGAAACGATGAATCAATTGTGATTCCTCCAACAATTTCCGGTTGACCAATAATAGGTTCAGCTCTTGCACTGGCCAGATAGCGGCAGTCTTTGTATCCACCTTTGCCGAGATAGTACCCAATCGATCTTGTGTTAAACATCTCGAAACGTTTTAACTGTGAAACATCTACGCCTAACTGGGTGAGTCTAAAAATTTCGTCTTCATTCAGTAAATTGTGATCGACTGAGAATTGTATGGCTCTAGATGTGTGGTTTTCGTCGGTCCGGCAAAGAAGCACCCTACAAGTGCCTACATTACATATAAATAAACGAGAATTGTAAATGAGACATATGGCAGCACTTGCTCCAATAGCCAGTTCTTGTTCAATTAATTCTAAATTTCTTACTATTTCCGCATAGATGCCAACGTTCTCGGCTATCTGACTTCTTAAGATAGCGTATTTGGCTAGGAGGCCATCAATAGATTCCTGATATGATTTTTCGACTGTTTGGAAAGCCTGCCGTAGCACTTCGTGCACTTCTTCGTCCGTTCGCTTGTCAATCAATTGGCCTAGAATGATTTCTGCTGCAATTCGTTGCATTGCCATTTTAGCAACTTTTTGTCCTTTGTGCCCGGAGAAGATGGCATAAAGACTTGTATTTTCGTTTACTTCGCAATAGAAACTGCAATCGGATATTCGTTTTGTACGAGAGTTGACAACCTCGTTGCTGCCGTCACTCCATTGAGGTGTGAGTTTTGCTTTTCCAACTCCGGTGTGTTTGCACTTTGGTAAATCATCTGTCCAGGCCCTTGAAACTTCGTCGATGTAATCGGATTTCATAGCTGCAGGCAAGGTAATAGGACTAGATAGAGCTCGAGTTAAAAAAAATTAATTCTTGTTGATTGTTTTTATTTTTAAAAAAAAATCTTTCTGAACATATGTTGACAGTTGATATAATTGACAGATGCAGAGTTCGGAAGTCCAATTTGTTATGCTATGTTCTCTGTAAAACGAAATCTGATATTTCAGCCGCGAAATCTCTCAAATGCGTTTTTTGGATTTCGAAATGCAATATTTCAACAGAGTGTCTTTAAGATCTCATTGGAAATCCTTATTTGTCAAATTACATAAATTTCTTAAGAATTCAGGAGTCAATTATTTTATCGCTGAATAGATGTTGACATGTGAAATTTTTTTCTTAGTGTGAACACTATTTTGTAAATCTTGAAATGACTGCCAAAATCCCAGATTTAATTTTGGAGAAAATTATAGTAATATAAGTATTAGGCGTATTTTTGAGAACGCTCAAAAAAAGTGCAAGAAAACCCTCGAGATATTTTATTTCAGCATTTGGGCATCACTAGTAAAAATTCATTTTAATTCTTTCACTTTTTTTCTTAAAATCTTGCTAAATATATTTAAGTGTACTTCTCAATAATTTAACTTAACGTTTATGATGATTAAATAAAAAAAGAACAAAAATCGTAGCCTGTTTGAATTTTGCGGCTCATGTCTGTCAAATAGAATAATTTTTTAAATGAATTTTGTTGAAAATTCATGGAAAAAGTGTTTTTATATCTGCTTAGCTCATAAGTAAGTAATAGGCAGTTGTTGTTGTTTAATTTTATGTGTAAATTATACGCGTGCAAAAAAAACACCTATTATTAGAAAGAAGTAAAGAATGAAATTTAAAGTTCTTTTCATCATAAGCTACTAATGCTACTAATTCAATAAAATCTTATCATTTTAATCAGTTCGCTGAATACATTAAATCAAGGTTTCAAGGTTTGTTTGTATTTCAGTTTTGTAATTTCTTTCTTGTCTATATATTCCTAGATGTGAACAATTTTTTTTTTTTCAAAAAACATTTTTTAACCCAATCCAAAAATTATGACTTACAACTTTTGTTGTAAAGAACAAACTACCCTACCGGTTGTTCAGAAAATTGATTCAACTCCAACCAACTTCACTCGGTCTGCACCATTTTCGTTTTTGACATTTCTCATCAAAAGTTCTGAGTTTTCAAGAAAGGTATGGCAAATTTGGCAGAAAATTAATTGATTTTATTAAAACATTTCCCATTACATAACCAGCAAAATACATAATTGTATTCTCTAATTTCAGTGTTTTCTAAATATAGTGAACAGTACCCACAATGACCAACGCTCCAGTTTCTGCAGGATCAATTCCCAAACCCGTGCTCAAGGGATTGCATAATGCCACAATCAAGAGGAATCTAGCTGTGGCTCTTGGTTTGGTTGTTGTTGCCTCAGTGGCCTTCAAAGTTGCCGTCAAGGATCCAAGGCAAGAAGCGTATGCTGAATTCTACAAGACCTACGACGCCAATAAGTCTTTCGAAAAAATGAGGGCTGCTGGTGTTTTCCAATCGTGCTAAATACATACATAATGTAATTAATAAGAAAAAAAAATAAAACACTCAAAACAACTCTATTGATTCATTAACACCTTTTGATTAGATTATTTTGGAGTAGGTTTAACTCAAACCCCGATTATTTTATGATTCATCAAATAGAAAACTCTACCTGGCGAAAAAAAATTCTAAGTATGCCATGAAGTCATTTTTCAACCCCAAGCAAGGTTGGTCGCTGGTGTCTGTTTCTTTCAATTTAAATTTAAAACGATTAAATTCTCAAGAAAATGTCAACTTTCAACAAACCTGTCCTCAGAGGTCTTCATAATTCCACAATCAAAAGAAATCTAATTGGAATGGGTTTATCAGTCGTTTTAGTTGCGACGATTTTTACATTTGCGGTAAAGAGGCCAAGAAAACAACAATATGCTGATTTTTACAAGAGCTACGATGCAGAAAAAGCTGCTGAGAGGATGCGAGACGCTGGCTTGTTTCAATCAACACCGCCTATGACACCAGATCAGAAAGCTAACAAGAAATAATTGATTTATTTTCAAAAGAAAAAATTGCTTGCATGAGTATCTTGTAATTCAAAATAAATAAATTAGTCATTCTTTATCTCTAGCAAACTCCGTGTTAGAACTTGTTTTTTTTTTGTTCCGATTATGGGTAACATTTCCAGTGCTTATTTCTAATCTTCTGCTGTTAGGATTGATATTCCTTGTCTTCTCGTCATCCTGAAAGCAATATGTTTATCAAACTGGTGCCTGGCAGTTTAATCTTCGTTTGAAATTAAATATTCTTATTCCTAATCAAAAAAATTATAATTTTGGAATCCTTATAACGAACTTAAATCAAGAACTAAAAGGCTTCTCGGATCTGATTGATCTCTTAGTTGCTTCACTGCCTCTTTTTCCTTTGCCTTTGCCGTCCTCGAATGTGGATTTACTGGACCGGAACATTGGTGTATCTGCTCCCTATGGCTCAGTTCTGGGAGATGTTGAACCTTACTCTTGGCTAAGGCTGTTCCTTGTTAAAAACTCTTCTTCCATTCAAGGTTAAGGCAAACGGTTACAAAAAATCGAACAATTTTTCTCTCGAAGCAACCTAAAGCATTTCCATCCACTGGTAAAAAAATCGATCTATTTTTACCTTTTTTTATTTAAACAATCCCATTAAGACTAAAATACAAAACAGAAAATAACATTGATTCAATAATGAACAAAAAACCGACTGATTTATGAAGGAATGCATTCAGTGCGTTGATGAGGTACATCTTTTACTGTAACCGTCTTGTCTAGAAAAAAAAAATACCAACTTCTAAACGCTAAAAGCTTCGTAAACATTTGCTCCAAGTGTCTTGCATTTTTCCGAAACCAAAAAGAACGTTACAATCGATGTAACGAAATTCTGTGGTTTCTTACTGCTATCCACACCCCTTTTGGTTAGTCCATTTAAAATGGGGATCACTTTGGCTAAGGCCAATTCAATTTTATTCACATCAACCATGGTTGATGGGTTGACTGCCGTTTGGACAGAATCTGCCATACACTCGGCTATGCTGTCGACCGCGATAGAGAATCCACGACATATATTATTGGAACATATCGTTGCTACGTCGTCGCTTTCAAGCAAGTCCAATGTCTCACTAAACATCTTGTCTAGGATTTCTCCAGAATTGCCTAGCTGGGGTGGCATCACGTAGGTTGCTAGTTTGCTATTTGGATCTTTGGCATCGCTATTGATGGACATCTGAATTGACCAGAAAAGCTGTTCCAAATCGGAAAGGCTTAGTTGGGTAGTGAGGGACTGGGTCTTGAGAATAGACTTAACTTTGGATTTAATCAACTGCAACAAGTTGACTAACCCAACGCCAAGGAAATGCCTTATAGAAGACAAATATGCCTCTCGAATGTCATCAGTTAGTTTGTTCTCTTCCTTGATGGTATCTTTGTATACATAGCCACCAATCAGATTCATTTGTACCCGCAGTGTGATGTTTAGCATTGATGTGGCATAAATTAATGCTGTTAGTCGTGTGAATGCAATGATTTTCAGTTCTTCCCAAAGTTCGACTTTGTTTTCGGGATTCTGTCGGAGCCTCTCAAGCAATTCATCGTTGTTGACATGCTTCATAATCTCATTGCATAGGTCTGTACTGATACCTATGATCACTTGATTGCAGTTGCGTTCTTGTGATTCAAAATACTGAATGCGTTGCGTACGCTCCAAAAACTCACGAGCCTGACGTTCTTGGAAATCACGAAGTTTCTTTTGGGCATATTTAAAGACCAAAAATGAACCGCCTACCACGACTCCCGTAACAATGAATTTCCTCCGATGACGGGACAGAAATCCTCGAATGGTTGAGAACATTGTGTTGCTACTTTAAATGCCCTATTTGATCTTTGGAAATATGAAAAGAAAGAAATTTGGTGGGAATGAACTTTGAGTGTCTATTGAATAAAAGAATTAGTTATTGTATGTATATGAAACGCTAAGAAACCATTAAAATTGTATAGACAGAAAGGAGCAATTTATATTTTTAATTTGTGTAAAAATACAAGATAAAAATCCCTTTTATTACAATTGTTGCTTGTACCGATTCTTAGATTTCGTAAATAAGAAATAAGATCTGAGCGTTTCATATAAGTTCTTTTGTTTTGTAAGAGAGATTTAATTTATTTCTATCATTACTTTTAATTAGGTTTGTAAATTTTTAATTTTTGTATTGATTTAATTTATTTATCAACGAAAAACATTTCACCAAGAAGAACTTTGAGCAGCGGCAGCCAAACTTTTTTTTTAAGCTGAAGTGAGAATTTCAATAAAAGTGACAAGTCTTGGATGTGTTCACAGACTTTGAACTTGCGACTTTTGTTTGCGACTTGTTACTTTGCTTCAGCTTTTAGACTATAAATGACATAGTGAAGAGTTGCAAACACAATCGCTACGTTTAAAAATTATCTCTGCGACAAGGATAGGCAACAAAAGAGAACCAACGAAAGTCGCAGTGCTCTAGTCGCAACCAACAGTCAAATGAATCAATTTTTTACACAAACTTAACAGCAAATGATATAAATATAATATATATTAATGCTTAAATACTTAAATTTATTTTTTGAAATTTATAAAATAAAATAAATTTGTGAATAAAATTGGTCGTCGCGAATAGCAGTCTGACACATTTCGATGAACAAATTGTTCGCGTGCGAATAACCTCAAAACTATCCTTGTTTTTTGTTTTCTCGATGGTATATAGCGGCAAATAACAATGCTGAAGGAAAGTCAAAAAGCACAAATGTTCGTTCACTAGTAGGTCGTTGGTCACTCTCATGTGAAAAGTCCCTTAGAAATTACCAAAATATGTTAAGATTTTTAGTACTGTTTTGACATGAGAAAAAGTGTTCACATTAGGCGTTTTATTTATTCTCTCATAAAAGGGATCTGAACAGAGTCTGAGCATTCTGAGCATACTCTGATAATTCTCTGAACCGAGCGTGGTCTGAGCGCTCAGATATAATTCTGAAATACACGTTCTAGCACTTGGCTGTCACAAATTGACACTTCTAATATATCTTTTGCACAGGCGGCATTATTATGCATATAATATTATTGTCTTTTCGCTTTGGCATCTATTAATCCAAGAGTGGTGTAGGCAATGTGCATGGGATAGAGTGAAATAATCTACAACTCTAAAGTGATATTAATTGCGTTCAGCATTTTCTCAGAATGCTCAGTCAATTTATTCTGAGCTCATACAGCGTTCTCAGAGCACGCTCGGATCATTCTCTGAACGAAAAAAGAAATATAGTTTTAAAGATCTGAACGCTCTGAGCAAAAAAAGATATAAAACTTTTTTTTGACAACTCACTCTGCTTTGAACGAAAAAAGAAAAACGCTTGTTATAAAACTTTTTTCAAAATCTGGCTTCAATTTTCGTCTGTACAACCAATGTCAATATTGTATCTTGTCGCCGCCTCATTGTGGAGCTACCATAAAAAGCCTCAGCGCCACCAACCTTTTCATGTGTAAAACATCAGCTGTCACTTTTCTTCACTACGTTGGATGAAAAAAGAAGAAAAGAAACGTAGTGCAAAGAAATCAATAATTTCTGTGTCATAAAGTGAAAAAGTTTTCCGTGTTATCCCAGGACGAAAATTTTATAAAAATACCATTTTTCCAAATATCCACTAGCGATGGCGGACAACGAACAAAAAGCAATGCAGCTAATGGCTGAGGCTGAAAAGAAATTAACCCAACAAAAGGGTTTTCTCGGATCGTTGTTTGGGTAAGTCTGAGCTTTCCCCTGCCCATTGGACTTTTTTTTCGTTTTCAAATATGCATGTAATTACTTTTTTTGCGATGATAATGACAAAAAAATTGATTGCCCAACTAGTAGTGGATCTAATAAAGTTGAAGATGCCATCGAATGCTATCAACGTGCTGGAAACATGTTTAAAATGGCCAAGAACTGGTCTAAGGCTGGGCAGGCGTTTTGTGAGGCTGCTACTTTGCATGCCAGAGCTGGAAGTCGTCATGACGCTGGTACGATGTATGTTGACGCTTCCAATTGCTACAAAAAGGTGATATTTGCCATGTTACTTCCATAATAATTAAATGACGATGCAGTTTTGTGTTTTTTTTTTTTTTATTTTATAGTCCGACGTAGAAGAAGCTGTTTCATGCCTTCTCAAAGCCATAGACATCTATACTGACATGGGACGTTTTACTATGGCAGCTAAACATCATCAAAGTATTGCCGAAATGTACGAATCAGATCCTAACACTTTGGTAAGAAGAAATTACTAAAAATTACCATCTGTAGTGATAACCCAGGTTTCTTTTTTTTTTAATAAATAGGCAAAATCAATTCAGCATTATGAACAAGCAGCTGATTACTTCCGAGGCGAAGAATCAGTTAGTTCAGCTAACAAATGCATGTTGAAAGTCGCACAGTATGCCGCTCAATTGGAAGATTATGACAAAGCTATACAAATCTATGAGCAGGTAGTCGTAGAACTAGGAACAGCATAAGATTTATTACTAAAATTTATATTTTTTTTTCTAATGTTATAGGTGGCCACCTCCTCTTTGGAAAGCTCTCTGCTGAAGTACAGCGCCAAAGAATACTTTTTCAGGGCAGCCCTATGTCATTTAAGCGTGGATCTCTTGAATGCTCAGCATGCAATTGAAAAGTATGCCCAACAATATCCGGCTTTTCAGGATTCGCGAGAGTATAAACTCGTTAAAGTGAGTAGGAAGTTGGTTGGTAATTCAGTTTATTATAATTTTCTTTTTAAGTTTTGAATTAAAAAAATCTAAGTAAGCCTTTGGTATTATATCCTACCTCAACCCTCAAGCTTCTCCAGCCAGCTTGGTCCCTAGCCCTAGATAGCTGCCTCAAGTTTTGCACGGGAAGTCCGGCGAGGTCTTCTACTGCCTCGTCCCTCCGGGTGTGAATCGAAGATTTCCGTCGTTAAGATCCAGCACTCTAAAGCGTTGAATTTTTACTCTTTTGGCTAGGTCTGTGCCCCTGTATAGCCCGTACAGTTCTTCGTTTTTCCCGAAGCTATCACAAGCGTTCTCATTCACTTTAAATAATTTTAATGCCTCTATACCATAATGCAGAACTGGGATTGTGTGGATTTAGTTGCCCTAAAAAAGGGCCTTGCTACTCAGTTTCCTCCTTCTCCTCTGATTTGATAGCGAAACACAGTTAGACAAAGTCCACAACTACCTTAATATTAAAGCTGCCTGTCGCGAAGTTTTGTCCAAAACCTCGATGTTCGGTGCCTTTTATTGATGATACCCATAGCATCATTGACTGCTAAACCCATCTTCGCTGCTTCCGTCTCAATACTCATAATGGCTCTAATGATATCACGCTGTATTCTTCGTCGTCGTATGCGAGTAATAGGATGGACTTTGAAATGATGGTGCCTATGGGTGTTAGCGTGAGAGTATGATGGTTAGAAGTCGCATGACAGCGCATCGCGTTGTCTAAATCCTTTTTTGACTTCAAAGGTGTCGGTGAGGTCTTTACCAACCTTTACGGAACATGGTGCGTTTTCCATTGTCATTTTGCAAGTTTAACGATGCCAAAACTGCACATCGCTATATATATAACTCGTCTTTATAAACGCTGTCGTAATTGGTTTTGAAATCGATAAAAACGTGGTGGGCATTGATTTGAAGTTTTTGTTGTTTTTCCAAGATTTTCTGTAATGTGAATGTTTGGTCGATTGTGGACTCTCGTGGTCTAAAAACGCACTGATATAAACCTATCAGGTTGTTAACAATCAGCAGAAAAAATCTTGTAGGATGATGAGAAGATGGTCTCCTTTTTTAAGGATTGGGCAAATTATGCAATTCCATCAATTGGCCACACTTTCTTCTAAACATAGTGGCTTATGACTTAGTGCATACTTCTAACTTCTAAGTCATTGCCTGCAGCTTTTAAGAATTCGGCAGCTATATCATTGGTCCCGGCGTCATTTGCTTGCTGACATAACTGTACTGGCTATAAACGCGTTCCTAAAGATTTTTCATATTTCTCTGAGAGATTTCCATCCCTACTCCTTAAAATTCTGCAAACTGCCCGTTTTATCCCAATTTTACGTGGAACATTATTTTAAAACATAATTTTATGCATTCATTTTTAGACTCTATGCGAGCACTTAGAAGAGCAAAACATCGAAGGATTTACTGAAGCGGTCAAGGACTACGATAGCATTTCAAGACTTGATCAATGGTATACAACTATATTGCTAAGAATCAAGAAAGCTGCCAACGATGATCCCGATCTGCGATAAATTCTCATTATCGTTCTTTTCTTCATCTCTCTCCTCGTAAATAAGTAAAATGCAAACAAAATAAATAATTAATATAATAAACAAATTACAAAACACTAAACATATGTAACCAACATTATGTGAACAAAAAAAATGTTTATTGTTTATATTTTAATTCCAAACTTATTTTAAATAATTAAATGTTTACAACTGTTTTTTTTTTTATAAATATACAAACTACATATAAATAAAACAAAATAAGAAATAGAAGCAAATAAAGGGATACAAAGTATTTTAGTGAAAGCTTTTTTTTTAATTCTATTAAAAATCAATTTTCTTATCGAATTTTAAGATTTTAGTTTTAAAATAATACAAAAAATGACTTTTAAGATATTCGAATGTTTAAATCCGATTGGCTTTGATAATGAAACTGTGAATTAGATAATTCATCTTGTAGTAACGAATTTTTTTTTTATTTTTGCATGCTTTATGGTTTGGTTAAGTCTTGATTGAATTTTGATAAAGGAATTTGAGTATCGATGGCTTTGAAAAGAAAAATAAAGTTGCTATTAGAAAACCTGCATATACACCTACCCATTGTTTAAATGCATTTTGTCTATAAATCTATTATTTTGTTATATATTGTTAATGAGTTCTTTTTATTTATACGTTAAGCATATAATCTATTTAATAAATTGTTTCACCATTCTCTAACATGGGCATAGACAGTAGCTATATATTTTAGAAACTAAATGGATTTATTAAAATAAAAATATACTATAACTTTAAGCCCAAACAAATATTTAAAAAAAATATATTCCATAATTTTATTGTAATTTGAATTTGAACAAAAAAATGTCTAGTTAATGAAAAAAAAAAATACATAACACATACATGTATGTAAAATTACAAAACCAATTGCAATTTTATTGATAAAAAACATTACTTGTACGTATACATAATATGATATTATGAATTCTTATATTTAAGAATCTTTTTTCCAAATATTTAAAATATACTGCTAATCAAAAAAAAAAAACAACAACAATACACACCGATAAACAATTATAAGGCATTTCAGGCCCATATAATCGACAAAAAGAAAAAAAAGCAACAAACATCTTACACAAATATATATCAGACAACCTGTAATAACTGAGCTGAAAGAGGCAGTTAAAAATATAGGTTACACTACCAAAACAAAGTTGGAAAAATAAAAAAAATTATCCTTTTACGAATTTTAAAAAATATAAAATAATATAACAACAAAAAATTATATTAACACTCACTCAACTTCAGAAAATATCCGAATAGAGTTGCAAAAAGACAAAAACAAAAATGCGATGATTGCATTAAATGTAAATCCATTAGATATTGAATTCGAGTCAAATAAAAATAATAAAAAAAATAGTTGTGTTTTGTTTTGCAAATTATAATGGAAGTCTGTGTTTATAAATTAAAAAAAAAATTAGGATATGTAGGTTTTAAATTTCTGAACATTGCAATAGGACCGAAAAATAGAGTTATGTAAAACATTCCACATTCGAGTTGTACGACTGAAGAGAGAATCTCTGTACCTACTCTGACCGAAGTATGGCTCGAGGAAAAATGTATGGGCATTTCTTGGAACCCGAGAATTACGGTGGATTTCTAAAAAGGATTCAACTGATTATTTCTCTAGACAGAGCATTTACCGTTGAAATAACTAAGGAAAAAAGAGAGACATGAAACATAATAGTACTTTAACTATGTGTTGCATTCTAAAAGGCATTGTGTCTCAAATTCCTTTTAGAATGCAAATGGATATTGCACGAGACTAGTTAGAAGAATTAGAAAGTTAGTAATGAATTTTGTTGGCATCTTCTGCACCACTACTGCCCACATTCCATCGATTTGCAAGTAAAGTCAAGGTGTTGTTATTATTCCCAATGCTCTCCTTTGAATACCATCTTAAAGACTCAGGATAACTTACTTACTTACTTAGGGGGCGCTACAGATCGGGACGAACCTGGGCCTCAACCAACATGCCTCTCCAGCCAACTCGGTCTTTGGCTAGCTGTCTCCAGTTTCGCACTCCCAAGTTGGTTGAGGTCGGCCTCCACTTGAGCGCGCCACCTAAGGCGAGGTCTTTCTTGACTGCGTCTACCCTCTTGGATGGAATCGAAGATCCTGCGAGCCGGAGCATTGTTGTCCATTCGCTCTACATGACCTAGCCATCTTAAACGTGATATGCGTATTTTTTTGACCAGGTCAATGTCGCTGTACATGTCGTATACTTCTTGGTTGAACCTTCTCCTCCAAAGCCCGTTAACGCAGATAGGGCCAAAAATCCTCCGAAGAGTCTTACGCTCAAAACCACTAAGGATATCTTCATCCGCTTTAGATAGAGTCTATGCCTCGACGCCATAGAGCAGGACTGGGATGATTAAGGTCTTATACAGAGTCTTCTTTGTCTTTCGAGAGAGGGCTTTGCTACTCAATTGCCTTCCTAGCCCATAGAAACAGCGATTGGCAAGAGTAATTATTTCTGACGAGATGTTGTTGTCAGATGATATAGCGGATCCAAGGTACACAAAGTCCCTAACTAACTCAAAGTTGTACCTGTCTATTGTGATGTTTTCTCCAATCCGCCGGTGTTGTGTGTCCCGTGTCCCTACTTCGTTTTGGCCTCATTGATTGCTAGTCCCATCTTAGCCGCTTCAGCTTCAATGCTAGCAAACGTTCCAGTGACAACTCGCCAAGTTCTGCCAATAATGTCTATGTTGTCAGCGTATGCTAGCAATTGTACAGACTTGAAGAAAATTGTGCCACTACAATTGACTTGCGAGTTTCTTATAATTTTTTTCAAGTATTAAGTTGAAGAAATCGCACGATAGTGCATCACGTTGTCGGAATCCTTTTTTGACATCAAAGGCTTCTGTGAGGTCATTACCAACTTTGACGGAGCAGCGAGAGTTCTCCATCGTCATCCTGCACAGTAGGACGAGTTTTGTGGGGATGCCAAAACCTGACATGGCTCTGTATATCTCGTCTCTATAAATGCTATCGTACGCGGCCTTAAAATCACTAAAGAGAAGTTGGGTGTCGATTTGGAATTCTTGGGTAGTTTCCAGGAGCTGCCGTAGCGTGAACGTTTGATCGATTGTGGACTTTCCTGGTCTGAAACCATACTGATAGGGGCCAATCAGGTTGCTGACGAAAGGTTTCAGGCGTTCACATAGTACGGCAGAGAGGATCTTGTAGGCGATATTCAGGAGACTAATTCCTCTATAGTTCGCGCAGTTTAGAGGGTCTCCTTTCTTGTGGATCGGGCAAACTATGCTGTATGCACTCCACCAGGTCATCTCCGGTGGCTTTAAAAAGTTCGGCGGGTAGTCCGTCGGGTCCAGCATCTTTGTTGTTTTTTAGTTTAGCTATTGCTATCCTCACTTCATTTTGGTCAGGTGGACGGAAGTTTTGTCTGTCGTCGTCCATGTTGTATGGTTCATTCTGGCTGACAGCGGGATTTCGATCTTCATCGCCGTTTAACAGTCTGCAGAAATGGTCTTTCCATGTACTCAGCACCGACTGTGACTCTACTACGAGGTTTCCATTCCTATCTCTACAGGCTTCTTTGTGGGTTTTTTTTTCCTTGGCACGTTCTTTTTACATGTTGGGAAAACATCCGCACGTTGTTCCTGGAGTAGCATCTCTCAATCGCAAGCTTCTCATGCTCTCTCTTTTTCTTTTGGAGAAGCCGGTGTTCATCCCGCCTTTCTTTGCAGCGCCGCTTTATATGCCTCTTGTTTGGCTGCATGGGCCTGCCTGCATTCGTCATCGAACCAGAGGTTTCGTGTTGGTGGTCTGGTGAAACCTAGCACATCAGTTGCGGAATCTCTGATGGCTTGTTGGCAGTGTTGCCACTGGTCATCGGCACTTGATTCTGGCGGTACTGGATTTCTTGAGACGTTACGGGATATTCGATCGGCATAGTTTCTGTCGGTTTCTTCCGATTGCAGCTCTCCGACGCCATGCTTCCTCACAGTATTACTCCGTTGTTGTGGAGTTCAGGTGATTCGCATTCTTACCTTTGCTGCAACAAGGTAGTGATCCGAATCGACGTTAGCTGCGCGGAAGGTGCGAACATCCAAGATACTGCAGGCGTGTCTTGCATCGATCGCAACGGTATCAATCTGGTTGACGGTTTTTTGATATGGGTGTCGCCAAGTCCCTTCGTTTATATCGAGTGAGGAAACCGTGTGCTTGCAATGGTGATGTTATGTGCCGCTCTGCGAAGTCAATTAGCCTAAGTCCGTTTTCAGACGTTGTGTCGTGTAGGTAAAGTCATCCTTGGACTCAGGATAAATATGTATTTAGAAGATAGTTGACAGGATCAGAAGGTAGAACGAATTTTAACCTTGTCATAGGAAAGCCAACACCTAGGGGCGTTTTTGACGACATTGTATATGTGATCATTCCACAAGAGGTTGTTGTAATGCACAATGATGCTTGGCTTAAATGAAGCAAGTTTGAATGAATATTTATTTATGATACTATGATATTTGCGGGCCGCAGTGGTGCAATCCAGAGAGTGGTTCATATTTTAATTCTTTCCCACTTGAACCGCATTCCCTTAGAACCTAAGGAGAATTTTTCTCATTGCTATACTTTTTAACGCGCTCCGGGTCAATAGGGATTTTTTTGCCAACGGTGCTAGGTTAGTTGGCGAACATGTTCCAGCTAATAGTTTAGTTAGAGCAGTTTGCCGAGATAGCAAATGTTTCGAAAGCAAGCTTTCTCTATCATATTTGTTTTGATTTTTCATATTCACGCAACTATGACTTGCCTTGCTAGCGCCAAGAAGCAACAATAACTAAAGATAAATTATATTAGAAGTGGGGCTTTATTGGCAAAGCAAAGATCAAAATTTCTAATAAATCACCAGGCGCCAAGAAACAACAATAAAACGTACAGAGAAATCATATAAGGAGATGGCGTTTGATTGACAAAACAAAAATCATTTTGTTTTTATGAACAGGCGCCCAGAAACAACAGCAATTAAAGAGAAATCAAGCAATTTTCTATTATTTACACCAGGCGCTAGTCCCTTAAAGCACAAGTAAAAACTGCTTGTTACCAAGTGTGGCCTTGCTAAGAAAGTAGAAAATAATAATCATAATCATAATGTCATTTTTGATTTGTCTTCTTGAGTTTTGTTTATATAAATCCATAAACTTGCCTTTATAGCGTCTCTATCGGAAGTAAAAAAAAAAATTTAGTCGTAAGTATAAAATTTTTAATTTATTTCTTATCGATTATTATTTATTATAAACTGGCTTAGTCACTTGTCCACAAAATAGCAAAGATCGTGTTGTCTTTTCCACAATCAAATAAGCAAACGGTCTGTTTAAATAAAATCGCGGAGGTGATGCCTTATTAGCAAATATGCCAGCTGTAATGGCTGCTGCAACTGTACCCTCTTCATTTACTTCTATCTTAGTCTGATGAATTATTCTAGACAAAAACAGTGGCTGATCTGATATTCTAGTTAAATTAGCATAGTTTGGTTGGAAGACGTCCCTTATTCCCATCTTTAAAAAAAGAAGAAAAACATTATTAAAACAAAATCATATTTGTTTTGAATTTATATTAACACCAACCTTCTCTAAAATTCCATTCAAAGTGACACTTGTGGTTGTGATAAATTTGGGCATAAATACTTCAACCTCATCTTCATCATACTCAGCCATTATAGTCTCCTTGCGTCTGAGCTCATCAAAGATTCTTTCCAAGCCGACGTTACGAAGGCTTTCAATAGCATCATTTAGACGTGTTCCTGTTCAAAAAAAAGAGTAAACAAAAGTCCTGTATAAATCTATAGACCTAAGTATACCTTTCTTGGGAATAATAATCAGCATAGAAAGACGATCTTCCTTGCCGTAGGGAAGTTCCAAGATATGAGATTGCATCTCAACAATTGGTGCATAGTTGAAAACCGCTGTTTGTGTCATCATTTGAACCTGTGCAACAGCATTACCATCATCATCATAAAAAGGTTCATCTTTGGTAAATGACGAATTAAATGGAAGCTACAAATAAAAAGCAATTCTTAGCAAATAATTTTCAAAAACAATCAAATGTCAAACCTTCCATTGGCCCTTAAAGTAAATAGAAGAAATCATAATCATTTGGGCATCTTCTAAATCCGAAGAATGCAATGCAGGATTAATCAGTCCTCTTGTTGCCGTCTCTATATATTGGCTGATGTCAACGAGAGCTTTTGCTTGGTCGAAGAAGTTTATTGGTTTCAAATTGGCTTGGTATTGTTGTTCAATTACTTCCTCAAAGTCCCTTTTAAGCGGACGATTCATGTCGTAGAATATCGCTTGCATTGTTGATACTTCAATTGTGCTCGCATTTACTCTAAATAAATGTAAATGAAAAGTAAAGTTATTATTCTACGGATTTATCTTTTAATTCATACCTAAGTGTTCTTTCGATTGTTCGGTAGCCCTCACGAAGGATTTGTGAGTTGTTGGATAATCGCAGTGTTTGTTGCAGTTCTCTTAGCGTTTCTCCCTGAGCTCCTTCTGTGACAAGCAGTAATAGGGCCCATACTGTAAATGGTGAAATCATAAGGTTGTTCTTGATGCCAGCAACTTCCCGGCATACCGTCGAGAATAATTCCAATGAAAAGTCTTCGGCTCCTTTGGATAGGGTTTTTAAGTATTCTAAGTTTGAAAGGTGAGGGGCAGATACAGCTGCAGCGGGCCTTGACTGCCATGTCGTAGATCCCTGAGCCAAAATAACCGTTGCAACGCAGGCCAAAACCAACAAACCTAAAAAAAAAAATCACGAAAATAATTAAACTATTAGGGGTTACTGTGGCGTATGAGTAACTTTTTTTTCTTAAGGTTGAGTTAGTGAATAGAATCTAACCTCGTTGAACCTCATTCGTTGGAAAATACAACCAAATTAATTAAAGTAGTTCACTATTAGTAAGAGTTATCTAAATGACGATAGCTGAAATAAGTAACCGCATTTCATCGATCAGCAAACCGAATAATTTAGTAAATTTCTAAACGTCACACAAGAGTTGTTTGCATTATTCATTTGTTCTCACCCCCCTTTCTACGGAATTTGTTGCAATTACCACAGAACATATTAACTTAACCGTAAATCATTTTGAATGTTTTGTTAACCTATTCGGAGAAATTTAATGAAATAAGGAATTTTTAACAATGACAGTGTCATTAAATAAAAAAAATTATAGCAAAGTGCGTCATTTATGCATCAAGAAATAACAATTAATTCGCTTATTGAAACTTTCTACTTGTTTGAGTTGCTACAACATTTTGCATTCACTCTAAATGCAAAATCACTTTCACAAACCAATTAACGATGATTCAATATTTATTTATTTTTTTTTTTGTTATTCTGAGTAAATTTACAAGTCGGGTTTCTTCTCTGGCTCATTCAACTAATTGAGATATTTTGAGCGAGTCATGAAGTTGCGGCAAGATGCGATGCAGAGACCGGTTCGAAAAAGTATAGAAATAGATCGCTTTTAGATGGGTTTTCCCAAGATAATACTGATTTATACTAGGTGGTGCAGTTTTGTGTTGACTTGAATCTGTTACCAAAAAAGAAACGAATTCTGTAGTTGGTATAGTAAATATAATTATTTTAATAAAACAAATTGGTATGTCTGTTTCTAAACGTGCAACTTCTCAGCGACTTGAGCGATTAAAAGACTATGTATATTAGTTTTGCCGATTCATACCAATGGATTGCAACAGGTGGCACTGTAGTAAACTTAAAAAATAATTAAACATTTATAAACAAAAAATACATACATTTTAACGCAAGTTTATGTACATTGTACAAACCAATATACGCACTGGCCTTAAGTGAAAATAAAATAAATAAAAGGCACGACTGGGTGGCACGTACTGGGTAGCACGGACTTGTTCTTATGTGCCTTTTTGAAACGCAAAGATTTTTGACAGAAACAAGTAACAGTGAAGTTCTCCATCATACGTCTTAAATAATGAATTTATGAAAAAAAAAATATTTCGAAAATTGTTCCCTTTTAATGTAACACACTGCGCGGGCATTAGGAAGATTGGGAGGGGAGAGATAGGAGATGTCGGTTAACATTGGTTTTGAATGTTTGCAGATCAAAATGGCAAGGGAAAATCTCACCGGGTAAACTATTCCAAATTCGTGTTGTTCGGCTAAAAAAAGAATCCCTATATTTCACAGTACGTCCGAAATTGGGCGCATGGGTGAACTGATGGGCATTCCTTGCGAGACGAGTATTACGGGAGAAACTTTTAAGGCGAGGAATGCAGCTGGCTACTTCGAGTGAACATTTTTTATAAAAGAAACGATAAAATAAGGAAAGACATGAAACATTGCAGTCGTTTTTCGAGAGGGTAAATTGCTTCAGCGGCAGTTCTATTTTCTATCAATCTTAACGCTCGATTTTGTATTCTATCAAGCAGGTGAAGCGATGTTTGCGAAGCACCTGCTCAGAGGTGGGAGTTATACTTGAGTTTAGGGCGTATAACCGCTTTATAGATTGTAGCCAGATCAGATTCGGAAAATGCTTCTAACACCTTTATAGAAAACCTAAGCACTTAGCAGCATTCTGAGCGATATCAAATATATGGTAGTTCCAACGGAGGTCGTCGTTCACACACATACCGAGTACTGAGAGCTTTTCGGTTTCTTCGATGTAAGTGCCATTCATGGACAATGGCATTGGGGGTATGTTTAGCTTTAACGACAGAAGACAGCATTGAGTTTTCGAAGCATTAGACTCCACACGATTCCTACTACCCCATTTGAAAATGCTGTATAAATCGGAGTTTAATGAGCTTGAATACGGTACCGTTGCAATTGTACGTCCGAAGGCGAAGGACGTGAATTATCGAACGAATATGAAAAGCTGAGGGTAGAGTCGTCAGCAAAACAATTAAGTGGATTAGAAGTAACAGACAGAAAATCATTTATAGAAATAAGGAAAAGAGTCGGAGACAGAACAGAGCCCTGGGGCACACCAGCATTTATTTTGCATGCAGTTTTTGAAAGTTTATTAACAGCTGATTATACAAAATTTAAAAACATTGAAAATTAAAAAAAAATCAGTAAAATTATAAAAATAAAATAAAAAAAGAAATATTGCTGTGCAGAATTAATCTGGATACCTTGATCTTTTCAAATATCATGTTTGAAAGAAACCCAATGAGTCGTTACCGAAGAAGTAGAGAAGCCGTTTGAAGCCGGTTGAACACTTCTACCGTTTAGGCTGTAGGTCTTTATACCTCATGTTTAATTGTTATCTAATTTTTGTTTATTTTCACGAATCCTAAACATGCCCATATATTATAAACCTATGTCGCAAAGAATGGAGTGCATAGGCACAACCCCGGGCCTAGGCGAACTACCCTTACAGCACGACTGAAAGCTACCATCAATCTGAAACCGTTATGCCGGAGGCCATCGCCCTGTCCCATAAGCTTTTTGATGCCCTTCACGCGCCTACACAATGGCCGGGGAGAGTACGATAACTTGGCCGACAAGATTTGAAAACGGGTTTTTGTAGAGGTGTCAAAAACAAGTACTTTTAACTATGGGTGGGGGGTCTATCTCCCCCCGTTTAGGAGGTAGGGGCACTTTTAGAAAAAATGGTTTAAATTGAAAAAAAAATATTAAAAAACAACGGCAACACTAACAATAAAGTGCTATACTGCATTTGAAAGCCAGAAGTTCTATAATCCTGCATTTAAATTAAACTACTCATGTCAATCGTTTTTAAAAAAATCGCATTTAAAATCCAAATTTTGATAAAAAAAACGTGAAAAAAAAGTTTAGACCGATTGTTTTCAAAATTGTGAAATGAAATTGTAAATTAGCTTATAAGTTTCCGATGTAACTATCAGTTCTTAATCGAACACAAAAAACCGCATGGTTCTATGTCTTCTAGTTTTTGAGAAAATCGAAAAACCCATTATCAAACCTTGTCGGCCAAGTTATCGTACTCGTGTCCGATGGCCCATCGTAGTGGGACTACACAACACCCCGTCTAGATTTCGAAAGACAACTTCCCACATCTTTCCATAACAGAGAAGGGTTTCATTACCAATCACCAAATAGCAAAACAACAGATGGTTCTAAAATATATTAGAAAATTCCATTGGTGCAGTGATTCCAGAGATCGTGAGTTCGATACTCAGTTTGGGTCTTATGTTATTCATTTCTCAAACTCAAAGGGGACTATTGACTTGGACATACAAATAGGCATGTCTTCCTAAATAACGAATAAAATGAAAATTAATTGGCTTCTATTTGTGAAATACTGGCCGCTATATGTATATTAAATATTGACCACAACATAAATAAATTAAAATTCAGCATCGACGACCTGTGCAGCGGATTAAGCGACAAAGATGTGCATGGGGACCCAAAACACTTTCTCTGACACCCTCCAGCACTCTACTCTCTACTACTTTAGAAACAAATTCCTAGGAAGTGAATTCATCTACAGGACTTAGAAGAGCTAATACCAGCTAACTGATACAGCCCTACTTAAAAAAAATGTAAATATTTCTCTCTAGACCCTCAGGGTGCCACAATGGACATACATATAAATTACATACTAAGTGTGATTGATACAATAGAGTTGTTTTTGTTAAATATTTTAATACTAGCTGACCTACACGGCGTTGCTCGTGTTTACCATAGGTTTTCTGAATACCGTTGCAAGCGCCACATATTGGGTCCAATTATAGCTAAAAACCACAAAAGTAATCATTTTAGCATGTACACAAAATGTTCTCAAAATCTGTTAATCCTTTAAAATTAAATGTTGTTGATAAAAAAATATATCTATACCTATAAGGAAAACTAGATGTTTTCGTTAATACTCCACCCGAGTGCGGTTATCGGGTCCAAATCTTAAAGGATCACAAAAATAAAAAATAAAAATTTCTTAATATTTCAACAAAATCGGTCCCGGCGTTTGGTCTATTGTTTGAGAAGCACGAAGTCAGGCCATATAAACGAATTGGTCCTCTCATCTGATTTGTCGTTCTTCTTCAATGGATTGAGTAGCCACTATCACAAAGCTTCACTGCATTTCATCTTCGCTGCGAAAGATTAAATCTTCTGAGCATTTTTTATCAACAAAACTCGCCCAATAGAGTTTACTAATTACACTCGCACAAAAGAAACAAATCGACCGAGTTAGCTTCATATGTTTTTGTAAATAAATCACAAATATACAAAAAATAACACTTTCGCCATTTTCGAAAATGATTTCTAGCGTTCAATGTGTCTACTAAAAGTTAGTCAACGTGTGCCTCTGATTGGTCGATTGGCTCTTAAAATTAAATGACTTTTAGTTGACATTAGTCAAAAAGTTATTTAAAAAACTTTCAATTCGCAGTTGACCTTAACAATGTAATGGATCAGCTTGTCGTTCAATGATTTCACTTTGACAAAAAGTTATTTTACTAAAAGTCAGTGTACGCATAGAACTTGCACATTGAGATAAATCGAACAGTTGTTGTCATTTGTTTTCTATATTTTTGTTTACATTTCAAATCGAGTATTATGTCACGTCACACGGGAATGCAATCGAACGGGAAAAAAGTATCCTATGTCCGTCTCCTGGTTCTAAGCTAACTCCCCACCAATTTTCAGCCGAATCGGTTCAGCCATTCTTGAGTTATAAATAGTGTAACTAACACGACTTTCTTTTAAAGGGTCCGCCAAATAACTTTTTTTTGCTTCATCAACATCGGCTGTGTGGCACGTAGCGCCGTCCTGTTGAAACCAAATGTTGCCAATATCCTCCTCTTCAATTTTTGTGAACAAAAATTCGTTCAACATGGCCCGATAACGATCGCCATTGACTGTAACGGCCACTCCTTGCTCATTTTCGAAAAATGGCCCAATTATGCCTCTGGACCAAAATCCGCACCAAACAGTGACTCGTTTTGGCTGTATCGACTTTTCAATGTATGCGTGCGGGTTTTCTGTGCCCCAAATGCGACAATTTTGCTTGTTTACATACCCGCCAAGATCAAAAAGAGCTTCATCTGAAAAGATGATATTTTTGGCAAAATCGGCATCTTCTCTAAGTAGATCGATCGCAGGCAGTAATGTCGCAATATTTCCTAGCGTATACAGAACCATATTCGTTCAGCGGAAGGATAAAAATAATTATCTGTTAAATCAGACATGAGCTAAGTGTTACCATTCACGAAATAAGCACTAGTTGAAAAAACGTTAGATGGCGGACCCGTTATATAATAAATAAATAAATACATATATTGGCATGACAGCTACAAATGCCTGGTGACCAGCCAAAATCAACCACCCCTTGTGTATTTGTTATGAATCTGCAAGATAGCTTTCTCAAAAACCATTTTAACTATTTTGATAAAATGTCTCATACAAGTTTCCTATAGCAATTTTGATAAATGAATTGAGTATCATATCGGCTTAAAAATGACACTTCTTCCGAAAAGATGTGTCACCAATTCATATATGTAGATGTAAAACTATAAATATAAATAAGTTTTGTCTAGATTAACAACTATTTAGTTATTGTTGGCCTAGTTTACCGACCTTTACAGATTACATGCAATTTTTTCTACGTCAATCGATTTGAATCTTTTTTCCGCAGAAAGTTGTCACACTCTTTTGGCAAACCGACAAAAATCGCTTAACCCGAGTCCACATATTCTCAGTTAATGGCAAACTAACTTGTTTTCTCATCAGAGCGGTCATCATTTCACAAAAAAAATAATAATAAACCCAGCCGTCAAGGTGAACCTCATAATTCACTGACTATAGCGAAAATACTTGTTTTCTTCCACGCAACTGAAGTGGGTAAAACAAATCTTCCAAAATCCCGCCTTACATCACGATAATTCGCATTCCCAGATTTAATTCCTTCTTAAAGCCTTAAACCGAAAAGGTCATAATGCTAAGTACCAACACAGGTATAAATATTCGTTCCTAGTTAGTCAAATAGTTAAAAATTCCCCCACAAAATTTAATGACCATAAGAGTAAAGTTTATTTTTGTTTTATTCACATATTCTTGTTGCTCTCTTACCCTGCTTCCACATTGTTTCTTTTTTTTTTTAATTAAATCACACAAAATATTCTTAGCTGATTATCAAATTATTTGTGCATTGATTGTTACACTTAATTTGATCTTGGGATCAGTCTAAATCAATATACACAATCACAGATTACGTAAAAACGGTCGGTAATTTGCGAAAATTATTTCGAGGTTCAATAACTAGGGCATTAACAATCAAGATGTTTTAGATTCATGTCTAACACTTGGCAATAAACAGGGAAACAGATACAAGAATATCTAACACTGAATCAGTAGCAGTTACTGGCGGAAGCATAGAGAATAGCCCCACACTTTTTTTACGTTTTGAATTCACCAAGCGCCACTGCAAACTGACGATGATTCCGGAAAGACTGGAGGTAGGAGGTCTACTCTGTATGTGCGACTAACTAACCAGTCGAAGATCATGAACATGATCATCATGGCAATCATGCGGGATACTCTGAGAGAAAAAGTTAGCTTAAAACAAGATTCTAAGCGAGACTAAATACGGATCGGACTTAGGGGTTTTTGAGTCACATTACTCAAAATCTATGAATATGAATTTTATTACACATTCAGTGTAAAAAATTTAAATCGAGGTAACACACTACATGGCGATGAATACTTGCCTCTTAGGATGTTCTAGTTAAAAAAACGTAAGCTAGGAACCTGATAACCGTTACAGTTTTTTTACATAAAAAAAACCGTAGCTAAGCAGTAACTGCAATATATCCGTTACGTGACAGCTTAACTTTCAAAAAAGTATCATGAGTTTTTCCCCTCAGCATGTCTGTAATGTAGTCAATCAATGATGCATTTTGCCAACAAAAAAGTACCATTTTTCCTTCTAACAAAACTTACACCATGTTTAAATTATTATTTTGTTGTGTTCATCCGCTCTACATAAACCACCCATCTTTTACTCTGTTTGATATATATATATAGGGAAGATAGGAGATTTGCCTTTCACTCTTATGCGTGAAACAGATTGAACCAGCAACAGCAACAGCACCAGCAACAGCGGCCGCCATTAATTTAGAACCAATGTATTTCAATGGCTTAAGTTAGATTAGACCAGCACCAGCAACGTCACCAGCGTCGTTAGACCAAAGTCCTAAATTTGCTGTTGCTGTTCCATTGCTACCAACTTTGCGCAAGTGAAATTCAGGGGCACCATACTGCAAAAGAAAACTTCGTATACTTTTTTTATGACACGAAGTGTCAAACAGAAGTAAAAAGACGATGCCTTTGTATATACACTGCATACAGTACTATCATGGAGCATCATTTTTTAGTTCTAAATCAAGTCGCAATGAGGCGTGCTAAAATTGCCAATTGGTGTGAATATAGAAAAAGTACAGACAACAAAAGTTTATTAAATACTGGTAAAATATCGGTAAAGGTTCTCGTATCCACTATTTAGAGTTAGTTCTGAATCAACCAGGAAGATGGCCAGACGAAAAATGACCACCATGAGAGTACTATAGAAAATGTATATACAATGTCTGTTGACGGTGCTGGTGCTTTTTCAATCTGTTCCGCGCTTTACTGTTATGGATTTCAATAAGCTTTCTCCATTTTAAAGCTTTCACATGGTTGCCATACTGGGCATTATAAATTGGTATAATTCTCACACAAATGTAGGTATGGTTACCAACTGTTTATTCAAATTTTATGAAAACAGAAACATGTATACCGTGAACTATTTATTATTATTTATTTGTGTGTACGAATGCATAACTTGCATTAAAGTACCTATAATCGCAAGTAAAAAAAATTTGCTAACAAATAAGCGAGAGGCAAATTGATAATTATTAATCAGTCTCCTCCCTCCTCGCAGCCGGGGAGCAGACAAGTCTTGGTGGAATGTATGTGGGTTAAATAAAATATTAAAACAAGAATTTCAATGTATCTCAGGGTTCTCTTTTATATTTAAGTGGCAATTTCTTAAGTTGAGTGCGATGCAAACACTTGCAGGTACCAGTGTTTTTGAAAGCTCTCTTCCATAAGGTCTGTACTGAAAATATAAATTGAACAGAGTATAGTCGCTGGAAACAGGTGCTTTTTACTTGCCTTGTGTTGCTGTACACCATTTAGAATTCGTTATTGTATCTTCTTCTGAGTCACAAACAGGACCATAAATTTTTCGTAGTAGTTTTCTTTTAAATACCTCTAGGGAGCTTTCATCCGAAAGGGTCCATTCTTCTGCACCACATATCCTAACCTGGATAATGAGTGTTTTAAGCGTTTTCTTAGTTCTTCTCAATAGGGCTTTATTGCTCAATTGCTTACTTAGCCCAAAGAAAAAGCAATTAGCAAGAGTGAGTCTACTGTGGAAATAAGTTCATCTTTATATTTCCTTTTAAGCATATTTCCAATAAGAAAAAAATGGGTACGACAGGGTCTTGCTCTTATGTGCCTAATTACAATGGAAGGCAAGATCTTTGATAAAAACAATCAACATTTACGACTCAAACTAGCTTTTTACGGCCTTTAAGTCCACGAAAAAATTGGCATGAGTTACCGGGACAAAACACCAATTTTTGGTAGACTTAAAGGCCGTAAAAAGCTATTTTGAATCAATAATTCAACAAAGTCTAAAATTAGTGCTGAGTCTTCTACTTAGTTGTTTTTTTAATTTTATTTTCTTACAACGTAGTATATATAGTTTGTATTAAAACCTTCAATTTATTAAATAACATTTACGTTGAAAGTAACACAGTTTGAACTTATAACCCTGACCGTATAGTATTTATCTCCGTCAATAGTTTTCTAATATCTAATCCATCGAATAAGGGGTTCGTGAACACCGAATTCTCACACTTTTTACTTGCGATTATAGGCACTATAAGGCAAGTTTAGGATTCGTGAATATAAAAAAAATTTAGATAACAATGAAACATGACATTACGATCATAGAGAAGTCTAAAAAAGTGATCGGCAAAAAATGTCTGTCTGTCTGTCAGTATGTATAACGAGTTGCAGCCTAAACGGCTTAAGCGATTATCTTTAAATTTGATGTGTGTGATTTTTTGGCATCTTCAGGTTGGAAATTGAAATTTTATTTTAAGGCCTAAAAATAACGGTACCTGCCATGACCGTTTAGGAAAAGATTATTTTTCTCGAAAACGGCTCCGACGATTTTGATGAAAATGTTTGAGAATTTTTCTGTTGGTATTGGCTATCATTTGATTAGTACCAAATTTACGGGAAAAGTCTATTAACGGTACCTTTCATTTAACCTTTTTTTTATATTTTGACTCTCGGTAACGGCTCTTTGGATTTCTGTCAAATTTTATATTTGAGAAGATCTATGTAGCCAAATTAATTCTGCATATCAAAATTTTGAATAACTTTTGTTTATCTAATTAAAATTAATGTTTGATTTTTTTTTTGAAAAATCAATATTTATAAAACTATTGAAAAAAAAATATTTTAAATTCTATAATCACATGTATATTAATAAACTCTAAAAAAACTGCATACCAAATTTTCAAAAAAATGTGTTTTTTTTTCAAAAAAAAATAAAAATAAAAAACAGGATTTTTTCAAAACCGGTCCTACAATTTTCAAAATACATTTTTCAAAAATTCTTTATTATTTAAGATATGTAATGGCGTGCTTCATTGTTACTTAAAACCGTTAAGTATTGTGGTTTTCAATACTTTTTATAAGTTCAAACTGTGTTATTTTCAACGCAAATGTTAATTGTTTCCAACAAAGATCCTGCTTTTCAATGTAACTAGGCACATAAGAGCAAGTTCGTGCGACACAGTCATGTCTTTTTTTTTATATCTACTTGGTGTGGTTTTTGGACGAATGGTGATCCGTGACAATTTGGATCTCCTGATTTGAATTCTCCTTACTGATTGTTGTTTCTGGGCGCCTGGTGTAAGTAGTAGAAAATCAATTGTATTTTTATATACTTCCTGTGGTTTCTGGGCGCCTGGTGATTCATAACAAAATGTTGATCTTTGCTTACTAGAGTCGTTTTCGAGAAAAAGTGAGTAACGGTTATATGACAGGTACCGCTAATATTAAAAAAAGTCCTCTGTAGAATGTCAAATAACTTTATATCCTAAATTTTAAGACGATTGGCCAATCGTTTAGCCTGTAGTCCAAAATACATACGTACAGACAGATAGCCGGACTGACAGACAGACAGACAGACAGAATTTTGCCAATGACTCTATGTTTCTCTATCATCGTAATGTCAAGTTTGATTTGTTATCTCAAAATGTTTAATCTGCACGAATGTATAACCTGCATTATCTATACACATAAATAAAAATGAAGTGTCTGTTTTTATCAAAAATAACAGCTTTTTACTTGATGTATACGAAAGGATATACAGTACTTATAAAAAATACACCATTTAAAAAATTGTGTCTGTCTGTCTGCTTGTTCCGGGTAATCTCGAGAACGGGTGCTCCGATTTCGACGGGACTTTCACTGGCAGGTAGCTGATATCCTAAGGAGTAACTAAGGCTATTATAATTACTCTTTAGGTGGCGCTGGTGTCGTTTTCGAAAATTCTTTTTTATGGACCGATTTTGACGGTACTTTTACAGGCAGGGAACTCATTTTTAAAGCAATACTAAAGCTATTTGAAGTACTTCAGGCGGACGAAGTCGCGGGTAACAGCTAGTAGTACCTCTATAATCGCAAGTAAAAATGAAATAGATTTTCTACTACTTACAACAGGCGCCCAGAAACAACATTTTGTAAAGGGAAATCAAACCAGCAGAGCTTATTGACAAAACAAAGTTCAAAATTTGTTATGAATCACCAGGCGCCCAGAAACCATAGCAAGTATAGAAAAATCAAAACGATTTTCTTCTACTTACACAAAGAGCAGGGCTACCTCCTAAATTTATTTTTTACTGAACTAAACTTGGGTCAGGAAACCAACCAATCTTCGAGATGCTCATCTTGTAATAGGTTTAGTTAATTTTAGTTTTGAAAATAGGTATATTATTTCTGCACAAGCGCTGCTATGGATGTTTGTATCGCTAAGGCTTTACTTGAAGTTCACTGCCTGGATGTGATTTCTCCTTTAGTCCCCTTTTAGTACAAACGGAGAGCCGCTGCAGGAATATTCTGGACAAGGTAGTATGTATTTACATAATATATATAATTTTATTAAAAAATATTTTTTATCAGAAAAGTCGATTTTCTCTTCCATTTGAAAAGATTGCCAAAAAAAATTTTGCAAACTAACTTTCGGGACACCTTACCTATTACAGTTTTTGGCAAAATTCTTTCATTCCTGCTACCAGTATACAAAAACATTTAATCCTTGCCCTGCTCCTTGTCGGTTTTTGTTATTGAAAAAATGCACATAATTTTGCCTCCTTTCGCTTATTTTTCTATATAAATCAATTTTCAAATTAATAAAATTTAATTAAATGTCTGTACATATTTATGTCAATACCTGTTTAAACTATTAACTCGAACTTACAAATTCAATAACTAGTTACAACTTAACATTCAAATGAATGTTCATGTAGTAGTGTCCTTTGTAGACATAGATATGTATGTATTTTTTAATGCAAATTATAATTCGTTTCAGAGGACAAGGAAACAGGAAATCATCCGCACTCCCTTTATGCAAAATTATGTAAATTGGCGCGTAGCGTACCTATGTATGTATCTTTTATAGTAAAAGAACCCTTGCATTATGCTTCCAAGCACCAAGCAAGATCTATGTAACAAATAGGTATATTTGTATATATACTTTAATCCCTCCAATTAATAGTATTTTCTACTTTCTTCTAAAAAGAAAATACAATTAAAATCTTCAATATTGGATTATTGAGCTGTAGGTATTCATTATGTTACGGTGACATTCTCACTCGGTACAATAACCTCGCAACAATCAATTAGGTATTAGATACAAAAGGTCAGGCAAATTTAATCGGGAAAACTAAAAATGAAAATAACACCAACATTTTTTTCTCGAGAAGAATTCGATGCAAGTTTTTTTTTATATTAATAAAAAACGATTTCAACTTGAAACGTTTGGGCACTTAACTTACCCTGATGGCGAAGGCAAAGTTGATTTTTCTGTTTTCACACATCACAAACGACAAAACTAGTATGTATACAGAAATGCGTGGACGATAATAACCGCGTGTTTCTTTCTTCTCTGATGGTACGATTTTAGCTTCAGTGTCATCGTCACGTCATAAGAAAGTTCTCAGGGATTCGTTTTCTATTAATTTACCAGCTGGAATGCAATGATAAAATAAATAGTTTAGGTTTAGGTGAACAAATTTACCATCTTTTGGTGTTGCGAGAGTAGAAAAGAAAACAAGAAAAGACATCAAACCGATGACTGTACTTCTGAATTAATCAGACCCAGGGACCATCATTTCTTTTTTTGTCAGAAAACTACGCTGCAAAAATAAGTCATAAAGAAGCTGAAACCCAAGCCATGGTGATGAAATAAAACTGCGTTTTTTGTATTTTTTTCTATCAGCAGCTCCATTATTTTTAATTTGCAATTAAAAAAAACAATCACAGTGATATTTTATTTTTTAGTCAGATTTTGTCATTTTTTTTTTGTTATTTGTGTTTTGAAATATTGGGGGTAGGTAGTACAAGTACAATATTTTTTTTATAAAGAAGGCGAAGTTCCACTTCTCGGTCGAGGGTTAAACACTCATTTTTAGCCAGCTCCCGAAAAACGTCGCAAGTCCAACGATGCTTCATAAACTTAGTTGCGTCCTCCCTTCTCGTCACATTCGCGCCTCAGATGCCCACTCTTGCCGCAGCTGTAGCAAGTCTTAGCTGCATCCGGGCAATACTTGGAAATGTGTCCGGCTCTGTTGCACTTGTAACAGGATAAACTGGAGTTTGATGAGCCACGGCTATCGTTCATCTGTTCGGGACAGTTGCGGGCCCAATGGCCGAGTTTGTTGCATTTGTAGCATGTTGGGTTGTCCATTTGGGTGCAGTCTTTGGAAATGTGACCAATTCCGTTGCAACGGTAGCAACGCTCCGACTCCTCGGGGCATGCACGAGCGTAGTGCCCAGTTTGGTTGCATTTGTAGCATTTCTCGCGATTACCACCACCTCCGCCACCGCCACGACGCATGTCGCCGCGACCACCATCACGACCACCGCCATCGCGTCCGTCGCGTGAATCCCGGAGGCCGGAATTGCAGTCACGGGCATAATGGCCCGGACGATTGCATTTGTAGCAAGCTGATGATGATGACATTGTTGATTGTTGTGATTTGTTTTTAGGTTTTCTGGAATAGTTTAATTTTCTTCAACGAATCTCCCTTTACTTAACTGGAACTAATTTAATTAACAGAAATAAAAACTCCCAAAAAACTGTCTCCACCACCACGGCACAAAATGCAAATCGAAATGGCTGCCGTCCAAATAAAGCCTCCGACTTGTGAGAAAATTTCAATGCCCACACAAATACCGGCTGCATGCCGGACTCGTGTTGCCTCGTTTTTTGGGGGTTGTTAATCGACAAAAAGGATTTGTTATTTAAAATGTTGGCTTAACTGATATGGTGTCAGGAGTTTACACAAACAAGTTAAACTTTGATTTTCTTCACAATTTTTTTTATTGTTTTTTTGCTGTTCAAAGCATCGTTGCAAAAGAAATAAACGATGAATTTCAAACATCCTTTAATGGAAGCCAAGTAGATTTAAATAATATTTCTTTTTTAAATTCTACTTCTGCATTAAATTAAAAAATAGATTTTTTTTGTCCTGACCAGAATATGTACGAGAAAACTATTTACATGAATTTTGAGTGTTTTTTTAAAGTCAACATCAATTTTGTATGCATTTCAATGCATTCAGTTTTGTTGAAATATTTTCACCAGTATTGCATCTTCATAAAGGCCTTTGTTATTAGCAACAGACACTTTTAATTCTATTAAATGGGCTTAAGAAAATAAAACGCAGTTCCAATGGAAACCACAGCATTCATTAAATAAATCTTTCTTCTTTGGTGAAAACAGTTCAAAATTAGTTTAATCTAGTTCATCATACGATTGAAACACAAAACAGCAGCGCTGAGAACTCAGCCCAAAAGAACTATGCAAACATGCTATGGGTTTCCACCCTTAAAAATATTTCAGAGCAGCCAACAGCAACAATTAAAAAAAAATATTTGGCGGAATTTGGTGCGTATATTTTATCTTAAATTTCCCGAACGCTTTATCAAGGCTGCGTGCTGAGAAATATAAAAAAGAACCCAAAAGAGAAAAGAACACAAAATAAACGAAGTCTCAGATCTTCAGTAGAGAACAATACAATCATCTCACATAATTTTAGATTATTATTTCTTTCATACTCACAACAAAAGTTGACATATTACATCTCTGCCAAATTCCAAGATTTCATTTTGTTTAGTCTATATTTTTGCTAGAAAATGTTTGAACACGAAATGCAAACGGTATAACTAATACTAGGTTCTGACCAAAATTAAATTTTGGATTTCGACAGAGATTTCAAGAGTTCAAAATGGCGTTCACACCAGTAAGATTTCACCTTAAAAAATATGTGGTGAGCATGAAAGAGAGAACAGTGTGAGATGATTTTACAAGGACAGCCTAGTAACACCTTCATATGATAACTAAAAACTAATGTTTCATGTACACCATAGAAAAAAGAAGCAAGAACGACGACTGGGATGATAATTCTCTCTTCGTCTGCAAACTAACTGCGACATATGTGTACCGGTCCTTTTACATTTCTTATGGTACTACTAATCCGTTTGCATTTATGTGGGCATGAAATGTATGACTGATTGGCTGCTTCCCATACGAATCTCACACGTATTCACATACACAAAATAAAATTGCAGGGCTTGCAGGATATGGTCGGTACGAGTCGCAATTCTTTTTCTTTTTTCTATGATGTACATATTCTAACAAAATGTGAGATAGTAGACAATTAATAATAAATGGGTACATTCACATTTTTATTAAGTTAGCAATTCTGGATACACAAAATTATAATTTTGTGAACGAACATACCCAACTAAATGGGTTCATTCAAAATACGAAAGAAAAAAGAATAATACGTTTGGAATTTTTGGAATTGTTCTCTGCGTCTGTTCTACTATCAGCTTTGTATCATATGTGTTTCACCATCCTAATTACAACAACTAAAAGATATCTAATCCAAAGGATACAAATGTAAGTGCACCCAATGATTTTCTTATATGAATGGGCACGTTCAATGTTTAGTCAACTACCTTTAATTCAAAGAAAATCCATTGAACGACAAGTTGACACCAATATATTGTAAGGGAAAACTGTCAGTTGAAAGTTGGTCAAAACATTTATGACTATTTTTTTTCTTACTAAATGGGCACGTTCAATGCGTATAAGGACTTTTAGTCCACAAACTTTTAGTCAAAGTAAATCCATTGAACGATCAACTTTTTTCTTTTTAAGCTCTGAGCAGAGCACAGAGTAGAGCCTGAGCAAGTGGATTACGCTCTGAGCAGAGTATGATCAGAGCTCTCCGATTAACAAACAAACATTAAATTAAATTATTGTTATATTAATGTCATTTCCTTAAAAAAAACTTTACAATATTTTACTTCGACCGACGCCATTTTGATTTTGATTTTTAAGTTACTTGATTTTCAGTTAACATTGGGTACGTTCACGAACGTAATTTTCGTATAGGTTACCTTGCTTTTGTTGTTAAAAAGAGCTGTTTTCCAACTGATTGAAAAACACATAGAAACAGAAAGAAAATACAAAGGTATCCTAAAATTTGCTGGATACTCTTTTCAACACTTGAACAGCTGACTGTGTTCCTCTGTCTGGTTGGATTTGTTCGTTCACACAAGCAAGGTAACCTACCCAAAAGATATGTTTGTGAACGTACGCATTGAACGCGGATTTTCCATTCCGATTATAAATTTCGCCTGAATGCACCCTCTTAAAACTTCAAAAATCAAATAAACAGCTGAGCTGATGAGCTGAAGCTCAAATATACATAAATAAAATAGAAACCAGAAAGTTCATAATTGAATTTTTCTAAAACTTTAATAAAATTCTAAAATAATTATTTTGTTCGAATATCTAAAACTAAAAAAAAAAAATATATTTTCCAAAAGCATACTAATAAACCGACAAAATGGGTAAACGACAGCATCAGAAGGATAAAATGTAACAAACCAAATCAAAACTCAAAGTAAAAATTTACAAACATTGGTTTATGTTTACAGGTATCTTACATACACAGAATGGTCCGAGTTGTATGGAGGAAAGAAACAAGAATCTGCCGAGAACGAACACATCAAATTCAAACGTCTGCCCTATGACCACTGCTGCATAACAATGATTCCATTTGAAATCCCATACAGCGATAGAGATGGCAACGTTTTCGAACTACAAGCAATTGTCGATTTCCTCAAGATGTTCAAAGTGAACCCCATCACTGGCAAAGCCCAAGATGCAAAGTCATTGGTTCCATTGAAATTTCACAAAAATGCTGACGGCGAATATCATTGTCCAGCTTTGTTCAAACCTTTTACCAAAAATTCACACATTATGGCTGTCGCTGTTACAGGAAATGTTTTCTCTTGGGAAGCAATCGAACAATTGAATATTAAAACTAAAAATTGGAAAGATCTGGTTGATGATACCCCATTTCTGCGAAAAGATTTAATTACCATTCAGGATCCGCAGCATTTGGAAAAGTATGATATATCCAGATTTCATCATATAAAGAAGAATTTGCGTGTCCTGACCGAAGATGAAATCTCAGATAAGATCATGGGCTCTAAAGGTCGCATCAAATCGATGAATCTGGAAACAAAAGAAACCCTTGATCAGTTGGAAAAAGACTACCAGCCCGCTGCAGAGGCTGAGGTGGCAGAAAAGAAACTTATTGACAAATTTAATTCTGCCCACTACTCGACTGGAGCAGTGGCTGCTAGTTTCACATCCACAGCAATGGTTCCGGTGTCTAATCACGAAGCAGCACGTATTGACGATGATACTGTGAAATATGGGCGAGTCAAAAAGAAGGGATACGTTCGCATAACAACAAACTTTGGTCCCCTCAACTTTGAGATTAATTGCGATTCGGTTCCAATGGCAAGCGAAAATTTTATTAAACACTGTTCGGCCGGCTACTACGACAACACCAAGTTCCATCGATCAATTCGAAATTTTATGGTAATAACAATATTTAAATCTCCCTGTAGGAACTGTTTATTCGAATCAGGGAACTCATCTCGTTCATTATTTACTTTTTTTTTATTTATTAAATTTACTTTCTATTTTAAAGATTCAAGGTGGTGACCCAACAGGAACAGGGACTGGTGGAAACTCAATCTGGAATAAGAAGTTTGATGATGAATTCCGGCCAAACCTTTCCCATACAGGAAGAGGCATCCTCTCTATGGCAAATTCAGGTCCGAACACGAATTCTTCCCAATTGTAATAACTTTCATAAAACTAATGTCATCTTTCGGTATAACAATGAGCCTCTTTTCAGTTTCATAACATACAGATCCTGCCGTCATTTGGATGGAAAACACACAATATTTGGCAAGCTAGTCGGTGGAATGGACACTCTGAACGACATGGAAAAAATAGAAGTTGACAACAAAGATCGCCCGATAGAGGATATCATAATTGAGAAAGTTCAAGTATTCGTCGATCCATTCCAAGAAGCTGAGGAAGAACTAGCCCGTGAACGAGCCGAAGAATCTGCAAAACAACAACAAACCGTTACAGAAAATGTAACAAAAAAACGAATGAATCAGAAACTCAAAGTCTTCAGGGAAGGCGTGGGCAAGTATTTGGACCTGAATAGTGTGAAGGAAATGAACAAAGCATCAACCAGTTCCTCGTCGTCTTTGGTTCCGATAGGAGCGCCACCGAAAAAACGAAAAGAAAGTAGCTCCCAATTTGGAGATTTTAAATCATGGTAGTTTAGTTTTTAAGTATAAAATAATTGTTAAGAAGAATAAATTAGTCTGCAAAAAATACCATTCTTCAGTTTTTATTATTTGAGTCTTCCGTTTCTTTCCATTTCTCTTTAAGTTGAGCTAATTTTTTCTGTCGGCGATTCTTCTCGCTGGATTTCCGACTGTCAATAGCTTTTTGTTGCATTTCAATTGAATGCTCGCCATTATATAGAAGATCCAATTTGTTTAAGAGAATCTTTCGTGCTTCTTCTCGATTGCGGGATGTAACTCGATGGATGTGACATTTGACTACTATATTTGTTGGTATATGCCTGAGCATGACACAGTTTGAAGTCTTGTTGACTGCTTGTCCACCAGGCCCACTTCCTCGTACAAAGGTTTCTTCCAATTCTGATTCAATTAACTTGGGGTACTTTGAGTAGTCCAAGGTAACTTTGAGACGATGACTATTAACTAAGATGTTTCGGAGCAATGAATGGAAAGTTGTGGGTTTAAACAATGCGGCCATTTTTGAGTAATGTTTCGCCACGCTAAAACGATATAGTTTAACTAAAGTTATTATTTATTTATTGAATTGAAAACTTACCTTGAAATTGAATTCAATGTCCGAGTGGTCTGATAGATCTCTATTCGAACGGAATTCTGATCGAATTCTACCGAGGAAATATGATTTGTCAGTTAGCTGCAGTTGATTGCCGTATCTTATGAGATGTTTGTAAAGGCGTAATATTTGTTGTTTAGATGGTTGAGGCATTTTATTTCTTTGATTAATCCATTCACAAAATTATAAGCTCCGTAAACAAAATCTAACCTCTAAACTAAATATAGCGAAAATAAAATCAGCTGATTATACTGACACAAGCTGAGCGAATATGCGTTTCAGAATCAAGCAAAAATTTGATCATCAAATAAGATAAACGTTATTAATGAATACAAAAAGTTGTTTTTACCAAAACAATTCTCAAAGAATTAATATTGTTTGACCTGATGAAATCAAAGTTAAAAAAGACGATCTAACTGCTTTGCACAGTACACATAACTAGGTAATATATTGCACAGGTTGTCAAAATCAGTTCTGTCACTTTGTATTAAAAATGGTGGTTGTTAGAGACCTACATCAAAAAATGTATGAACAAAACTGCACTGATTAAAAAGCATTTTTATAAATTAATTACCACAAATACTTTAAAATAAAGCCACAAGATCTATTTTTCAGAACAAATAAACAAGCTAATGGTCTCTGGAGGCCGCCATTTTACTTTGATTTTGACAGATGCGCAGAAGATTGCAAAAATAAAACCTCTAATGATATTACCTTAGATATGTGTACTGTGACCGTTAAAATACACAGGAAACAGCAACACCACCATCTTCCTTTTTTCCCAGATCGTTAAATTTAAAATGTGTTGGCCCAATTTGAACACAACTTAGGTCTGTGCGACGTGTATTCACCGCTTTAAATGCGTAAGTTCACGTACGTATTCTACGTATCTTTTGGATAGGCATACAAAAAAGGACTGCGACTCGTACTGCAAACCCTGAAATTTATTTTGTGTATTAGAATACGAGTGAGAATCAGTCAATCAGCCATACGTTTCGTACCCAGATTAATGCAAACGTATTAGTAGTCCCATAAGAAATGTACAGGGACCCGTACAAATATGTCGCTGAACGGATATTTTTCGGTTAGTAGACGGATCGAATTATCCTCCCAGTTTACGTTCTTGTTTTTTTTCTGTGCTCACAGGTAAATAATCTATTTGATCCTGGATTTCATGAATGGTGCGTTTCCGTTTAAAAAAGGTTGTTCAATATCCTACCTTACCTTAGGTGGCGGTACAATCCGGGGTGAACGTGGGCCTCAACCAACAAGCTTCTCCAGCCAGCTCGGTCCCTAGCTAGCTGTCTCCAGTTTCGCACGTGGAATCGGTTGAGGTCCTCTTCTACTTGTGTGCGCCACCTGAGTCTCAGTCTTCCTTTACTGCGCCGTCCCTCTGGGGTGGATTCGAAGATTTTCCGGGCCGGAGTATTAATGTCCATCCGCTCTATATGACCCAGCCATCTGAGACGTTGAATTTTTACTTTTGGGTTGGTCTGTGTCGCTGTACAGCCGGTAAAGTTCTTCATTGTATCTTCTTCTCCACTCTCCGTTTATGCATACGGGTTCAATATCTACACTGGAAAAAAACTAGTGGTCTTGTATGTTGCCGTGTTCAGACTGCAAACTTTTCATTCCTAACAAAATTCATTGTTGAATTATGCGCGAAAGTCCTAAATTTGATGTTACTATTTCGTTGCTACCAACTTTACATAATTGATATTCAGGGACACCATACTACAAAAAAACTTACAGCGTTATTGTTATAAGACGATGCTGGTGGCAAGTGTTTGAATTTTGTTTTTTTTTTTTTTTTTTTTTTTATAATTAACGCGCGCACAAGGGATTATGTGTTTCCCTTTTAATGTAGAACACACTGCGCGGGCATTACGAAGATAGGGAGGGGAGAGATAGGAGGTGCCGATTAACATTGGTTTTGAATGTTTGCAGATCAAAATGGCAAGGGAAAATCCCGCCGGGTAAACTATTCCAGATTCGTGTCGTTCGGCTAAAAAAAGAATCCCTATATTTCACGGTACGTCCGAAATTAGGCTCAAGGGTGAACTGATGAGCATTCCTTGCGAGACGAGTATTACGGGAGAAACTTTTAAGGGGAGGAATGCAACTGGCTACTTCGAGTGAACATTTTTTGTAAAAGAAACGATAAAATAAGGAAAGACATGAAACATTGCGTCGGTGTTCGAGTGGGGCAATTGTTTCAGCGGCAGTTCTATTACCTATCAATCTTAACGCTCGATTTTGTATTCTATCAAGCAGGTGAAGCGATGTTTGCGAAGCACCTGCCCAGAGGTGGGAGTTATACTCGAGTTTAGGGCGTATAAACGCTTTATAAATTGTAGCCAGATCAGATGGGGAAAAGTACTTCTTACACCGATACAGAAAACCTAAGCACTTTGCAGCATTCTTAGCGATCTCAAATTCAATCGTTCCAACGGAGGTCGTCGTTGACAAACATACCGAGTACTGAGAGCTTTTCGGTTTCTTCGATGTAAGTGCCATTCATGGACAATGGCATTGGGGGAATGTTTAGCTTTAACGACAGAAGACAGCATTGAGTTTTCGAAGCATTAAACTCCACACGATTTCTATTACCCCATTTAACAATGCTGTATAAATCGGAGTTTAATGAGCTTGACATACGGCACCGTTGCAATTGTACGTCCGAAGGCGAAGGACGTGAATTATCGAACGAATATGAAAAGCTGAGGGTAGAATCGTCAGCAAAACAGTTAAGTGGATTAGAAGTAACAGACAGAAGATCATTTATAAAAATGAGGAAAAGAGTCGGAGACAGAACAGAGCCCTGGGGCACACCAGCATTTATTTTATGGGAATCAGACTTGAATCCGTCCAATACAACTTGTATTGAACGGTCCAGAAGATAGCTTCTAATCCAACGAACAAGAGTATTATCGATCCCAAAAGCACGCATTTTCGATAAGAGAGCTTCATGCCAAACTCTATCAAATGCCTTGGAGATATCAAGAGCAATAATCTTACTTTCACCAAAGCGATGTAAAGATTTGTTCCATTGTTCGGTGAGATATGCCATCAGATCACCAGTGGAACGGTTGCTGCGGAAGCCATTCCGACGGTCATGGAGCTTTCGATTTTCGACATATTCCTTAAGCTGACGGTTAATCAGTGTTTCCATGACCTTAGAAAGAAGGGATGTCAGTGCTATGGGTCGGTAGGAGGAGGGGGAGGATGGGTCACCTTTCTTAGGGACAGGCTGGACAAATGCTGTTTTCCATCTTCTAGGAAAGATTCCAGAAGAGTAGGAGCGATGGAAAAGCTTACGCAGTGGCTTTGCCAGTGTGGAAGAACACCTCTTCAGAAGAATCGGGGGTATACCATCCGGGCCAGCGGATTTGTGTATATCGAGATCTTTGAGAACTCTTGCTACTGTACGAGTGCGGAAAAAAATGTGTCCCATGGAAAAATTTACATTCTCAAGTACAGGAGGGGCAACGTTGCTTTGAGGCAGCGTGGAGCTGGCAGCGAAATGGGCGGCGAGCAAGTTTGCCTTCTCTGAAGAGTAAACAATTGGTTTGTTATTGTCGATTAGCGTTGGAACCGAAGATGTCGAGGAGTTTTTTATATTTTTTACAAATGACCAAAAATTTTTACTGCCTTTGGGACACTGCAGAATTTTTTGCCGTAATTTTTGGTCATGCAAAAATTTGGTTCTTTCTATAACGGAGTTGCATGAGTTCCTTGCTTGTTTGTGCTTTTTCCGATTTTCCTCTGTAGGGTTGGCTTTGTAAGATCGGAAACTTACTTCTTTGAGCCTGATAGCTTCTTTACACTCAGAATTAAACCAAGACTTTTCTTTAGGTTTGATGCTTTTTACTCTGTTAGGAATAAAAGCACGCATCCCTAGAAGAATCACATTTGTGATCATTTCAGCACTGGCATCAATGTCACTATCGAGGAAGCATAGTGACCAGTTAAAGTTTCGGAAAAAGAAATTCAGGCCGTCCCAGTTGGCTTTCTCGTATTGCCAAACGGTCCTGGTGGGAAGTTTTTCTTTAACTGGATGGGTGGGGGATGAGAAATTAGCTGAAATGATACAATGGTCTGAAGTGCCAAATGGAGAAGTTACACTAATGGTATATTTATCAGGGTGAGAAGTAAGAAACAAGTCAAGAGTATGGGCTGCTTGCCCAGCAACATCCGGTATACGCGTTGGCACATCGATCAGTTGGGTAAGGTGATGTAACCCGGCAAAGAGCTCGACATACCTTCCTTCGGGTGTTGTCTGACCAGAATAGCGGAGCCAGTTGGAATTGTGTACATTGAAATCGCCCGCAATAACGATTTCAGTGCGAGGACAAAGGGAAACAATTTTCGAGATGGAATCAGACAGTGCATCAAACTCGTTACAAGTCGAATTACTGTCAAGATTTGGACTCCTGTAAATAAAACAATAATGAATGACATGCTTGCGGACAGTGAATTTAAGCCATAAGAAGTTAAAGTCCGTGTTGGAACATTGCCCATATTGGGGAAGGCTCTGGCAAGCAATATCATTCCTAACATAGACCACGAGACCATGATGAGAAAAGAGTAATGGCACCAAGCTATACCCATGTAGAGCAAATTCTGATAAATCAGTATTTGCTCCAACCTGAGTTTCACTTAATGCCAAAACAGCTGGCCTGTGTTGAACAGTGTAGACGTACACGTGAAAGAAATTCTTTCTTAAACCACGAACATTTGAATACACGACACAAAAATCACCTACCATTTTAAAATACTTACATACAAAACACAACTCTGATTAAGTCGAACTGCGCAGTGAAAATCAAAATTAACTTCTGTAATAATCAAACTGTCTTAGGTGTTATGCCCATAAGACAGCCTGTTTACAAAAAATCAATCCAAACATTCAGCACAATAAGACAAATTCAGATGCCCTTATCTATTTACCGCAAGCATTGTATGGTCATACGATGCCTACAGTAGATAAGAAAGAGGCAGTTAAGCACAAAGGTCTTGGGACAGAATAGAGGATAATTTGTTATGCGAATGCGTTTTATTTATTTTTTTTTCTTCTTCAGCGCGAGTGGGCATCTTTTTCATTCATCCTACGACGCGAGTGAACACTATTATTTTTTTTTTACAGCACACGCGAGGGGTTTTTTTTTAATTTCTCAACGAGCGTGTATTATTTTTTTTCCTTAAAGCACTCGCGATAACAACGCGCAACAATTATTTGTTTGGACTTCGTTTAACTAATTGTGCGCGCACCTCGACATCCGTCTTCAACGAGCTTAGGATCGACACTCGTTTGCTTGTCAGCGTGCTGTTCGCTGTTGACGGTGCTGGTTCTATCTGTTTCGCGCATTAGGTTATCCTACGGGCGTTTTCTGGTTTTTTTTTTTATTTAATAAGCCCGCGCGAAATGGGTTATTTTTCTAAGGATGCCAAAGATGTCGGTGGCCATTAGTTTTGAAATTCTGCATATGAAAAAGGAGTAAGGATGTTATGAAGTGAGGGAAGCGGAAGATGGCGGGCAAAATGGGTATCGAGGCGGTTAAGATACCATGGCAGGGTGGGTAGAGAGGCAGCTCCGCAGACGAACATCTTCGTCAAATTCTGTCATCATCTTCTTTGTTGTGCTCCGAGGGGTCAGAACCTTATCGCTCTGACGAGCGTAAGGCCGGCCAAGCATCCCAGCCGGCAACAAAGGAGCTCGCAACTAAAATTTTAATCCTCTCGTCTGCTTAAAATCGAAAAATTTTCTACGAGGTATCCGATCCATTCGAATGTGATGCAAATCAACCATGAGATTAAAAGATGGAAGTTAATTTCCAGAATATAAGGAGAATGTAAAACAATACTTTTGTCTCGATTTTCTGAAATATTTCAACTAAATATATAAAACACAATTATTTTGCTTTTAAGTATTGTTTTTTTATTAAAAACCATTTAGGGAAAAAATTAACCATTGTTTCATTTTAAACAATGGAACTTAAAAGTTTAATTTGTAACCACACCTCAAAGCAAATATTCTATTTTTTTTCAACAAATATTTACTATTAAATGCAGTATTTTTTCTGTGTCCAAAATAGCACTTCCAATATCCTAGAAAATGGAAAAGGAAGTGTGCAATAAAAAATGGACACGTTGATTTACCCAAACAAAAGTTACAAAACGTAGCTCTATTATTATCATTCCTTCTAAGCTTGGCTAGGTCTTACATTCAAAAATATTTATAAAAATGCAATGACATTCCGGATCAAATTTATAGGCATATATAATTCAGAGCTTTATTTAATAAATTATTCTGCTTTTATTTAAATTGTATCATCCAGAGTTGAATTTTAGAAGATAAAAATCTAAATTCAATGATAAAATGACATTTTGAATTTACGCCCATTTTAGCACTTCTAAGCTCTTAGCATTTGGGCAAAGAAGCGTGCAATTTAAAAGGGCGAAATACCTTTGATTTATATATAAATGTATCATAATAATTACTGAATATAAGTTATTGAGAACTAAAGCCACAAATTTAATGATAGAATTATCTACGCCCAAATAACACTTCTAAAGCTTTGGATATCCGGCATAGAAGTGTGCATTGGACGAAATAATAAAGTATAAAACAAATACTTCTTACAAAACCAGTTGTGACCGTCAAAAATTTCAATCTCATTGACACCTTGAAAGAATATTGACAAACGTATCAATCAAATCAATTTCACAAAAACTTGTATCTACACCTCAAAGCAAACATTTTATATTTAATAAAAAAAATATTTGCTATTAAAATGCAGATTTTTTTCTTTGTCCAAAATAGCACTTCAAAAACTTTGCAATTAGCTAAAGAAGTGTGCAATATGAATGAACAATACAATTCTAATACTTCAACTACCTACCACACCAACTCATATCCATATGAAGAGTGTAGATGTGTTAAAATCTCAAAATATAACACATTTTTATACAAATCTATTTAATTAATACGAAAATTGTGTCATTTGTAGTTGAAGAATAAAATAAAATCTAAACTCAATGATAAAATGACATTTTTTTTAATCTACGTCCAATTTAGCACTTCTTAGCCCTGAACAATGAGCAAAGAAGTGTGCAATTCAAAAGGACGAAATTCGTTTTTTACATATACAAATGTATCACCTTAATCATTGAACAATAGTTATAAGAACTAAAGCCAAAGATCCGATGAAATAATGGTCTACGCCCAAATAACACTTCTAAAGCTTTGGTTATACGGCATAGAAGTGTGCAATGGACGAAATAAAAAAAATCCACATAGACAAACAAACAACAACACAAGTTTTTTAAACTAGAATCTTTTTATTCCTCTTTCGAATGTTTAAACGTAGTGTTGAAAAAAAATTGTTTACAAGTAGTTTTCTGGGAACTCGAAAGTCACATCTCGTCCAGTCAATTTCTTGTACACTGAAGTGAAGGTATCAACCTGGAAAAATAATAATAAAAAAAAGAAATTAATTAATAAATTGACAAGTTTACTTTAAAAACAATTTTTTTGTATATATTTAACAATGTTTTTTCAATTAATTCTCGAATATTCGCAAAGTATAGAAAATGTTCAGGAAATCATTGAAAAATATAATCTTCGTCTGGAAAATCAGTCAAATAATGAATTTTTATTAAGCAACCGTAAAGCAATCAGACGATAAGAGTTGCAATTCCTTTTAAAAAAAATTATTATCATTATATTAAGATCATTTGTCCCTCACTAGAACATCTTTAGGCCACACTATGAAATGGCAAAAAAATTGTCCAGCGAAATGTTTTTCTACGCTTGATATGGAAGACCTTTTTACAAAGAAACATAATCGTAAAAAGGTGGCAAAAAAGCGATCAGTGTTGATTAAGGGAGCATGTATGTGGAAAAACAATAATTTAAATAATTTGTTTCTAAAACACAGGACCTTATCTTTATGTTTGTGAAAAAAACTGCCTAAAAATATTTTAGAAATTTAATGTCTGTCCTTTTTGACAATTTCCAGTTAAGGGGTTTCCGCTGGCAAAATTTAAAAAAAATTGCTTTTTTTAAATACATAATAATAAAAAGGGTAGATTTAATAGTTTAGTACAAGATGTGTATTAAAATCAATAAAAAATATCAAAGTAGTTATGAGACCCTTCATCAGGATCTGATAACTTGTTCCTCACTACTAAAATGACTGACGAGTTCGAATCAATAGAAAAAACAAACTTATCTAGTGAAGTTTTTTCTTCACTAAAAAAGTGGAAGACCCTTTTATTAAGTTAAAAAAATCATAAAGCAGCGAAATTGTTGAATGTTTAACTAAATATGAATAACAAATGTTTCTAAAATATGGAAAAAAATATCCTTAATAAAATCGAGGACATTTTATAACGAAATTTTAGAATTTTATTGTCTGTCCTTTTTGACAATCACCAGCTTAGTGTAAGATTCCGCTGGCAAAAAACACAAGGACATTATTTAATTACTCAATAAATACATAAATTACATGATTGGGCCCGCGAGCATTTCAATACAGTCACATCGAGTATTCAAATTTGATCTCTCAGTTACCTAACATTTTTTATTTTATTTTTTATAATTAACGCGGACTACTTGTTTCCCTTTTAATGTAAAACACACTGCGCGGGCATTAGGAAGATAGGAAGGTGAGAGATAGGTGTCGATTAACATTGGTTTTGAATGTTTGCAAATCAAAAGGGCCGGGTAAACTATTCCAAATTCGTGTTGTTCGGCTAAAAAAAGAATCCCTATATTTCACGGTACAGCCGAAATTGGGCTCAAGGGTGAACTGATGAGCATTCCTTGCGAGACGAGTATTACGGGAGAAACTTTTAAGGGGAAAACTGCAGCTGGCTACTCTTCGAGTAAACATTTTTTTATAAAAGAAACGATTAAATAAGGAAAGACATGAAACATTGCGTCGGTGATCAAGAAGGGCAATTGTTTCAGCGGCAGTTCTATTTCCTATCAATCTAAACGCTCGATTTTGTATTCTATCAAGCAGGTGAAGCGATGTTTGCGAAGCACCTGCCCAGAGGTGGGAGTTATACTCGAGTTAAGGGCGTATAGACGCTTTATAAATTGTAGCCAGATCAGATGGGGAAAAGTACTTCTTACACCAATACAGAAAACCTAAGCACTTTGCAGCATTCTGAGCGATCTTAAATATATGGTCGTTCCAACGGAGGTCGTCGTTGACACACATACCGAGTACTGAGAGCTTTTCGGTTTCTTCGATGCAAGTGCCATTCATTGACAGAAGACAGCATTGAGTTTTCGAAGCATTAAACTCCACACGATTCCTACCTATTACCCCATTTGACAATGCTGTATAAATCGGAGTTTAAATTAGCTTGACATGACGAAGGACGTGAATTATCGAACGAATATGAAAAGTTAAGGGTAGAGTCGTCAGCAAAACAGTTAAGTGGATTTGAAGTAAAAGACAGAAGATCATTTATAAAAATGAGGAAAAGAGTCGGAGACAGAACAGAGCCCTGGGGCACACCAGCATTTATTTTTTGGGAATCAGACTTGAACGGTCCAGAATATAGTTTCTAGTCCAACGAACAAGAGTATCATCGATCCCAAAAGCACGCATTTTCGATAAGAGAGCTTCATGCCAAACTCTATCAAATGCCTTGGAGATATCAAGAGCAATAATCTTACTTTCACCAAAGCGATGTAAAGATTTGTTCCACTGTTCGGTGAGATATGCCATCAGATCACCAGTGGAACGATTGCTGCGGAAGCTATACTGACGGTCATGGAGCAGCGTTTCCATGACCTTAGAAAGAAGGGATGTTAGTGCTATGGGTCGGTAGGAGGAGAGGGAGCATCGGTCACCTTTCTTAGGGACAGGCTGGACAAATGCTGTTTTCCATCTTCTACGAAAGATTCCAGAAATTGAAATTTAGTCCTCTTTAAAATGTGAAAACCAGAAGATCGGCTGAAACGTTCAAACTGCAATTCAAAACACAGTATTTCCTAAACAATTACTCAAAGGATCCTTTGTTCCTCACTACAATGGCATGATTTCGCTCGCATCAATCGATAGAACAAACAGCTGCTAAAGGAGGTTTTTTAATCTTCGCTAAAAATGTGGAAGACCCTTTTATTATGACAAAAATCATAAAAGGGGGGCACCTTTTATTATGACAAAAATCATAAAAGGGGGGCAGGCAAAGCAGCGAAATATGTATATGAATGTTAACAAACTATATAACAAATGTCTCTAAAATATGGAAAAAAGTGCCCTTAATTTATTCAAGGAAACTTTATAACGAGATTTTAGAATTTTAATGTCCGTCCTTTTTGACAATCACCAGCTTAGTAGTTTCCACTGGCAAATAACACAAGGACATTAATATTGATATATTTGAATATTCATAAAAGGAGGGCAAGCAGCGAAATAGTTGAATGTTTAACTAAATGAATACAGATTTTAGATTAGATTAGGTTTTTTTATTTTTTTTTATCGTTGGTTGAATACTGTGATATACATACCTCTGATGAAAGAGATAATCAAAGCCTCTTCATCAACTGATAATAATAACGCTCGGCAGAACTTTATTGCACCGTGGTATGATGTTGACTGTAGAAAACACAGAGAATTATCGTTTGGATGGTTAAGAGCATATAGATCCTCAAATTTCAGGAACCAGTACTTGATCGCTAATAGGGCTTACAAGGCAATATGTAAACAAAAAAAGAACGCATTTTTTGAAGCGGAATCAAGAAGGTTAGCTCTATGTAGAAACTCAGAAGAATTCTGGCACTTGGCAAAGCATTAAATGGCAAACGGTTTTCCATCCACCCGAGCTTGAGTCCAAATCTTCTAGCAGCTCACTTTGAGAAATTGTTGAATCCTGTCCAATATGCAACACCAGCCTTTGTCAATGAAATTCTGGATGCTTCAATAAGTTATCAAGAAGTGATCTCAGCTTTAACGAAGCTTTAAGATGGAAAAGCAGCAGGATCGAATGGCATTACAGCTGAATTTTATAAGTACGGCACTTCGGAACTAATCACTAAGCTAACAGTTATATATAACAATGTCATGGAAACCGGGGATATACCACAAGAATTTAAGGAATCAGTTATTTTTCCGATTCACAAGAAAGGAAATTTGAACGAGCCTCCGAATTACAGAGGTATATCCTTTCCAAAATGCTTCATACAAGATATTTACGTTGATATTGCACAAACGTTTTAATAAATAGATCGATAACAACAAACTACTGAAGGAGTTCCAGGCAGGATTTAGAAGTGGATATTCAACGATTGACCACATTTTTACTCTCAAAATTATTGCAGAAACATTCCTTGGAAAAGAAAAGAAGTTGTATGCTTTTTTTGTAGATTTTAGATCTGCATTCGATAATTTACAAGCTCTACAGTTATGGTGTCATGGAAGTTTGGAAGGGTCATACAGAATCTTTACGGAGACACAATAACGAAAGTATGGAATGGTGAAGCGCTATCTGAAGGATTTACGACTCAATCGGGAGTCAGGCAAGGTTGTACATTGAGCCCAAGCATGTTTGTTGATGAGCTGGTAGACCTCTTCTTGCCATGTGCAGTTGAATACTCTGGAAAGTTAATGAAATTATTGATGTTTGCGGATGATATTGTTCTTTTGGCAGCCTCTCCTGAATCGTTGCAGTTGATGATAAACCACTTATTTCAATACTGTCGGCTTTGGAGTTTGATAGTTAACCTGGACAAATCCAAGGTTTTGATATTCAAACGTGGAGGAGGGCGCAAATGTGCAAACGAAAAATGGCATTATAATGAAGAGAACATCGAAGTTGTTACGGAATTCAAATATCTAGAAGTTATTTTCACAAGAAACCTGAGTATGGAAAGGCATCTGAAGGAGAAGCTAATGAAGGCGAAATGTGCAATTAGCGCAACATGGAATAGATGTTTTCATAACAAAAGTATAGCTCATAGCAGTAAATTTAGAATATTTGAAGCAGTATCAGCATCAACCCTTTTCTACGCAGCACAGACTTGGGAAACGAAACAGTATGATACTGTGGAGAAACTTCTACGGTACTTCTGCAAACGAATCTTCCAACTGCCATATAGTACACCTAACTATGTTATCATGTTAGAGACAGGATTGTCGCCCTTGTTCATACGAATCTTAAAAATGCAAGTGGGGTATGTAATGAAAGTTTTAAAGATGGATGATAATCGACTACTTTCAAGTCATAAGGAATAAAACAAGCTGGTGTGCTGATTGGCTGGATCTAGCGGTAGACTGTGGGATAAATTTAAATCTGGACAGTGAAGAATTATACACTTCGCTTTACCAACCCATGGCTGCTGCAGACTTAAGACAGCGTGAAAAATACTTAAATGATGCAACCGAATCTATCTACAGACAACTATACAGTAAATTAAATCATAACTTAGAAGAGAGGAATTATTTTAATGATGACAACAGTACTGCCGAAATATCAATGATGAGCTGCGGGGAGAACTATGCCACTAAATTTTATACCACATAGAGATGATTTACCCATAGTTTGCTCTTTGTGCAACTTTGGCGAAAGAAAAGATATTCTCCACTTTATAGAAAGGTGTCCAATTTTAAAACAATTAAGAAGAGATGCATTTGGAAGTGACATGTTGACGCAAAGCCAAGTTATACTATGTATTTCTTAACAATTTAGATATTAAAAAATTATACAAATTCTGCAGACTAGTTTTTTAGATATCATTTTTAATTTTTATTTTTTGTTAACGAAAATAAACAATTATAGTTTATAAATTTGATGAAATTTAATTGTAATTTTCACACTAAATTTATAATTTTTTAATGTTTTGTCAATGCCATGCTTTTTGTTTTTTGTAATCTTTGTATTCGACCAACGATAAAAAAAACATTCTAATCTAATCTTAATGAATACAAATGTTTCTAAAATATGGAAAAAAATATCCTTAATAAATTCCAGGAAATTTTATAACGAGATTTTAGAATTTTATTTTCTGTCCTTTTTGACAATTACCAGATTTATAAAAATTCTACTGGCAAATAACACAAGGACATTATCTGTTTATTTTAACAAAATGAAAGTAAGAGAGTTGTTTGCGGCATATGGAATATGCTTTTCTTTTTTAAGGAATTCAAGAAAAGCAATAACGAGTTGCCTCATTTTGTTGTCTGTCCTTTTTGACAATCACCAGCTTAGTAAGATCCCGCTAGCAAAAAACACAAGGACATTATTTATATAATATCACTTAATAAATATGTAAATAACATGATTGGGCCGCGAGCATTTCGAGCCCTAACCGCTTTTTATCGTAAGCGACAAAAATGTAAATTTTAGAGAAAACACATTTTTTATTTTTTTTTCTGTGCTTCAAAACATACATATTGTTAAAAAATCTTATTGAAAAACTAATGATAAGGATACATACGTAAAAGCGTAAGCTTTCGAATTGCTTTATTAAATTGATTTTGTAAAATAATTCGCTTACGATAAAATGGTGGTTAGGGCTCGATTTGCATGAACAGTCACATCGTGTATTGAAATTTGATTTGTCAGCTACCTAACATTGAAATTAAGTCCTCTTTAGAATATGAAAACCCGAAGACCGGCTTAAACGTTCAAAGTGCAATTCAAAACACAGTATTTAAACAATTACTCAAAGGATCCTTTGTTCCTCACTACAATGGCATGATTTCGCTCGCATCAATCGATAGAACAAACAGCTGCCTAAAGAGGTTTTTAATCTTCGCTAAAAATGTGGAAGACCCTTTTATTATGACAAAAATCATAAAAGGGGGGCAAAGCAGCGAAATATGTATATGAATGTCTCTAAAATATGGAAAAAAGTGTCCTTAATTTATTCAAGGAAACTTTATAACGAGATTTTAGAATTTTAATGTCTGTCCTTTTTGACAATCACCAGCTTAGTAGTTTCCACTGGCAAATAACACAAGGACATTTATATTGATATATTTGAAAAGATTGTGTGTAAAGCAATTGCTGTATTAGGTTAGAAACTAAGTACAGTTGGGTACATCAATTTGACCCATAAATCGATTCTTTCGGGCTTCCTGGAGTAAGTGTATTGAATTTACTAATTGACTTAGAACAGCTCAACATACTGGCGTCCGAAAGTACCCGAAACATTTCTGCGCAGCGAAATTTATAAATGTTGTGAAAAAAATATATAAATAACAAATGTTTCTAAAATACGAAAAAAATTCCTTAATTCATTGAAGGAAACTTTATAACGAGATTTTAGAATTTTATTGTCTGTCCTTTTTGACAATTGCCAGATATATACAAATTCTACTGACAAATAACACAAGGACATTATCTGTATTTATTTTTACTAAATACTATAAATAATAAGTAAACTTAAATAAAGAAGTGAATTATTGTTTGCGGCAAATGGAATATGCTTTCCTTTTAAGAAATTCAAAAAAATTAATAACGAGTTACCTCATTTTAATATGTCTGTCCTTTTTGACAATCACCAGCTTAATAAGTTACCGCTGGTAAATAACACAGACATTACCTATAATTTTACACCATACAGATAAAATAAAAAATCGTGGTCCGTCGGGTAAAAGTTCAAAGCATGTCAACTGTTAGTCATAAGGCGTTTTTCTTTATTCGTTCAGAGCAGAGTCTGAGTTGTCAAAAAAGAAGTTGTGTTTCTTTTTTTTCTCAGAGCGTTCAGATCTTTAAAATTGTATTTCTTTTTTCGCTCAGAGAATGATCAGAGCGTGCTCTGAGAAGGCTGTATGCGCTCAGAATAAATTGACTGAGCATTCGAGAAAATGCTGAACGAAATTAACAACATTATAGAGCTGTAGGCTATTTCACTCTATACCATGCACATTGCCTACACCACTCTTTGAAAAATAGATGCCAAAACGAAAGAGACAATAGTATTATATGCATAATATTGCCGCCTGTGAACAAGCCAAATGAGAAATGTCGATTTGTGACAGCCAAGAACTAGAACGTATTTCAAAATTATATCTGAGCGCTCAGATCACGCTCGGTTCAGAGGATTATCAGAGTATGCTCAGAATGCTCAGACTCTGAATTAAATCGAGGCAAGTGCTAAAAATTACAAAACAGTAAAAATTATGAATTGTAATATACCTCTTTTAATTTGTTCGTTAAATGATGGATGGCCAAGCTTTCACTGTGCAGTTTTTGAAAATAAATACACTCATAACATATTTTATTGACATCCCACGAGATCACGCTGCAACCACTTAATTCCGGTCATTTGTCTGATATTGCACGATGAATCTGGTTGCATGCACCTTCTATAAATTCTTTGCACATAATAGGGCACAAAGGATCCTTAAGGTCAAAGTGCGTTAGACAAAACCCCAATTTAATTCAATTGGAACATAGTTAGTGCAATAGAGGGAAAAAAAATCGAAAAAATGAGACAGGAAAAAGCTGCTCTGTGTAGCACGGGTAGCATGTTTGAAAAATCTGTTGGTTTCTCTTTTCTTTTTTAACTTTTTAAACACTTGGCGGTTTCGTTATGCTCAGAGTATATGTCTAATAAGATTCAAAGTAAAGTATCTCTCCCCTCCCTATCTTCCTAATGCCCGTTTAGTGTGTTCTACATTAAAAGGGAAACAAATAAAGGGTCCGCCATCTAACGTTTTTTTTTTCAACTAGTGCTTATTTCGTGACTTATTTCGACACTTAGCTCATGTCTGATTTGACAGATAATTAGTTTTATCCTTCCGCTGAACGAATATGGTTGTGTATACGCTGGGAAATATTGCGACATTACTGCCTGCGATCGACTTGGAGATGTCGATTTTGCCAAAAAAAAATCATCTTTTCAGTTGAAGCTCATTTTGATCTTGGCGGGTATGTAAACAAGCAAAATTGTCGCATTTGGGGCACAGAAAACCTTGAAAAGCCGATACACCCAAAACGAGTCACTGTTTGGTGCGGATTTTGGTCCAGAGGCATAATTGGGCCATTTTTCGAAAATGAGCAAGGAGTGGCCGTTACAGTCAATGGCGATCGTTATCGGGCCGTCATTTTGAACGAATTTTTGTTCATAAAAATTGAAGAGCAGGATATTGGCAACATTTGGTTTCAACAGGACGGCGCTACGTGCCACACAGCCGAAGCTACACTCGATGTTGATGAATAATTTTCAAAAAAAAAAAGAAGTTATTTGGCGGACCCGTTAGTCCCTTGTTGGCGGGATAATTAAAAAAAAAAAAAAAAAAAACAGTGAAAAATAAAGTCGAAGTTAATTTTTTGTGGACTAAATACTTATTTTGGAGCTCTTATGTCTTTATGAATCCAGCCAAATTTTGAATGTCGTTACATATCGGTAGAGTTAAGAGCAGATTCATTGCAAACAATTAGAAAAAAATGAAAATTAAAGAGAACTCTCAAAAGCGTTTCATGAAACTGAAATAGCACTTGCGACAGAGAATGAAATAACAAAGAAGAATGCAATATCAGAATTTCTGATCTTGTAAATGTTCAATGAGGGTGTATGAACATAATGAACAGTTTAGAACAGTATTCTCTATACCTTATTTTGAAGAAGGTTGCACTGGCAGAAGCCAAAATGCTAAAGATTTCCTGCACCCCTTCCTTCTTCGGCAAAATTTTCTGAAGTGCTAGGTAATTTCAAAATTGAATTGGAAAGGAACTGGAATTATCAATGAAATGTCAACAAACAGCTTTCTTAGTTCAGATTTTTATCACAGGTGTCACACCAGTGTGTGTTTCGACATTTTACTGATTTTTACTTGTACTCATTTTGTGCTTTGATGTAGTTACCTCCAAGTTTAATAGCAACTGACTGACTTCACCTCAGACTATGTTCAATTGAATGTGTTATCAGGCGACATTAGGCCTGTACAAAAAAAAATAAACGAAGACTGTCTCTGTTACAAGAGGTCTAAGGCAAAGCATGTCTCATCATCGAAATATTGATTTTCGAATTCGCACCGGTCGCCTGCGCAAGTTAAAAAACTTGAACAAGTCGTTGCCATACACGCTAAGGTATACCGTATACCTGCACAGATATACCTCTCCGGCAAACCGTTTATGGCCGGCATAAGGACGAAGAACGTTTTTCACTCGATTTCTTTGTTAACAAACAAATCTTAGTTCACTGTTATTCTTTGTTGAAAAACATCTGCGTTACTGCTCACCCATTTTCCAAAGGATAGCAACACAGTTATGTATTTCAATAAAGGAATATGTGCACGCAATATGTTAACTACCCGAGAACCTGAATCAGTCTCTAATATACTCAACAAAAAATCCCAAACCGATTGAAGAAAGTTTTATGTATCCGATGTTAGAATCTCAGTACCTGTCCTTGACAATTACCAGATTTATAAATATTCTACTGGCAAACAACAACAGTAGTCAATGCAAAATTAGAAGTTAAACATATGTCTCTTCCTCAATCAACACAAAAAGGATAACAAAAATGGGAATTACACTCATTTAAAAAAAATTAGAATTGTGAGTCAATAAAATATGCTTCTCTCAAGAAATTGAAGAAAAACACTAATGATTTGCCTCGATTTAATGTGCGTCCTTTTTGACAATCACCAGCCTAGTAGTTTCCACTGGCAAATAACACAAGGACGTTAAGCTTAATTAATTAATTCAACTCTAGGCACTTACTTTGTGTTCAATGGTGGTCTGTTGGTTCTTATCTAAGTGCACCTTGATCAGCTGTGTGCCGTCAAGCTTAACGCGGATGCGTTTGCCAACAATCTCAGCTGGGAATACCAAATCTTCAAGAATGGCATCATACACTGATGTGAGGGTGCGGGAACGTGGCCTCTTTTGTTTCAGGGGATTCCTTGACTTCCTGGTAGGCTTAGGTAAGATCTTGCGCTCTCCAATGAAGACTACGTGTTTGCCAGAGAATTTCTTCTCCATCTCACGGACCAAACGAATTTGGATTTTCTGAAAAGCCTTCTGCTTTGGAATTGGGACATAGATGATAACAGCCTGAAATCAATTAAGAGTAAAACACTGAAATTATTAAGGCATAAAATAGAGAGAATAAGTTATTCGACTCACTTTCTTGTTGTTGAATTCGATTTCACGCGCACGGGTGATATGAAGATCCCTCAATTGTGGCTTCAATTCGGAATTCATTTCCAACTCCAATAGAGCTTGGGCAATGGATTTCTCGAACTCATCGGGTTCAGCGCCGTTAGGCTTGATAATTTTGTTTCCAATCATCTGAAATTGAGTTAATTTATTGATAGGGTTGTTTCTGTTGATGGATTACATGAAGGAAGCGGCAAGTTCATATTTAATCCATCGATATCGATGCGATAATTGACACATCACTAAGTGAAATTCACTCAAATAGATTGTTTAACAAATAAATTCCACTTTTAACATTTTATTTTATATGATTTGTGCCGAAATTGATAAAAATTGAACAAAATTTGTTGGAAGAAAACAAAATGGAACCTACCATAGCCACTGATTTTAAGAAAAAGGAAAGGCAACGAGACACTGAACTGTGAAATTGATGACATTTTGCGAAACGGTTCAAAGTGAAGTTGGCGGCGGTTTGAATATTGTATAAGGGCAGGGTCACATGAAATCATTATTTAACAACAAAATTTACAAAACATTTTAATGTTCTAACGCTTTTCGCACATAAGCAAACAAAATTAATATTATTCATATGCATATTTGACAAACTTTAAAATTAAATTGGAATGCATTGTAGAAATAAATCGGGAGATTTTGTGTATATTGTGTATGGTTGTACAATTAACCAGTGTCCTGATTTCTGCAGCAAAAAAGGGATGTAGAGGGAAAATAAAAATGGAGAATATATTGATTAACAAAGATTATGGGAAGAAGAAATCAAGATCAAGATTATGGGAAGACGAACATGTTCATCCTTATTATAGAATTTCGTCTACATAATTGTTTGATTCGTTTGGGTAGCTCATTTTCTCAGTTCATTCAGTCAATTCTGATTATACTATTATTATAGAACTCAAAAATAGCCTACATTTTAAGTTTTGGGTTTTTGATCATTTTGCACATTAATAGGACTTTATATTGAAATTGATTTTTGAGAAGAATTTGGAGTCGTCAGTTTGAAAAGTGATTTCGCTCTGTAAATCAATTTGATTGTGAAATAATTGTTAATTTTAAAATAAATAATCGATATATACAAGGGGGCACACAAATTGTAACCCTATCGAAAGATGCTATAATTTTTGAAATATTATAATTCTACACTTATGCCATGTTCTTAATGCCTATAGCGATTCACATCTTGTTTAAGTGTTTTAAATGTTTTCTTCACAAACATCAAATAGACTTACATTTAAACAATTATAGCAACTTACGATAGGCCCCACCTTGTATAAGCATGGAAGTTGTTTTGAGTGGATTAAAAGCTTCATCTACTTCTTCTTTCTCTTCAGAATCAAGTGAATAATTATTATTTGTGTATTATGGCACGGTCATGGCACGATTCTTTTTTCAGCTGGTACTAGCCAGACCTTGTTTACATGATTCTTTTGGACAGCAACGTATGTTGGTGTTTACATTGATTTATATTACCCCGAATATTTCCAATACTTTCCTGCAAACTGTGCCGTTTTATTGTAAAGAATCAATTCAATTCAATCAAATCAATTACAACAACCCATTACCACTAAAAACATGACTGGGAATTGTTTTCAATTGTAAAAGCTCATAGTTTGAGTCCGTATAGAGCATTTTCATGGACCTAATAGATATTGACTGCCAGGAGCATAGTGAAAATGAATTCTTTTGCAACTAAATATTTCACACTTGGTTTGATTCAGCTGTTAGTGTTGGGCGAAAAATGATTATATGATGTTGTATGGGAATGACAACCAACCAGCAGTCCGTACTTAATAGGTCCAACGAGAAACGTCAAAGCTCAACCATCAATTTTTTTTTAAAATTTCATTGTTCCATTCGTTACTTCCTTACTTTCTACACCCCTTACCATTTTGTCAAAAAGAAAGAATGAAGAAACAACCGAAAAGAGGAATCATGGTCCATGGAGATACGATGTCATCGTTTGATACGATCAAACTTCTTTTTTGACAATATTTGTTTTCCATATTTGACTCTTGTATTTAAACATTAGTTTGTAGACAACAGTAGTATTTTTTGCATTCCGAAATAAAATTCGATCTTCGGGTTCAAGAAACTCGCCATAAAGTTTTAGCAACTTTATGGGAAGTGGCAGGTGTACATTTTATGCTCATTTTCTGTCATTTTTATTAATGTTCTTTTTATTGTTTGCGTTTTGCAAAAAAATAAAATAGCTAAAAATAAATAATAAACTGAAAAAAAATCGCAACCGCTTCCATTTTCCCAACAAAAAATAAAAATAACGCAAGGTTGTTTATTTGGTAAGATCATTGGAAATAATGAAATTACATAAAATAACTTGCCCACTAACTTAAGAAATAATGTGTGACATAATGACCGATATAATTATTTCTAATGGAGGCGCGGCCTAAAATCATAGTAACCATGGACGTATTATACATATATGGATTGCTAGTTGCCTACCTCAAGTTGGTTCCATTTTAGTTTCAGTTATTTTGGGAGACACTAGCCCTCCTGAGTACACTAGCGGGAAAGAAATTAAAACTCAATTTTGACATTTCATCCATTCCAGACTTTAGCAGCAGGTTTTCCCACGTCGGCATGTTAAAATTACCTTTTTCTCTACGTGTTATTTAGAATATCCCACAATTAATTAATAAAAAATCCCTTGTTTCCTTCTAGTGCTTTTAGCTTGTCTTAGGCACAAACCAATAAAAAAGGAAGTTGTCCACGATCTAAAAATACAAGAGGCAAAATACCAAAAATGTCGCACACTTCTATGGATGGAATTAAAGTGTCAGTTATGTTTTACCGGTAAATGTGACTTTCAATTTTTAAAAACAGATATCACGAGCTTCTATGTCAACATTTTAAGTAATTATTTTTTTTCCTGAAGTGTGTTCAGGAGAGCTAGCATCGCATACTCAATTTTGGCGACATTTTTGAGACAATTATTGTATGAAGCTGACATTAGACTAGCAGGCCATATATAACACGTCCATGATAGTAACTTTTTAAACTCCTATTGCACTGTTATGGAGTTATTTTTTTACTCCCAAGAAAATTCTTTTAGGTATCATGAGAAGCACTATAGGAGTCAGCACGCTGCCCAGTAAAAAATCGATGCCACCAACATCGTCAGTAGTCTTTTTAAAACACTGTCAGCTTTTTTTGCGAATTTATTATTTTGGTCTAACGACGCTGTTGACGTTGCTGTTCCATCACGAAATGAGAATTGAAAAAGGTATTTAAAAAAGACATTCTCTCAAAGACTTTTGGCCAACTTGTGTGGAACTGCCATAACAACACCGCAAATAGATGTCCGCGAAAACAACTAATGGTATTCAAAATAATTCTGTTATTCCAAATTAAAAATAATTCTTGGCCTGAAAATGTTTGTATTACATTAAAAAAAAAATCCATCTGTAGAAGCTATTCTTTTCAATACCTTATTATTACTACCACAGCAACACTGCCTCCATTATAATTTTGATTCCAAACTATTCCTATAGACGTCGCTGTATTAATTTCTGACAATTTTAGGAAACGTCATCAAAAAGTCAAATGAATGATAGCATTTTTGTTTACATTTTACATCTCTCGTATCAATCAAGAACCCAGTGAAAAAAAGCCGAATACGTTGCAATTATCATCAAAAAAATTGATTAAACTCAACAAAATTGCTGATAAAAATTATCATTTAAGAAACATGATATCCAAGCATATATAAATGCTTACGGCTCCATTAAAATGAGCTTCATTTCGTTGAGCGATAAGCACAATAATAACACAAAAAGCCATATCACTACTTTTGGTGGGGACGACGACGACGACAGAGAAAAACGTTCTCAATTCAAAGCACAAATTGCTAACAGCAGCAGCAGCTATATAGGTATTTAAAACTGTGACAAGTGATCTAGTGACTAGACTGCCATTCAAAGCCCTGGCAACGTGTATGATAACAGGTCAGTAGGAGAGAGATCTTATTGGAGCGTGGTTGTTTCTACAAAATCCATTCCATAGGCATTTTCTTTTTTTTTCTATTCAAGAGAAATTCCAATAAACAAACGAGAGTGAGTAACATACGAGATATGACTATTTAGTATAAACACACTTATTTAAATTTATCTCATTTTCCTTTTAAAAGATATGGCACCGACAGTTTTAATCACGGGAGGGGCGGGCTACATTGGATCACACACAGCACTCGAGATGCTCAATGCCGATTACAATGTAATATGCATAGACAATATGTGTAATGCCTATAGCGAAAGTGAAGATGCTATGCCTGAAGCCCTCAAAAGGGTCCAGAACATAACCGGGAAAAAATTGACATTCCATCGTGTCGACATAACCAACGGCGAGAGCCTCAAAGCTGTCTTCAAAAAAGTAAGTTAAATTGTTTTCGACATTCAACCATATTTTTGTTATTTGAACATGCAATGTTGAAAATGCTTATCTATTCAAACAAGAGGAAAGAAAGAAAAAAACTGAGCTTATTGATAAGACAGAAATAAACTGAAAAACACTTGACAAAATATTGCATAAAACAAAACAAATACGGAGTGTTCTTAAGCACAAAGTAGATACTTGATGTTTTGGTTAGAAATGAAAGCCTGAAAACCATTTGCGTTATATAAAATTGATCACAGATGAATGAATGGCTGCGCTAGATATAGGCTCATCATGCCCAAACATTGTGATCGATAATATCGCTTGTTGTTGAAGGTCAATGCGTTCGTTTATATAGTTGTCTTTTCATTGTTGTGTATTTACAATGTTGAGTGCCAATTAAGCATCTAAGCCTAAGCGTTTGTGCAACATCAAGCATGAAGAATATTTTAAGGGCATTGATGCTGCCATTTTCAAGCCCTAAAGGCGAACAACATGATCGAAACAAACAACATTGAAATACTTTGGGAGAGAACCCTTCTCTTGTTGAGTTTTTTGATTTTTCTTAAATCAGGCCAATCAGTGTCAATTTTTTGTTAAACCACACAAAACGTCACACAACCTAGTTGTGAACTCATTTTAGATTTTCAAGTTGAATTACATTTAATAAGAAAAAATGCTACAGTCCCTTCATTTCAAAAAAGATCATAGCTGTTCCCCACCAATTTACTAAAGAAATACGCCCCCAAGTCTTACAGTTACGGATTCTCCTTAGAGCGTGACCAAATGAGATACTTAAGGCTTATTTGCCAAAAAAAAACTACGTCAAACTCCACATGAAGGCTAAGAGATCTGTTTGTTGACTATGCTAGGAGAGCGCATTACTCAAATTTAGAGAAAAACTTATTTAACAAAAAACACTATTTTTTAACAAGACTACATTGAAATAAAAAACATTTTTTTACTAATTACCAGCATAAAATCGACATGGTTGCTCATTTTGCAGCCTTGAAAGCAGTCGGTGAGTCATGTCGATACCCTTTGCAATATTATCAAAACAACATGACCGGCACTAATATGTTGTTGGAAGCTATGGCCGAAAATAAAGTATTTAAATTTGTATACAGTTCGAGTGCGACTGTTTATGGAGAGCCACAGTTCTTGCCAATTACTGAGAAACATCCAACAGGCAATTGTACGAGCCCTTATGGAAAAACCAAATACTTTACTGAAGAGATTCTAAAGGATCTTTGTACATCGGATGATGTAAGTATAAATGGATTATTATTTTTTTTTTATTTCTTTTGTTTGATGGTAAATTAACTAACGGTAATGACTAATTTAGAATAAGTTGGATAGATAGTTTGCTCTACTAATACATATTTTTGGAAGATGTGTGTGTTTCCGAATCTCGTTCTTATATTCTTTTGTGTTTGATCCACTTAGTTGGCATTTTGTTCATTTTAGTATCTGACTTCCATGGGTTGGCCACATTCCCAATCTTTATTGATTGCCACTTTGTTATGTCCTTGATCGTTCTAAGAGATTTCTTTTAACAATCTAGTGAAATAGACAGCTGCATTTCTTCTTATTTTATTACTCGAAGCCTTAAAACTAATATCCTTTTATTTCCTTCCCAATTTATCGAAAGCTGCCTTTTTGAAAGTTCCTAACAAACAAAAGAATCAACCTCTCCGACAATAATTTCTTGGTCAGTGATCCTACTCATGACTTATCAGTTGTTTCATAAAAAAATATATCTTTTCTTTGTTTTTCCAATTTCAGAGCACACGATAAGATTTCTTGTGGGGTTCATGTACTTTTGAATCAAGTACAAGCAATCAAGGTCTGTCTTCGTTTTTCCGACTGAATAACTTTATTATTCTCTTGAAGAAATCAATAAGCATTCAGTTACGATTTCAAAGAAAAATCAAAAAAAGTTTACTGAGTATATGGAACATTTTATAGCTCCTATCATACGCTTTGGGAATGATTTATGAAACTCATATTTGTTTTTGATTATAAATATTTGCGAAAATGAGTTTAATAAACCATATCTTAGGTAAACTTCGTCTAAAGTAAATTTCATCTATCTAAACTTATCTTATAAGATAAGCTAGATCTACTTTTATTTTCACAAGCTAGTCTTTCGGATGTCGATGTAAGTTATTAGATGGATTCTAGTGCTTATGGGGGACATGCATTATGCTGTAAATACAAGCACCTACTTTTACTTTACTTTTGGTGGCATTACTCTCCTGTGCCGGTTTAATACGCCTTCTAGACGGCAAAATCTCAAGCTTGCCAACTCCAAATTCGCACTCTAATCAATCGAAGGTCTCCTTCTATCTGGTCGCTCCATAGAAGATTTTTTTTTTTATAATTAACGCGCGCACAAGGGACTATTTTAATGTAGATTACACTGCGTGGGCATTAGGGATAGGGAGGGGAAAGATAGGAGGTTTATTTACATTGGTTTTAAATGCTTGCAGATCAAAATGGCAAGGGAAAACCCCACCGGGTAAACTATTCCAAATTCGTGTTGTTCGCCTAAAAAAGAATCCCTATATTTCACGGTACGTCCGAAATTGGGCTCAAGGGTGAACTGATGAGCATTCCTTGCGAGACGAGTATTACGGGAGAAACTTTTAAGGGGAGGAATGCAGCTGGCTACTTCGAGTGAACATTTTTTATAAAAGAAACGATAAAATAAGGAAAGACATGAAAATTTGCGTCGGTGATCGAGAGGGGCAATTGTTTCAGCGGCAGTTCTATTTCCTATCAATCTTAACGCTCGATTTTGTATTCTATCAAGCAGGTGAAGCGATGTTTGCGAAGCACCTGCCCAGAGGTGGGAGTTATACTAAAGTTTAGGGCGTATAAATGCTTTATAAATTGTAGTCAGATCAGATGGGGAAAAATACATCTTACATCGATACAGAAAACCTAAGCACTTAGCAGCATTCTTGGCGATCTCAAATATATGGTCGTTCCAACGGAGGTCGTCGTTGATACACATACTATGTACTGAGAGCTTTTCGGTTTCTTCGATGTAAGCGCCATTCATGGACAATGGCATTGGGGTATGTTTAACTTTAACGAGAGAAGACAGCATTGAGTTTCCGAAGACTTAAGCTCAACACGATTCCTATTACCCCATTAGACAATGCTGTACAAATCGGAGTTTAATGAGCTTGACATACGGTACCGTTGCAATTGTACGTCCGAAGGCGAAGGACATGAATTATCGAACGAATATGAAAAGCTGAGGGTATAGTCGTCAGCAAAACAGTTAAGTGGATTAGAAGTAACAGACAGAAGATCATTTATAAAAATGAGGAAAAGAGTCGGAGACAGAACAGAGACCTGGGGCACACCAGCATTTATTTTGTGGGAATCAGACTTGAATCCGTCCAATACAACTTGTATTGAACGGTCCAGAAGATAGCTTCTAATCCAACGAACAAGAGTATCATCGATCCAAAAAGCACGCATTTTCGATAAGAGAGCTTCATGCCAAATTCTATCAAATGCCTTGGAGATATCAAGAGCAATTATCTTACTTTCATCAAAGCGATGTAAAGATTTGTTCCACTGTTCGGTGAGATATGCCATCAGATCACCAGTGGAACGATTGCTGCGGAAGCCATACTGACGGTCATGGAGAAGCTTTCGATCTTCGAGATATTCCTTAAGCTGACGGTTAATCAGTGTTTCCATGACCTTAGAAAGAAGGATTGTTAGTGTTATGGGTCGGTAGAAGGGGGAGGATGCGTCACCTTTCACAGGCTGGACAAATGCTGTTTTCCATCTTCTAGGAAAGATTCCAGAAGAGTAGGAGCGATGGAAAAGCTTACGCAGTGGCTTTGCACGTGTGGAAGAACACCTCCTCAGAAGAATCGGGGGTATACCATCCTGGCCAGCGGATTTGTGTTTATCGAGATCTTTGAGAACTCTTGCTACTGTACGAGTGCGGAAACAAATCTGTCCCATGGAAAAATTTACATTCTCAAATACAGGAGGGGCAACGTTGCTGTTAGGCAGCATAGAGCTGGCAGCGAAATGGGCGGCGAGCAACTTTGCCTTCTCTGAAGAGTAAACAATTGGTTTGTTATTGTCGATGAGCGTTGGAACCGAAGATGTTGAGGGGTTCTTAATATTTTTTACAAATGACGCACTGGTGCGTCGATACCCAACCGCTAAACATGACCAGCGTCCCTAAAAAGTCCATAGCCCATCGGCACAGTTGCTTTGTTCGTTTTTAGTCTGGCAATCGCTACTTTGATCTTGGTTGTCATCTAGATTGATCGCTCCAGAAAGATCATTGGCAGGATATTGGGTGTCATCGCAATTCCACAATTGTTTGAAGTAGTATCTCAAAATAGTTAGCTTCGACTGGGTTTCTACCACAGTGATTCCATCACCATCTTTGCTGGGCCGTGGACGGCTAGTGAAACCTGATGTTGACACTCCTCTGTAAAGTCTCGCACCTATATATTTCCTCGATTTCTGGTTTCGGAATATGTTTTCGGTACAAAAGTATTTTCCGATATGGTGGTGGATTCAACAATTTGGTCATAGAAGCAGTTTAAGCAACCAAGTCACATTACTCAAACGGCCTTTAAAATTATAATTTTGCAATCTATTGCTTTAAACAAGAATCAACCACACAACGAATTCAGTCCTTAAAACCATCATTCTACTCAAATGGCGTTATATCTTAGAAATGAAAAAAACTGTTTAGTATTTATTTAGTTTCCTTGGCGTTTACCGAAGTATAATTGTTGATATCACCAGGTCTTATTAGTACTTAGTGGATATTTTTATAATCTTTTAGTACATACAATTCTTCTAGAGCCAATCACAAAAAAGATCTTCATTTGTTGTCTTAACAACTGATAATTGTTGACGGCCCACAAAAAATAAGTTGTTTAATAAATTTTCTTCGTAGACTTTAAGTAAATATTTGCCTTGATACATATGGCTTCCTAAATGATACTCACATCTGTGATCTCAGTTGAAATAATGTGTTTTCTTCTATTGAGAGTATTCCGTATATAAAACATCGTTATTTTAAGAATGATGTAATTTTAACTTTTTTTTCAATATAAAAGCTTGTTATTTAAATGTTTTGCCCCCGAACTCCTTTACTAATAATGATTACAAAAAAAAAACCATTAGCCCACCCTGTGTGTTTTGAATATTGTTTTTCTATTTCAAACAAACTATTCACTTTCGCTCCGCTTATATTTCAGTGGGCAAAATGACGAGTCTTTGTACCATACATTCCAGTTATTGAGTAAAAGGCTTAGTAATTTTTAACATACTCATTCAAAATATATATCTTTTTTAACGATTCTATGATAATTTTATTTGAACCTTCTTCAAGCGATGGGCTGTTGTTTCGTTGCGTTACTTCAATCCAGTGGGAGCCCATCCTAGTGGGAATATCGGAGAAGATCCCAATGGAGAACCAAATAACCTAATGCCATACATTGCTCAGGTGGCAGTTGGTCGGCGTCCCTTACTCAAAGTATACGGCACTGATTTTCCAACTAAAGACGGCACCGGTGTACGTGATTATATACATATCGTTGATCTTGCCGAAGGTCATGTTAAAGCTCTGGACAAACTTAAGAACAACAGTGAAACAGGATTTTTCGCATATAATTTGGGAACAGGAGTCGGATGTTCAGTGCTAGAGTTGGTAAAGGCATTCGAAGATGCTTCAGGCAAGCCAATCAATCGAGAACTAGTCCCACGTAGACCTGGAGATGTAGCAACTAGTTTTGCTGATGCTTCATTGGCAACAAAAGCACTTGGATGGAAAGCAAAGCTTGGTATAAAAGAAATGTGTGAAGATACCTGGCGTTGGCAAAGCAAAAATCCAAAAGGTTATGCTTCTTAAAAAAAATGTACAATCAAGATGTAAAACTTTATGAACAGTTGTCTATCTATATTTAACTATCCAAAGAGATACATACACAATGTATGTATGGAAAAATAAAGCCAGTTATAATGATCCTTAAAGTAAAATTATAAATAAATAAACAATATTATTTAATCAACCACAACATAATAATATATTTAAACCAAGTGTGTCTATAAATGTTTAGTATTTTCTTGTCTAGTGTTTGTTTTTTTTTTTATCACAACTAGATTAAGGCAAATGAACTTCATATTTAAAAAAGAAATTAACATACATTAAGATGATGTTTTGGGTGCAAATTATATTGTCCATTATGAGCCTAGAAATGTACCTACACATTGTTAATTAATTTGCAAATTTTTTGTTCACATTTAACAAAATGCACGGACCTGTTCCATGGTGTGTAGAAAAATATATATAAATAAAAACCTCTATTAAATAATTTTAATAATCAATTTAGATAAAGTTGAGTAGAAGAAATTTGCATTTAAAATATTACATTTAATTGATTTGTAAAAAGAATACGTAAAACAAATTTTATGGTAAAGAAATAAATACAAACAAAAAATACAATCTATGTCAATCAACAAATAAAAAAGACTTTTTAATAAAAACAGATGGTTAGTGGAGGGCATGAACATTAAAAAAATATACTACTTTAAAAAATTAAATTGTGTCAGATAAGAATCTATATATACAGGGTGAGCCAAAAGAAGTCATCCATCCGATGTTGTTTGGCACTCTTTTTTTCGAAATGAAAAACTTCGATTCTGTTTTTTTATTATGTTTATTTGAACCTTTAGAATTGTATTGGTCAAGTCGAGAAGATGATATCGGCCAAATGGGCGCCATCACAATTTATTGATTGATTTATGGCATTTTTCATCACTTCAGCGAGAACTTCGGACGACAGATTCTCGCACTCGTGTCGAATGTTGTCCTTGAGGGCTTCCAGAGTCTCGGGCTTGTTCACGTAAACACGGGACTTCAAAAAAACCCACAAAAAAAGGCTGAAACGGTTAAATTGGGCGATTTTGCAGGCCAGTGCAAATCGCCAAAACGAGAGATGAGGCGACCCGGGAACGCCGCCTTCAGAATATCGGTTCATGTATCGCTCCATGGCTTGTTCACTTGTATTCTGCATCTGTCTGGTCCACAAATGTCAAAACAGATTTGACATTGGCGGCCATTTGCAAAAATGAGGTGATTTCTTTTGGCCCACCCTGTATAAAGAACAATCCAAATTATGTTTGTGCGCGAACTACTTTTTTTCGACTCAATCAATTTAAATGAATTTTTTAAGAGACATTAGGACATGTTTTGAGAATGCATGTAAGAAATCTGTTTGCTGTGCGATGTCTAGAGTTATGACCAAAAATTTCACTTAGTTCGTAAAAATCAAAATTGATAGTGTACCCGAGTAAAGCGGAAGGATCAGCTAGTTATACATAAACCTGAAATCTGGGTTGGATTTTTCTTGCACCTTTTGGCATGAGAGACTCAATATACAACTTTTAAATTTAGTATTAAAGGTTTGTTTAGCGCTGCGAAATAAGGCCCAGGGAAAAAGGCCCCAAAAACAATTATTTCATTTTTGCCCCAAAAATGGGGTACATTTTCATAATGAAATAAAACCATATTTTTCTTTATGAAATCAAGCCCTAAAATATGATTAAATACCCCAATTTTTTTTGAAAAATAAAAAAAAAAAACTTAACACACTTAGGCTAAACTAGGTGTGTCTAGGCTCACTATTGAATTTGGAGGATGTGCGTGATTGGGTATGTGCAAAAGTTCTTTAAATCAGAAAGAAACGTTGCATATACCCAACTTTGCACCTTCTCCAAATCCTATAGTGAGCCCAAGCAGGGGGTTGCAGGTGTGCAGCATGCCCTCCTACCTTCTTCATACTAACATTTATCAAAGTGGGATATATCTTCAAATTTGTTGTTTGTTTGTTTGGGGCTTTTATTGCCAATTTTTGTATTCGACATAATATTTTTGTGGGGTCTTATTTCATTCTTTGATATTAGCGGTTTTTTCATAATGATATATTAAATGAAATTAGGCGCCGACCCTTATATGGAAACTTTACTTAATATGTAACTGTTTAAAAAAAAACTTATTTTTTCTTAAATTCAGCTCCAAATATCCTGCTCTTTTGCATGGCAATTATCAAAATTATGGTTTTGGGTAATGTAAGGACATAAGTTTATAAAGTTATTCGAGTAAGAGCTAAGAGCATGGACATAATAGTCGTATCAATTTTTCTCAATTTTGGTCTCATCTTTCTTTCTTTGTTTCTTGGACACGAAAGATTGAAAATGTACTTTATGTTTAGAAAACCGCAGGTTACTTTAAGGTAGGCATTTTGAATAACATAATGGGCTGAAAGTTTGTATAAATAAAATTCGTCTTCGTCTATGAAAACACTCCTAAAACTATGCTATCGATTAATTACAAATTATACTCAGTAGATCATTTTTATCGAAAACATTTTGAATATTTTACGGTAGGCTTTTAGGGTTAGCATCTATGTACATTATAAATGTGTATAAATACAAATTCAAATAATTTATTTTGTTAAATCTCGTCAGAAATAAAGCGAAGAATTACTCTTGCCAATCGCTGTTTCTATAGGCTAGGAAGGCAATTGAGTATCAAAGCCCTCTCTCGAAAGACAAAGGAGACTCTGTATAAGACCCTAATCATCCCATTCCTGCTCTATGGCGCTGAGGCATGGACTCTATCTAAAGCGAATGAAGATATCTTTAGTCGTTTCGATCGCAGGATTCTTCGGAGGATTTTTGGCCCTATCTGCGTTAACGGCCTTTGGAGGAGAAGATTCAACCAAGAACTATACGAGCTGTACAGCGACATTGACCTGGTCAAAAATCACGTTTAAGATGGCTAGGTCATGTAGATCGAATGTACAATAATGCTCCGGCTCACAGGATCTTCGATTCCATCCCAGAAGGTAGACGCAGTCAAGGAAGATCTCGTCTTAGGTGGCGCGCTCAAGTGGAGGACGACCTCAACCAACTTGGTTCGAAACTGGAGGCAGCTAGCCAAAGACCGAGCAGGCTGGAGAGGCATGTTGGTTCAGGCCCAAGTTCGTCCCGAACAGTAGCGCCCCCTAAGTAAGTAAGTAAGTACCCATTTTTTAAAGCAATATATCTTTCAGTTAAAATGAAACCCCCATAGGACGGTTTTTTTTCGACTTTCTCCAAAACTGCTTAACCGATTACAATCAAATTTGATGTCCAGTAAGATGTATATAGATATATATATATTTTCGAATAACTTTTTTTTAAACTGTTAATAATTTTTTTTTTGAAAAATCGATATTTTAAAAACGGGTATATGAATTTTTTTCTTGTGTTTTTTTTTGTGTTTAAGTTTGCATTCTTGAATTATTTTTTTTTTGAATTTAAAAAAAAGTTGTTAAATAAAAACCGTTTTATTTAAAAACCGTTCCTACGATAAAAAAAATTACACTTTTTCAAATTTTCTAAACAGAATAAAATGGCGTTTAAATTTTTCCGCTGAAAACTTTTTACCTTCTTTTTTCAAACAATCAAATATCAGAAAAATCGAAAAAAAAAATTTGGAATTTTTTAAATTATAATTTTAAATAAAAATTTTATTCGAAGCTGTGATCGCACATAAGAGCAAGTACGTGCGATCCAGTCGTGCAATTTATTTATATTTGGTATAAGGAGTTTTATTACAGCATTAAATGTTATTGAATAACTGCTAATTGCATTAAAATCTAAAACCAATTTAGAGATTTTTTTTTTGTTTTCAATTTGGGTGTAAAACGGTTTTTTTTTTAATTTTAATATATTCATAACTGAAATAATTTAATTCACACATGGCATAAAACAAATTATTAAATACATAATCTTATATAATGAAGATTTATGTTTCAAGTTATTTAAAAGATTGCCCTGATCATTATTGTTAAAATGGGAGCGGAAGGACCTTATTTGTATAATTTTATAATTTTTTTTGTTTAGGGACTACCTAGATAAAAATGAATCAAAGGCCATTCATTGGCTTATGTAAAAAAAAAAAAAAAAAAGAAATGTTCGAAGAAAATTTGACACATATGTCAAAACAATAGCTTGATTTAATCATCTCCAAACATAATATCGAGGGAATCGTCATAGATACAATATCTTTAAGGTATCTCTCCACAATTTTTATTTGGAATTCTGTGTTTTTCCATCAAAACTGCTTTGCTCGTGTCAATAATTCAGCAAAGTTATTGAATGTCATATTCTTATCATCGAATACGAATACAATTAAACCCCTGTGCCACATAGGGGCAGATAAACAACCAAAAAACAGACGTCATGTTGCGAGTGTTTTTGCTTTCGTTTCTTAAATTCAATTAAAGAAGAATACTAGACAAATTAACAACCACCCTTATATAATGAGGAGATCGAGAAGAGTGAGAGTAATTCAGTACCATTTGCCACTTGCATCAACGAAGTACCTACTCTGTTTCTGGAAAAAAAAACCTCCAAGATTTTGCAGTTTAGTCAAAAATAAAACATCAAGTTGACTGTCCATAAAAATAGCATCTGAAGACTCGTAGAACACCACAAACTCCATCACAGATAGCGATATGTTATTTGGAAGGCTTGAGCGGACCGTTACGGGGTATGTTTTTCGAAATATTAAAAACAAATATTATTTTACAAAAATTCAAAACATGTTTTGAACTTAAAAGTCCTGAAAACAATAGTACTAGAATAATATTTTGATAATTCTTTGAAAAAAGCGTCACTGCAACCGAATGGTATTTTCCACGAAGCACACTATCTCTGCCCTTATGGTGGGACAACTTTAGCCGGACACTGACTTCTCCATGATGGCGATGATGTGCCTGATGAAATCGTACAACAAATCGAGTGCGGCTAGCAACGAAAACGCCTATTTAGCTGCAAACATGTTATTTTTAAGACTTTTGTTTGTTGTTGTTTTGTGCTCTGTTTCTGCGACGAGGTTTTCAATGGTTCACTTGTGTGTGGTTTTGTATTGAAAGTTTTACATGCTTCTTGTGATGTCAGAAAGACATTGGGTTTGGATCACTTAATCAGTGACGAGCCCCCTTAACACAGTGTAGGTGACCTCGATGCCAATAAACGCGAATAGAACTTGTGCGTGTGTAAGTTTTTATTTTGTCCGCCAAGAAAACGTGAGTATGGCAGTGCTTGACAGATACTTTATTTGTTATGCTTTTGGCTTGAATTTTTTTCATCAGATTTTGAATATTCGTTGATTGAAACATTTAAATTATGAATTAATTTATAAAACATATCGGGAAGGTTCAAATTCCAAAAGCCATGCCTTGACCGAAACCCACACTCACACAGCAGTTATGGCTGAAAATGGTGCTCCAACCGTTACCGGTTTGAATTGATTTTGTGGGAGGGGCGGATTTTGAACTTTGTGCTGAACTTTCCGATAGAGCAGAATAGGTCTTATCTCGCACAAGTAGTAAGTTTCGAAAGTTAAATGCGTTTTATTATAATTTTAAAAATGTATGTCTGTTGTGTATCTACATGGATACTTGTATGGTTTTCAATTTGATTCAAATCTCTTTTGTTTTCGAAGAAATATGCGTCTGTTTGGAAGCACAACAATGATAGCGTTCCTTTCCGTAAAGCGCCAAAAAATGCAAGCGATTAATTTTAGCAGTAACTGGAAATTTCCTCCTTTCAGACTATGAGTTAAAACTTCTTTTAATAATATATATAAAAAAATTAGATAATTTTCATTACTCTTCACCATGCGAAGGTTAAGATTTTTTTTTTAAATTAACGCGCGCACAAGGGACTATTTGTTTCCATTTTAATGTAGAACACACTGCGTGGGCATTAGGGATAGGGAGGAGAAAGATAGGAGGTTTATTAACATTGGTTTTGAATGCTTGCAGATCAAAATGGCAAGGTAAAATCCAGCCGGGTAAACTATTCCAAATTCGTGTTGTTCGGCTTCAAAAAGAATCCCTATATACGGTACGTCCGAAATTGGGCTCAAGAGTGAACTGATGAGCATTCTGGAGAAAGTTTTAATGGGAGGAATGCAGCTGGCTACTTCGAGTAAATTTTTTTTATAATAGAAACGATAAAATAAGGAAAGACATGAAACATTGCGTAGGTCTTCGAGAGGGGCAATTGTTTCAGCGGCAGTTCTTTTTCCTATCAATCAAGTGAAGCGATGTTTGCGAAGCACCTGTCCAGAGGTGGGAGTTATACCCGAGTTTAGGACGTATAAACGCTTTATAAATTGTAGCCAGATCAGATGTGGAAAAGTACTTCTTACAGAAAACCTAAGCACTTAGCAGCATTTTTAGCAATCTCAAAGATATGGTCGTTCCAACGGAGGTCGTCGTTGACACACATACCGAGTACTGAGAGCTTTTCGGTTTCTTCGATGTAAGTGCCATTCATGGACAATGGCATTGGGGTATGTTTAACTTTAACGACAGAAGGCGGCATTGAGTTTTCGAAGCATTAAACTCCACACGATTCCTATTACCACATTTGACAATGCTGTATAAATCGGAGTTTAATGAGCTTGACATGACGAAGGACGTGAATTATCGAACGAATATGAAAAAGCTGAGGGTAGAGTCGTCAGCAAAACAGTTAAGTGGATTAGAAGTAACAGAAAGAAGATCATTTATAAAAATGAGCAAAAGAGTCGGAAACAGAACAGAGCCCTGAGGCACACCAGCATTTATTTTGTGGAAATCAGACTTGAATACGTCCAATACAACTTGTATTGAACGGTCCAGAAGATAGCTTCTAATCCAACGAACAAGAGTATCATCGATCCAAAAAGCACGCATTTTCGATAAGAGAGCTTCATGCCAAACTCTATCAAATGCCTTGGAGATATCAAGAGCAATTATCTTACTTTCATCAAAGCGATGTAAAGATTTGTTCCACTGTTCGGTGAGATATGCCATCAGATCACAAGTGGAACGGTTGCTACGGAAGCCATACTGACGGCCAGGGAGAAACTTACGATCTTCGAGATATTCCTTGAGCTGACGGTTAATCAGCGTTTCCATGACCTTAGAAAGAAGGATTGTTAGTGCTATGGGTCGGTAGGAGGAGGGGGAGAATGGGTCACCTTTCACAGGCTGGGCAAATGCTGTTTTCCATCTTCTAGGAAAGATTCGAGAAGAGTAGGAACGATGGAAAAGCTTACGCAGTGGCTTTGCCAGTGTGGAAGAACACCTCTTCAGCAGAATCGGGGGTATACCATCCGGTCCAGCGGATTAAGTATCGACTGCTGGTTGGTTGTCATTTCCATACAATATCTTAGAAACATGTTTCGCGAATTTTTTCAAACTTTTTTTTTATTGAATAATATATAAGCAAAAGTACCAAGTTTTGCAACAAAAAATAATGATAAACAATTTGGCACAAGCAAACCTTAGTTATCACTTATTATTTTATATTTTGTTGATATATACTCTTGTGGTTAAGAGGGATTAGTTGCCCTTCTGCTTCCTACCAAAGTACGCCACTTCATTTTAAATTTTGTTTCTATATTTGACAATCAGTTTGATTCAAGCGCTATAAGAAACCAACGTGAAGTTGGCTCCTGACAGTCCATATCTATTAGGTCCATGTATCAAGGTATACTTATAGGCGTTCGATTCGAGTTTGTGCATTGTTACAGGTTTTCAATACATCGGGAATAGTATTTTTTATATAAAATATATCATATTGCATTTTTTGTACCCCAAATAATGTGAGTACAAAATTTCATGATGATCAGTTGATCTTAGTTATAACTTTATTAAGAATATTACATTACAGTACTAGAAACTAAGACCATCGGTTCTTTTAAGACAAGACAGAGACAAACAGAACAGAAGAAAAAAACAGTTGGATCTAGCTCGAAGATAAACTAAAGTTTATTTATAAAAGTTAGTATAACGATTTAAGCTAAGCGGGTAATTTTCTCGATATAACAGAAAACAGAAAACGTTCATAGAATTTGGTTTTCAATTAAACATTTATTACACCAGTTATGTGGCTTGTGGCACTGTTTTGTGGAAATCACATATCATATAATGCGTCTACACTATGGAACTGACCATAGAAAAAATATCATTGAGTTCTCTGTATCGATTGATTGAAACCTTCAAAAAAAACGGTCCATTAATCCAGAAAGAGGCTACTAAGTTTATAGGACTAACAAGTAAGTTTAAAATAATTTACCTATTAACTGTTGTTTGTTTTTATATTTTTAAAATAAAGTCTATATTTAAAAAAAAAACACACAATTGCAATCCAATTCAAGCAAGATTGATTTATTTTTACAAATGTTCTTGTTTATTGCTCTAATAATAAATAACACTGGCTTTCAGTAAACAACTTTATTTAAAAGTTGTTATCGTTTTTCAAAAGTACACAAGCGGTTGGTAACACATAAAGTCGTCACTATGGTAAAGCTAGAAACAAACGATCCAATTCTAGGAAAAGTTTAAATATAAGTATATGTAGATGATTTGATCAGTTCTATTATTATTACTAACAATAATTGTGATTAAGTTTAGACAAGATAAAATATAGAAAAGGAAATTATAGTAATAAAACAATCAAGATCTATTACAGTTTATAAAGGAATAAAGTGTATTATACTGAAATTATTTGAACAAGTCAAACAACCAAAGAACGGATTTAATGAACAAGACAATTGATGTACATTTTTAAAATGACGATCACTATGGCGTATGCGCACTTTTTTTTAATTAATGAGTAAACATTGTAAAAAAGATTTAGTTAAGGTGAAGAAAGAAGTAGGTTGATTGTAATGCGGTTGATAGGTAATTCTTTCAATTATGTTTACAAGTTAACTGAAAAGAAATGCAAACCATCAAAACACACACTCGACGACAACTCATTTTAAGGAGCTTTTTTAAAGCTTTTAAATCAAAAGCCCCTCAACAAAAAACGGTTAAATAAACGGAATAAAATACCAAATTGACAAGGTAACTCCGAATGCATTTGAACTTTGATTGAGAGTATTATATCTATTACGGAACTGATATGAGATCCCACGTGTTTGCTTTTATGTGCCTTATTACATTGGAAAGCAAGATCTTTGACAGAAACAAGTAACATTTACGTAGAAAATGACACAGTTTGAACTTATAAAAAGTATCAAAACCACAATACTTAACCGTTTTTAGTAAAAATGAAGTACGTCATCATACGTCTTAAATAACAATGAATTTATGAAAAATGTATTTCGAAAATTGTAGGATTGGTTTTGATTAAATCCTGTTTTTTATTTTTAGTTTTTTGAAAAAAAAAAAATTGTTTTGAAATTTTGGTATGCAGTTTCTTAGAGTTTATTAATATAAATGTGATTAAAAAATTTAAAATTATTTTTTTTGATTAGTTTTAAAATTATTGATTTTTCCAAAAAAAAATCAAAAATTAATTTAAATTAGAAATAAATTACACGACTGGATGGCACGTACTTGCTCATATGTGCGGGCGCTCGTCGAATAAATTTAAAAAAATGCACGACTGGGTCGCACGAAATTATTCTTATGTTAGATAATTGCTTAGTGGCTCCAAATGTATGTATTTATTCAGAATTAAATAAATAAATAAATGTATGTATATAATAAAGGGTGTTTTTTTAGACATGTGGTTTTCAAGAAGAAATAAAACGCATATATAGGTAGTTTAATGTTATGGCCAAGAATTTAGCTTGATTATAAAGATAAGGGTTTACATTATGTTTTAAAAATGATTTCGGGGAAGTGGCCGCCGCGGCTGTCTCGAATAAATTTCAGCCGAGGCCCAATTTTGTGAAAATCGAGATGGCCACCGATCTCGTTTTGATGGTCGTTCGGCTTCAATTCTGAAAACCACACGTCTATTAAAATAAAAATAATTTTTTTTTAAAATCTTTCATTTTTTTAATTAGTTTAAAAGTTTTCTCGGAAAAACTAAGCATGCAATAAAATTTGAAAATTAAATGCCTATCGAGGAAAAAAAATATTGAAAATCGTTCGACCAGTTTTTTTTTTAAGTCGTATTTTTTTGAAAAAAATATTTTAAATTTTTTTCTAGTATGTCATTATAAGGAAATCTAAAGTTTTTATCTGGGAAAATTATTTAAAAAAATTCAATCAACCTATTTTCAAAATATCTCGAAAACAAAATTTTTTTTAGAAAATTTTAAAAAATCGAAAAAAAAGTTTTTGAAAATTTTTAAATGCAATATTATTGACTTCCTGTTTATTGAAATCGGGATAATAGTTTACGATAAAACCGGTTATATGAGAGGTACCGTTATAGAACAAATTTCAAAGAAATTCGTTCTAAGTGAAATATGTATTGTTGTAAAAAAATAGCAACCTATTTGACGATTTTGATAAAATCGTTAGAGCCGTTTTTGAGAAAATCAAACTCTTTGTTAAAAAATGTATGGCAGGTACTGTTATTTTTCGACATAGAGCAAAAATGAAAAACACCCCCCGAGATACTACCTAATAAATACTAAATACCAAGTTTGAAGCAAATTGGCCCATCCGTTTAGGCTGTAGAGGCGCGAACAGACAGACAGACAAACAGGCAGACGGACGGAATTTCCGGACCCACTTTTTTCAACTTCTCTATTATCGTAATGTCATGTTTGATTGTTAGATTTTTTTTTGCACGAATCCATAACATGCATTGTAGTAGGTACCTAAATCGCAAGTAAAAAAACTATTAAAAATTTTGACATGCAGAATTAATTTGGCTACTTAGATCTTTTCAAATATAATATTTGACAAAAATCCAAAAAGCCGTTACCGAGAAAGCCCTTAATTAAAAAACCGTTATATGAAAGATACCGTTAATAGACTTTTCCCGTAAATTTGGTTCTAATCAAATCATAGCAAATACCAATACAAAATTCTCAAAATTTTTTATCAAAATCGTTGGAGCCGTTTTCGAGAAAAATAAGCTTTTCTTAAACGGTCATAAAGCATGTACCGTTATTTGTAGGCCTACAAATAAAATTTCAATTTCCCCTCTGGGAAATGCCAAAAGAATCACACACATTAAATTTGAAAAATCTCTTAAGCCGTTTAGGCTGCAGCTCGTTATTTATAACAGACAGACAGACAGACATTTTTTGTCCATCACTTTTTAGACTTCTCTATGATCGTAATGTCATGTTTCATTGTTATCTCAATTTTTTTTATATATTCACGAATCCTAAACTTGCCTTATAGTCCCTATAATCGCAAGTAAAAAACTATGGTAACCCTGTGTCAAACAAACTTAAATTAAAACTCAAAAAATCTGATCCAGTCTTTAAAAAAAAACAAGTTTGAGATCGCTTTAGGTTTGCCTTGATGTTTAAAATTTGTCTCACGTGTGTGTTCTATTGATTTAGTTTTTAAAAATTCTACAAAAAAAATACCAAAAAAGGTCTAGAATAATTATTTTTGCAAAACTTTTATTTTTAGCACAAAGGATGATGAAACATTTCATCATACAATAATGAATTTTTCCACAGAAAAGCTGTTGATCTATTCTTAAAATACATACAATCTTAAAACAAGAAAAAAAAACAAAAAAAAACTCCATACAAAAATAACGGTGGACTTTGTATCTGGATATAAATATCTGTTAACCTTCCGTCACAGCAAACATTTAAATTTTCGAAAATAAGTGTGGCATTTGGCAAGATTTTTTTGCGTATTTGATATAGACGTTTGCATAAGCTTCAGGGTCGTAAGATACATCAAATACTCGAAAAGAATTTTCTATTTAATGTGAAATTAATTTGTTAACAAATACCTGGCGATTTGTTTGCGGTTTGTCTGGGTTAAGGTAGGGTAGGTCATGGATTCAAGTTGAATAACGGTACTTTTTGTACCGGTTTAAGCTTTCAAAAGCTAACAAGCTAAGCTTGTTATTTAATATTAACTATTTAATCACTTGTGGCAACTCTTGACTGGCAAATCAATGCGCATGCGTAAACTTCAACTTTTCTTTAACTAAAATATAAATAAATATCTTAACAAATTTTATACAACTTTTTTTTTTTGCAGGGTCGCAAAAACTTTAAGAGTATGGCAAGTGCACAGGGCACGCAGTATGGCTGCCTATACCGGCACCAGCCTCACTGAGATGCCACCAAATGCTGCTGCCTTCATAAAAAACTCCGAAGAAATGTGCCAACCAGACAAGGTGCACATCTGTGATGGAAGTAACATCGAAAACAATATGATGACAGAAAAACTTGTAGCCCATGGAACACTGAGTCCTTTGAAAAAATACCAAAACTGTTGGTTGGCCAGAACTAATCCAGGCGATGTTGCTCGAGTTGAGTCGAAAACATTCATTTGCACAGAGAACAAAGACGAAGCTGTAGCTGGTTCATTGGGTAATTGGATGTCACCGGAAGATATGCAGACTGCAATAAATCAGCGATTTCCGGGCAGCATGAAGGGACGCACCATGTATGTGATACCTTTTTCGATGGGTCCAGTTGGTTCACCTCTGTCAAAAGTAGGAATTGAAATTACCGACTCACCATATGTTGTTGAGTCAATGCGAATTATGACAAGAATTGGCATCAAAGTCGTGCAACAGTTGCAAAAGAATCCGGAATTTGTAAAATGTCTACACTCAGTTGGTCATCCGGAAAACGGAATTGTAGAGTTTCCGTCGTGGCCATGTGATCCAGCTCGAACTATTATTCTGCATAAACCAGATGAGAATTTCATAGCTTCTTATGGGTCAGGTTATGGTGGAAATTCTTTGTTGGGAAAGAAATGTTTTGCTTTGAGGATCGGTAGCACTATAGCCAGGCGTGAAGGCTGGTTGGCAGAGCACATGTTGATTTTGGGTATTACTAACCCTCAAGGCGAGAAAATCTATGTTGCAGCCGCCTTCCCATCTGCGTGTGGTAAGACAAATCTAGCAATGATGACTCCAACTTTGCCTGGATACAAGATCGAATGTGTGGGTGATGACATCGCTTGGATGAGATTCGACGAACAGGGGCAATTGAGAGCTATCAATCCTGAGAACGGATTCTTTGGCGTTGCCCCAGGTACTTCAACAAAAACCAACCCAATAGCTATGCAAACCATTTTCAAAAACACAATATTCACAAATGTCGCCTCAACCTCTGATGGTGGGGTTTATTGGGAGGGTTTGGAAAAAGAACATCTTGAGGGTATAGCAATTACAGACTGGCTGGGTAAAGCTTGGAGCAAAGAAAACAGTAAGACACCAGCCGCTCATGCGAATTCGCGCTTCTGCACTCCGGCTTCGCAGTGCCCTATTATTGACCCGGCATGGGAAGATCCCCAGGGAGTACCGATAAGTGCCATTTTATTTGGAGGCCGTCGTCCAACAGGTATCCCTCTGGTGTATGAGGCACGCTCGTGGGCACATGGGGTATTTCTTGGAGCTTCTATGCGCAGTGAGTCCACAGCAGCTGCAGAGCACACAAAAAAGGTCATCATGCACGATCCGTTTGCTATGCGACCATTCTTTGGCTACAACTTCGGTAACTATCTGGAGCATTGGCTGAGTATGGAAAAGAGGGGTACAGTTCCAAAGATTTTCCATGTAAATTGGTTTTTGAAGAACAAAGAAGGCCAGTTTATATGGCCTGGATATGGAGAGAATTCAAGAGTCTTGGATTGGGTGTTTAGACGTGTGAAGGGAGAAGAGTGCGCTAAGGAATCTCCAATTGGATTGCTACCATCTGATGGATCTCTTAACACTGATGGTTTGGATCTCTCTGACAGCCTCGATAAATTATTTGATCTTCCTAAAGATTTCTGGCAAAAAGAAGTCGAGGATATAGAAAAATACTTTGCGACTGAAATAGGTAGTCATTTGCCAAAGGTTGTAGTAGAAGAATTGGTAAATTTGAAAGAAAAAATTTCAAAAATGTAAACATAGTCTCAAGATAACAAAAAAAAATGTAAATAATGTATGTAATTTAAATTTTTTTATATATATAAATAAATGGTAAACAATGTTGTTAGTCATTGATTTGATTTTAATAAAACGCAATTTTTACCGAAGCAAAGTACATTTATTTTGGAAAATTACAGACGAAAACAAGTCAAAGACTTTATCAAATAAACTTGCTAGACATTTGCACTTCTGTGCTTTCAAAAATGTAAATTTTAGGCGAAAAAACCTTCAAATTAGAGTATGAACCAAAGTTCATAATTATGGAAATCTCGAAAAGGCGTTGATAAGAACTAAAATTGGTAAACACTTTAATTAATTTTCGATTACTTTTCTTATTAATAAATAACTAAAGCAATTAAATAAATATTTGTCCTATTCTAATCAACAATCCTTAATATTTAAAATAGAATTGAAACATTCGTAACACAACGACATTATTAAAATTACATCAGAAGATTCCTCTTACCTTCTTGGTTCTACTGGGTTACTGTCAGAGAAGACATTCGTTTACTTTGAGTTGTCACTTATTAAACGCTCTTTTTGCTAACAGTCAATTAAAAAATAGTAATATTGATTACTAAATAAATTTAGTTATATCTATTCAGGTATACAAAATGAAGTTACAGAAATCAGAAATCCAAAGAAAAGAAATTTGGAGGGAACGAAGTCTTAACGAAGTTATATTCTCTCATACTTCCTCTCTGGTTTTTGTTTTAAAAACTCTGTTTTAAATGCAAATCAAAATGGTTGCCAAGCGTGAAAGAGATTTGTTCGATTTGACATGAGCATTAGCATTTAGATTGCGTTCTCACTTCATGTGATCTGAACTGTCTTAGATGAACAAGCCTATAGTGTTAATGAACTAATGGATTAAGCGTGTGAACACTTATTAAGCCGCAAGAAAACGAATGAATTGTTCGCTGAATATGTTTGCTCTCCAAGATTATGCATTTGATGGGATGAATCAGGATAACAGGAGGCTGCGTTGCGTGCTATTTTAGATGCAAATTTTTAGACAAACTGAAAGGTGGATTAAGAAAAGGAGTGAGATACTATGTGACATCACACAGTGGATCACAGAAGCACAAGGTTTAAGTTCTATCGGATTTCAGTAGTTCTACTTGGACAGATTGAAAAAAAAGATTATTCTAAACGCCAGGTCTTAACTCTGTCTTAAATCGGTTTAACTTAAGTTCTATATGCAAGACCGAAGTTTTGTTCAGTTTAGCTCAAGCTACAAGTTAGGACTCAATATAACTTTATGAGGGGGTGGAGGGTGCAGTGATGAAAAAGAAGAGCGATTTGTTAAAGAGAGAGTGAGAGAGTCAAGTAAAGAGGGAGTTTAAAAGATTTTTTTTAAAAGTGGTCTTACTTATGATATGACCACAAAAATTTAACGTTGCATTGGGGTCAAGTGATCATTTAGCATGTTATCAGTATTCAGAAAAGGCACTAATCTGAACTGTCAAAGGTTTAGTGTTTTGAAGGAATTTTGCGATGGAATAAGGGCAACCAATAACATCGTTTTTTCCGAAACTTTAATTGGTCACTATGCTTCCTCGATAGTGACATTGATGCCAGTGTTGAAATGATGACAAATGTGATTCTTCTAGGGATGCGTGATTTTATTCCTAACAGAGTAAAAAGCATCAAGCCTAAAGAAAAGTCCTGCTTTAATTCTGAGTGTAAAGGAGCTATCAGGCTCAAAGAAGTAAGTTTTCGATCCTACAAAGCCAACCCTACAGAGGAAAATCGGAAAAAGCACAAAGAAGCAAGGAAATCATGCAACTCCGTTATTAAGAGGACCAAATTTTTGCATGACCAAAAATTACGGCAAAAAAACCTGCAGTGTCCCAAAGGCAGTAAAAATTGTTGGTCATTTGTAAAAAATATTTACCAATTGTTTACTCTTCAGAGAAGACAAACTTGCTCGCCGTCAATTTCGCAGCCAGCTCCACGCTGCCGCATAGCAACGTTGCCCCTCCCATATTTGAGAATGTAAATTTTGGGACAGATTTGTTTCCGCACTCGTACAGTAGCAAGAGTTCTCAAAGATCTCGATAAACACAAATCCGCTAGCCCGGATTCTGCTGAAGAGGTGTTCTTCTACACTGGCAAGGCCACTGCGTAAGCTTTTCCATCGCTCCTACTCTTCTGGAATCTTTCCTAGAAGATGGAAAACAGCATTTGTCCAGCCTGTCCCTAGGAAAGATGACCTATCCTCCCCCTCCTCCTACCGACCCATAGCACTAACAATTATTCTTTCTAAGGTCATGAAATGCTGATTAACCGTCAGCTTAAGGAATATCTCGAAGATCGTAAGTTTCTCCCTGACCGTCAGTATGGCTTCCGTAGCAACCGTTCCACTCGTGATCTGATGGCATATCTCACCGAACAGTGGAACAAATCTTTACATCGCTTTGGTGAAAGTAAGATTATTGCTCTTAAAATCTCCAAGGCATTTGATAGAGTTTGGCATGAAGCTCTCTTATCGAAAATGCGTGCTTTTTGGATCGATGATACTCTTGTTCGTTGGATTAGAAGCTATCTTCTGGACCGTTCAATACAAGTTGTATTGGACGGATTTAAGTCTGATTCCCACAAAATGAATGCTGGTGTGCCCCAGGGCTCTGTTCTGTCTCCGACTCTTTTCCTCATTTTTATAAATGATCTTCTGTCTGTTACTTCTAATCCACTTAACTGTTTCGCTGACGACTCTACCCTCAGCTTTTCACATTCGTTCGATAATTCACGTCCTTCGTCATGTCAAGCTCATTAAACTCCGATTTATACAGCATTTTCAAATGAGGTAATAGGAATCGTGTGGAGTTTGATGCTTCGAAAACTCAATGCTGTCTTCTGTCGTTAAGGCTAAACATACCCCCAACGCCATTGTCCAGGAATGGCACTTACATTGAAGAAACCGAAAAGCTCTCAGTCAACGACGACCTCCGTTGGAACGACCATATATTTGAGATCGCTAAGAATGCTGATAAGTGCTTAGGTTTTCTGTAACAGAAGAAATATTTTTCTCCTTCTGATCTGGCTACAATTTATAAAGCGTTTATTCGCCCTAAACTCGAGTATAACTCCCACCTCTGGGCAGTTGCTTCGCAATCATCGCTTCACCTGCTTGATAGAATACAATATCGAGCGTTAAGATTGATAGGAAATAGAACTGCCGCTGAAACAATTGCCCCCCTCGAACACCAGCGTTTCAATGTTTCATGTCTTTCCTTATTTTATCGTTTCTTTTACAAAATATGTTCACTCGAAGTAGCCAGCAGCATTCCTCCCATTAAAAGTTTCTCCCGTAATACTCGTCTCGCAAGGAATGCTCATCAATTCAACCTTGAGCCCAATTGCGGACGTACCGTGAAATATAGGGATTCTTTATTTAGCCGAACAACACGAATTTGGTATAGTTTACCCGGCGAGATTTTCCCTTGCCATTTTGATCTGCAATCATTCAAAACCAATGTTAATAAACCTCCTATCTTTCCCCTCCCTATCTTCCTAATGCCGGCGCAGTGTGTTCTACATTAAAAATAGTCCCTTGTGCGCGCGTTAATTATAAAAAAAAATGTCAACTCAATCGACATTTCGTGACATCTTGAAAATCAAAAATCCTGTGCGCAGATTACATAAAGGCTGTTATCAAATAAATAAATACAAATTCGCCGCCAAAAACTACGGCGCGTCGCGTAATTTGTATGTTGTGATAACTTTGAGAGTTGTCAAAATACTTATCAATGGTTATTTTAGGTATATGGCAAATGTCAAATTCATAGTGACGTTAGCACCATTAGTAGAAAAGGCAAAGTTTTTAGAAAAGGCCAATGAGCAATGACTTTCATCTCTTCCTACTATTATAAGCTAACTAGGTTCTGTATACCACCCTTATCAAAATTTGAAATGAAGCAATTAGAAACGGAAGCAGGTTATAAGGTTAAATTAAGGTTAGGTTTCCGAGAGCAAATGTTAAAGTGAAAGAGGCACACACATAGGCTTGTGTTGTGTTGTAACTTTTTACAAGAGACAGAAAAACGTTAAAGGTGAATAGATTTAAGTACTTATATGCTTTCAGCAGCTCACGTTGAAGGTGGTTCAGGTTTAAGAAGTTTAACTTGATGTGACCTCAGATAAAATGGTAGAATAAAGGTTCAAATACGATCAAATGCAGCGAATTGTTTTATTTCTTTTTGTGTGTGTTATTATCAGCATACTTTTATTCACGACGAGTAAACGAAATGTTAACATTACGATAAGATGATGTAAATTTATGTATACATTCTAAAAATAAATTTTATTTTCAATAAAACAAAAAATTAAAGAAAACAGGCTTTTGGTAATCTTAAAAAACGCAGGAAAGCTGTGAAGGTTAAAGTAATTATCCAATTTGTACCTTTTTTTTATATATACTACCCTTATAATGTTAGTTAAACACAGCGAGGGCTTTAGGAAAATAGGGAAGGATGTGAAAGGGGGTAACGATGCGCATTTGTTTTAAAGTTCTGCACTTCAAAGAGGGAGGGAAAAACAGAGTCTGGCAAGGCATTCCACATTCGCGTGGTACGACTAAAGAAAGAATCGTTGGGCTCAAGGGTATATTGATGGGCATTCCTTGCTGTGCGAGTATTACGGTCGAATCGTTTCAGGGGAGGAATGCAACTGGCTATTTCGGTAGATCATTGTTTAAGAAAGTAGCGATAAAATAATGAAAGGATGGAGATATTACGTCTGTGCTCCAGAGATGTAAATGTGTCTGTTATTGTTTGATAGCCTATCATTTTTAAATCTGGAAAACTCAAGTGGATTACACCTGCCCAAATGTGGGAATTATTTTCAAGTTTAGGGCGAATATATGCTTTATATACTGTTGCCTGATCAGACGGGGTGAAGAACTTCTTGCATCTTCGAAGTAAACGTCAAATATGTGGTCATTTCACAGAAGGTGGTCTGTAATGCACATACCGAGAACTAAGAGGTGATCGGTTTCCTCTATGCAAGTGCCACTCATGGATAGTGGCATTTGGGGTATATTTCGCTTTAACGACAAAAGACAACATTGGGTTTTCGAAGCATTAAATTCTACTCGGTTTCTTACTCCCCATTGTACAATGCTGTCAAGATCAGAATTTAATGAACTTATTATACGCTGCCGTTGCAATTTCACATTCGGAGAACGAGGATATGAATCTGGAAACGAATATGAGAAGCTGAGAGTACTGTCGTCAGCGAAACAATTGATAGGATTAGTTGTTTCAGATAATAAGTCGTTGATAAATATAAGGAAGAGAGTCGGAGACAAAATAGAGCCCTGGGGCACGCCGGCGTTTATTTTGTGAGAATCAGACTTGCATCCGTCCAAGAGATTCGTCGAGTCCAAATGCACGCATTTTCAATAAAAGAGCTTGATGCCAAACTCTATCAAATGCTTTAGAAATATCAAGTGAAATAATTTTGCTTTCACCAAAACGATGGAGATGGTGGATTGGTTCCACTTTTCGGTGAGATATACCATCAAATCACCGGTGGACCTATTGCTACGAAAGCCGTACTGCCGGTCATTAAAAAGCTTTCGGTCCTCAAGATATTTCTTTAGCTGAAAATTAATCAGTGTTTCCATGACCTTGGAAAGAAGGGACGTATTGGTCGGTAGTTTAAGGGTGCAGAAGATTCGTCTTTTTTAGGATAGGCTGGACAAATGATGTTTTCCATGCACTCGGAAAGAGTCCAGAGAGAAAAGCTTACGCAAAGGTTTTGCCAACGTTGAAGAACACATCTTCCGAACAATAGCGGGGATATTATCCGGGCCAGCGGATTTGTGTATGTTAAGATCTTTTAATACTTTTGCGACTGTACGAGTGCGAAAGAAGATTGGTCCCATGAAATCATTTACGCTCTCAGGAGGATTACTAACACCTGCTGACAGCGTTGAATTAGCAGCGAATTGGGCTGCAAGCAGATCTGCTTTTTCTTAAGAACTGACAACAGGAGTATCATTCAAGACAAGCGTAGGAACCGATGATGACGAGGAGTTTGTTACGTTTTTAACAAATGACCAAAAATTTTTACTGCCTTTGGGACATTGCAGTATTTTTTGCCGGATTTGTTTGTTCATGTAAAAATTTAGTCTTTCGAATGTGAACATTAGAGGCATTTCTAGCTTGCTGAAACTTTTTCCGATTTTCCTGGGTTTGGTTGGCTTTACAACATCGAAACTTACCTCTTTCAACCTGATTAACTCTTTAGAGCTCGAATCAAACCATGAATTGTCCTTGGGTTTGATACTTTTTGACCTATTCTCATACTTAAGAGGATAACATTTGTTACCATTACTGCGCTGAAGTCTATGTCGCTGCCGAGGAAGCAGAGCGACCAGTTAAAGAACCTGAAGAAATTATTGAGACCGATTTTGAAATGACACAATGGTCTGATATGCCTAGAGGCGAAAAAAAACGAATTTTGTGTTTATCAGGATCGGAGGTAAGAAACAAGTCTAGTGTGTTGGCGGCTTGGTCTGTGATGTCAGGAATTCGGGTTGGCTCAACAACAAGCTGAGTAAGTTGGTTTAACTCAGCAAAGATTTCAACATACCTTCCTTCGGGTGTTGTCTGACCAGAACAGCGGAGCCAATCGGAATTGTGTATATTGAAATCGCCCGCAAAAACGATTTCAGTGATATGTAATCTGCGCACAGGATTTTTGATTTTCAAAATGTCAGTTGACATTGAACTAAGCGTGAGTTGTGTAACTTTTGACAAATGTGTTTTCATAGTCAGACAGATCTACATTAATTTTGACTAAATTTTAGAAAAACAAAATTACTTTTCTTAATATTTTTTCTATTCATAAATATTTATTTAAATAAATAATCAATATATAATTAATGAAATTATATCGATATCTTGTTCATATTGACTTTTTTCAGATTTAGATTGGTTTCAACATATTTGAATAGATTTTTTTGTTTTGGTGTTATCTAATCGATGTTCTAGAAAAAGACCGAAATGGTGAATTTCAAATCAAAATTGTCAATAAATTAATAAGATAGAAAAATCAAGAAACGTACAAAAAACCCAGACATGCCGGGTTCGAAGCTCAATAAAATACAAAAAAAAACACACACACAAAAAGATAACAATAACCGAGTTAAACTTTGAAACCATCATAATTATTACAATCACATGAAGTCTACTAGTTGATAAGAATAATAAAAAAAATGTCAACAATAAATTTAATCTAAGAAAATTTATTAAAACCCATTCCTTATACACACATAGACGTTGTTATTGTTTAATTTAATTTTTTTATTCCATTCTTTTCTAAGAACAATATTTAGGGGGGCCAAACTGGTGTTATCAGGTACCTACTTTTTTTTAGAAAAAAAAGTATCTAATCAGCCATGTTTTTGTTTTCCTGACTTTCTGTCTATGAATGGCGATGATTGCGCCCCAGTTTTAATAAATAAAAACCTTGCAATATTAGAATGTCTATTATTAAAAACACAAAAACAAATAAGCTTCTGAAAAAAAACATACATACGTTTTATTTTTGAGATTGCATAAACGACGTTTTATAGAAAACGATTAAAAGTATCTGAAAGATTTTCATTTAAATTCATGCTTATTTTACCAATATACCACAAATAAATATATACAACTACCTGGTTTATCTGTGCTAAATGGTCACACCGGAAATTCTGGTTGAACAAGAAAAAATTTCAAAAAAAAAAACAAAAATCAATGGTTTAACAGTCTTTTAAGGGCATCTGCAGTGAGTATCTAGATACATTTTGTCAAAGACGTTCAATCCGCGAGCGTCGCTGGCCAAGCAGAGCCACGCGAGTCAATTCCCACGATATCGATTTGATTGTTTTGATCAAAAATTCGGCTGAAAGTGTTGACTTTGATTCCCAATAAATCCATCGACCAAATTCCACGAAAGATATCAAACCATTTGGACATTTTTATAACGTATTGAAAAAAATTTGCAGATACTGGCGATCAAAACAAGTTCTTGTAGTCACCCACCCGCCTGTCATGGGAAATTTTTCTTGCTTTTCTGCTTCCAATCACAAACAAAAGATACAAATGTATATAACTTTATACTCTACGCAAATTAAAGAGGAAAAACTCATGATCTACTATCACCCACTACCAAAATACTGATTAAAGCTTGTTGTTGCCAGTCGGACGAGCCTCCAAAAGTTGGCCAATCCAAAATCGACTATCGCAGCTTTGGTTGTGTGTGCGCCCCAGACAATCGGCACAGAAATAATCTGTACAAATCCGTCAGATACATTTAAATAGCGCTTTGTGTATTCGAACTGGCTGCGAGTTGATTTTCGCATATAAAAGCGTTGGCCAAACGTTTTAGCCGCTAGTTACTCGTAGCTACAGTAAATGGAAAGATCAAGTGATAGAAACAGTGATCTTATAGAAAATTTTGACAAGAAGATCTGGAGGAACATAGAATTCTTAGAAATAATTTGAACATTTTTTTTTTGACAAAATATAAAAAGTATCTTTTGTGAAATAAAACAAGAAAAAAAAAATCTCACAATGCCTGAATATATAGAAAAATCAGATGTGTAAGTTTGGCGCCCCCTTGGCCTTTGTTGTGTGTGTTTACTTGTTTCTGACGTAACATTTTGGTTTGTTTGCTTTATTTTCAGGTTGCCTGCATATATGCTGAGGAACAAAGCCCAGACGAACTTCGGACTTTACAACCATATTCGAGGAGTGACTATCTCTAATGGTGACTTGTCCAACTTGACTGCAAACGTTAAGGCTTTCGTTGAGCAAGCTGTTTCGCTTTGTCAACCTGATCAGGTGCATATTTGCGATGGTACCGAGATGGAGAATAAAATTCTGTTGAAGCAACTCGTTGAGGCTGGAACTATTGTGGCATTGCCGAAGTATGATAATTGCTGGTTGGCAAGGACAAATCCAGGTGATGTGGCTCGTGTGGAGTCGAAGACTTTTATATGCACCGAAGAGCAGGAGGAGGCGGTAACAACTCCGACAGAAGGTGTCAAGGGTAGTTTGGGAAACTGGATTTCTCCGAGTGATATGGAAGAGGCGGTGGAGCAACGCTTCCCTGGATGCATGAAGGGAAGAACTATGTTTGTTGTGCCGTTTTCAATGGGACCAGTTGGATCGCCACTTTCGAAAATCGGAATCGAAATAACCGATTCGGCTTATGTGGTTGCATCTATGAGAATCATGACGCGCATGGGAAAAGAGGTGCTGGATCAGTTGGAGAAGTGTGAAGAATTCGTAAAGTGTCTTCATTCGGTGGGAACTCCGGCTAGTGGAGTTGTGGAAATGCCATCGTGGCCATGTGATCCTGAGAGGACAATTATATTGCACAAACCAGCCGAGAATTTAATTGCGTCCTATGGATCGGGTTATGGAGGGAATTCCCTTTTGGGAAAGAAATGTTTTGCTCTGAGAATTGGAAGCACTATTGCCAAACGTGAGGGATGGCTGGCTGAGCATATGTTGATTCTTGGAATCACCAATCCCGAGGGACAAAAGAAGTATATCACCGCAGCGTTTCCCTCGGCTTGTGGAAAAACTAACCTCGCCATGTTAAGTCCTTCATTGGCCAACTACAAAGTTGAGTGTGTGGGGGATGATATCGCTTGGATGAAATTCGATAGTAATGGGGTTTTGCGTGCTATTAATCCAGAAAACGGATTCTTTGGAGTTGCTCCAGGAACTTCACTTGAAACAAACCCAATTGCCATGAACACCGTTTTCAAGAACACTCTATTTACAAATGTTGCTTCCACTTCAGACGGAGGGGTTTATTGGGAGGGAATGGAGAGTAGTCTTGCTCCCGGAGTACAGATCACTGATTGGCTGGGTATGCCTTGGGATAAGAATTCTGGCCGACCAGCTGCACATCCAAATTCTCGTTTCTGCACACCAGCCTCCCAATGTCCAATAATCGACCCAGCCTGGGAAGATCCAGAGGGTGTTCCAATAAGTGCAATCCTATTTGGTGGTCGTCGTCCTGCCGGAGTGCCTCTAGTTTATGAAGCTAATTCATGGGCCCATGGGGTGTTCGTGGGTGCAGCAATGAGAAGTGAAGCAACTGCAGCAGCTGAATTCCGTGGAAAGATCATAATGCACGATCCGTTTGCAATGCGTCCATTCTTTGGCTACAATTTCGGACATTACCTCGAGCATTGGCTGAGTATGGAAAAGTTAGGACGCAGTCTTCCCAAGATCTTCCACATCAATTGGTTCCGTAAGGGCAATGATGGATCATTTTTATGGCCAGGATATGGTGAAAATGCAAGAGTCCTGGAATGGATTCTAAAACGTGTGGATGGTGAATCGTGTTATGCGGAATCACCAATTGGCCGGGTGCCAAGCAAGAACGGACTGAATCTCAATGGAATGCCAACAGCAATAGACGTAGATCAACTTTTCTCAGTGGAAAAGGACTTTTGGATGGAAGAAGTCAAAGCTATTGCCACATATTTTGAACAACAAGTGGGAGCAGACTTGCCACCAGTAGTTAATGCTGAGTTGAAGAGCCTAGAATGTCGGGTGGCAGAGATGTAAAAAAAACCATAAATAGTTAAGATATTATTTTTAAAGTATTAATAATGAATTTTTGTATCAAATTTAGTTTTTAAGTGAATATATTTTTTTATATTTTTAAAATGATACGTTTTTCACTTTTTTTTTGTTGACATGGACACAGACCAAGAACAATTGTTATTTTTTTTTTTTTTGAGAAGAAACATTGTCAGAAATATTTAAAAAAAGTATCTTTTTATCTTCGTCATTTTATGCTATGCTACTTTAACTTAACCTTAATCCCCTCCATTTCGGATGACAGCTGAAAGCTAATGAGAGCGCAGTTAAAGGGGTTGCTAAGGAATTTGTTCCTTTAATCCAAATGACAGGAGGATAATTTACAAGGAGAATTATTAAAAAAAGGGTTTGATTGCGAGGAACGCATAGTTGATTTATAATTGCTTCACGCTGCAAACGACTTCTTTTTAATAGACTGGATATTTCAATTTAAGGCTTTATGGTTGCGATTTCAAAGGTTTACGAATTGCATTATGGCAAAATATGAAGGAAGCTTTAAAATTAAGATGTCATTCTGAACAAATGGTGTGTAAACCTGCGTGAATTAATAATTAGAGGAAAACTCACTGTGGACACAATTTTCATTGAAACATTTTTCTTGCTGTTGTTTTAAAAATTCAAATACATTTCCCTTTCCCTGAAACGATTTAACTGTAATACGCGCATGCTTGGAATGCCCATAAATGGTAAACTTAAATACAGGGATTTTTTCCTTAGCCGTATCACGCGAATGTGGATTATTAAATGCCTTGATGAAATTATTTTAAAAATAGGAGGGTCTCTTAGATTACGGGGTTTGGACTGAAGAAGATAGAGTTGTAGGATTTCACAGTCGACGCCAGCTTAGAGGATTCGATAAATAAAGAGAATCTATCCAATTTCTCTGCATTTTGTTCAGGTTAAAAAGTTGAAGGCGATTTTGATTTGGGGAGGAAGGGGGAGGGGTAAGGAACATGGATCATGCCACGACAGATCACGAGGGGCAAATCTAAGGAAACGCTGTTGAATGCTTTCGATTCTCTGGATGTGAACCTGCTGATATTGGGACCATATTTGGTAGGCATACTTAATAAGAGGGCGTTTATGGGTTAACTAGAGGGATCAGTTGACGTTTGGACCAACTGTTCATAAACCCAAGTGCCGAGTTGACCTTAAAAATGATATTATCGATTTGCGTAAGAAGTTGAGCTCTCGGTCACATAATATGCCAAGGTCGAGGGAGTCGAATTCATATTATACATATGCGGGTTGATTATTGAGAAGTTAATTACGGGGAAAAGATTTTATATATTTACGCGAAAAAGTGATTACCTAGCATTTGGCAATATTAAGCTCAATCGAGTTGTTTTTTTTTTTCAATCATTGGTTCTTGAATTATTCGACAAACATGTTCCGCTAAAAACGGTCAGAGTAAGAAGCAAACATTTTCCTTGGTTTACTTCTGATGTGCACAGAGCTATCAAAAATCGAAGAAAATTTTACTCTACTCTGGGAACTTTTCTGCCGTTCTCGAAACGATGCAACGCTTCTGACTCGGAGAGCCAAAAAAAAGTTTTTTCATCTCAAAGTTGGATGCAAACCAGTCGTCCCGAAAGCTTTGGAGTAATCTACGAACTATTGGAATTGGTAAAAAGGAGATTATTCCCAATTTTCCTGATCTTAATGAACTTAATGAGACCTTTATTTTAAAAGACGATCAACAACTCAATTTTATGCCTAATAGTGAAATCATAAGTTAACCTTCAGCAGTTTTCGAGTTTGAAGTTATATCTGAATATGATGTCCTTGAAAGCTTTCGTTCCATCAAGTCTGATGCATTTGGTGAAGATGGTGTGCCAATTGGGTTTATAAAAATGATTTTGCCACATGTTTCCAGTGTTTTAACGCACTTGATTAATTTTTGCATTGCTTCTTCATCGTTTTCTCAAAACTGGAAAAAAGCTAAGGTAATTCCTGTTGCCAAAAAGTCTCTCGGAATTTCTTCCCATAAGTTCACTTCCTTGTCTGTGAAAGGTCTTTGAGAAAATTCTAGTCTCACAGATAACAAATCATCTTAGTAGATTTAATTTGTTGTTATTTCTTCTGATAAAAAAAATCTAAAAAACATTGACTTGAAAATTCTTATTCTGTCTAACAATACATTCAGATTGATAGGATAATAACACCCATGCTAAACTGTTCTTCAATACCATTTAAGTAATTTCTTAATTTCAGCGAGACTGGCACCTATCTTCCATTAGCAAAGACCACTTAAATCAGTTTTGCTAAAATCTTTGAACAATGCTCAACGAAACCAGTATTCAACCTTCTGCCTTCTTAACAGTCGCAATGACAATAGTAACATAATTATCAAAAACATTTCTGTCATAATACTCCAGACATTACTTTACGTTTTATGTAATTAGATTTTACATTAGTGAATTTCCTCGAAATCTTATACTCGGATGTCATAACATAAACCCTCATAAATCTTGACGTTTTAAGGATCTTCCTCCGGCTAGGCCAAGTGGCCAGATAATCACTGTTTCATTCCCTTTAAATGACAACCAGTGCCATCTGCATCAAAAATTTATTCATAATCCAGACTATAGCCAGGACATTATAAAACGATTCAAAGTAACGAATTTTTGTTTTATTTTTTAATAAGAATCAACAGCACATAATTAGGGAAATTGTTTTTTATTGTTTTGTTTTTTATTGCCATTAAGATAATTATCACTTAATGTCCACAGTAGTTGGTTTGCACATCGTCACAATAATAAACTGAAACTCGGACTCATTTGGCCGCAAAAGCTGGCTATAAATTGCTCTTGAATATGTTTCTTCTCTTCCACAAGACAAAAGCAGGATCCCATTAAGGAACACACAAGCACCTACACACACACACACATGCTGATGAAATTGAATTCAATTTAATCCCCGCACTGAAACTATAACAGAAACAGAGTCCTTAATGTGACAATTGATACCACAAATGATGGACTATCGAGCAATTTCATAGCCTATTCAGGATGGCTGGAGTGGCATAGAGCAAACAACTCACTTGTCCTGATGTGAGCCGCCAACCTAGAACGTCCTCATATCGTGTCGTCTGTACAACATGCAATGATTGAACAAAAGGACTGTATCGTGCGGCATGCAGGAAGAATATCCTCCTGCACACATCAAATTGTATTGTATCTTGTATCTACTAATCACTTCCCATAGTTTTTTTTTTTTTTTTTTTGTTTAATCTTGGGAGAAGAGAAATTCGCATGTCTGCGGGTGCTGAGTGCTCATGCTCCTCTAGAAATGTCCTTTCTTTTTTGTATTTTTTTTTGCATCCATGTTCTTCCGCCACCCGCTGCCCTATAGTTCGCCTTTTGATTTTGGAAAAGCCAAAGAACGAAAAGTTGCTGCGAAAGCGCATGGATAGATTTGTATATTCGTGGCGGAAGAAAATCGAATCACATAAAAGTTTCGTAATAGCATGCCTTGGGTATACAAATATTGTATCTTGAACTACCCTTGCTGCTGTTCTGCTGCTGCTTCCATGAGGGGATCTGTTGTGCTTGTGCTTGCAGAAAAGTACCCCCAAAGCAAAAGCAAAAGCAACAGCTGACTCTCTATTCCACTGGTGGCAGTTCGGTATCAGTATATCGGTACAGTGCGGTTGGAAAAAAATTGTCAAAATTCACTTTTTGATAAAATTCTCTTTTGGGATACCAATTGAAGAAAATGAGTTTTTTCAAAGATTTTTTAAACTGATCCAACAGAAAAAAACTGATCCAACAAAAAAAAAAAAAAAAAAAAAAGATGGATGACATATATGTATAAAAAAATAAATAAATAAATAAATAAATTTATTGGCGCGACAGCTCCTTAAGGAGCCAAGGCCTAGTGACTTATACTCTCAACCATTCCTGTGTGTGTGTTGTTAATCTGCAAGAATGGAAGGGTCCTACAGTTTACCGCCGAGTCCGAAAGGTTACATGAGATGCACTTTTTCGAGACAAATTTTACTCTTGGAGGTTTTGTCAGTTCCTCGCAAGAGGCAGTACCCCGGAAAAGAAGATGGCTATGAGCTGGATTCGAACCCAGGCTCATTCGCTTAGCAGTCCGACACACTAACATTTAAGCCACGGGGCACTACATATACATGTAGGGGATGACATATATATTTTCCTTTAATATAATATCTGGATTTGGGAAGATCTTTACCCGGTTAATTTTAACCCATGTGGAGACCGCTTCTTGGGAAAGGATATTCTCAAAATAAGTTGCTAAAGTGTGGTTCTTTGAAGGCGAAAAACTTTTCCCTTTGTTGTTGTTTTAATATCATGGGATTGGATTTCATTGATGGTGTTAAGAAGCATGGTGCTCCTGAGCCTCAGGTAATAGGCCTCTTGAGCCGAGTCGATCTTTATGATGAAGATCACCTACAACCTGGTCGTATCATCAAATATGAAGTCTGCATTAGTTTCTTGAACCCTCTAATTTGGCCTCGTAAATGACCGAGCAGTCCTATACTGTTTGCTGCTGACTTCGTGATAGTGAAAGTACGCCAATTACGGGAAATAGCTCGTCATTTTTTGTTCCAATCACTTTGCTAACGTGGGAAATCATGAAAAATAGTATGTGATGTATTGACTTGAGATTTTCATACAACACTATGTTGAAGCAACTGCAAGAAAGTGCTTCTCCTGTCAAAACCTTTTTAAAGTTTTTTAAGATTTCAGTTTATGACGTTTATATTTTCACACCTGAATTAAGTCAGCTTTAAACAAGAAACGAAGGAAAAACACAACACTGGGAGGTCTGTCAACGTTTTCTGAGTTTATCCCGGCGGAACCCCGAAAATAAAGCCTTAAAAACAGTGAAATAGGAGAGATGTGATCATCAATCTTCGTTTAAAGAAGAAAAAGGAAAAATAACTAGAAGCAGAACTAGTGTCAACCAAATCAGCAGGAAGAGTTGGCCCTAGCGGAAATAATAAGCTACGGATCCTAAAGGACTGAAAACCATATGATAGCCCTCATTCAGGCTTACAGGACTTAATGGTACTAAATAAACTTTTCAATAGAATGGGATTTTGTAGTTGGCACGAATAGATTTTGGCAGCCATGTGGTTTTGGTGACATCTGTCAAATCTGTTGTTTACTCTGTTATTGATGCCATCATGGCAAGTTACACGGTTGAACAACACGTTCAAATAATAAAACTTTATTATCAACATGAGTGTTCGTTAGTGCAAACGTTGCAACTTGGTGGTCTTTCACAATCGACTCCTCAACGTTTGCTGGCATTGTTTCAGACGACCGGTTCAGCAATCAATCAGACAACATTCGTACGAAATTGTAGTCGATTTCTCACAGTGCACAAGAACCCGGTCTTTCGCAGACTTCAACTTGGTAAATTTCGCGACGGAACTTCGGCCTATACCAGTCCAAAACCCAACTGACCCAGAAGCTCAACGTTCATGACCATATAGACAACGCCGCGCCGTTTTTTCCCTGATTGGGTTTCGGAGCGTTTGGAAAAAGACCCGAACTTTTCGAAAACGACGTTGGTTAAGCGGTCGCCGCACCAATGGCAAGTTAGTGCTACAGAACGATGATAACCAATTTCCAAATTGAATGATATGGAGATAGACGGCATGTGGTCCAATAAGGAACGTCACGATTGATGTTTAAATTGGCAACCAAGGTCATGCGATTTGACCACGCTAGATTTATCCTTGTAGGTTTTCCTGAAGTCGCAGGTCCAAGCGATCTCTGCGGAAGAGTCATTAAAAATTGGACCACTCAGATCAACACATGCCACGCTTAGAAGCCGACGAGGGCAATCGAACGATATCATATTTTGTACAAAATCGAATACATGGGCCTTTTTAATTAAAAAATAATTTTGTAAACACCTCACAAATGGCTTGTTTTATTCCATTTCAACACCTCCCTGCTCGTAAGTTCTCTTAAAACACTTTTACATTTTTATTGTTTTTTACTAAAGTTCCATAAAAACTAAAAACAATTTTCCTTCACATTTTGTATGCACAGCACTGTCCCAATATATTTTGCAACCCCAATTGTTGAGCTCGTGCAAAGAGCTGGCTGACTGGATGGCTCTGGCTTCTAGGGATGGTATAGAAAAAAAAAATAATACCTTGTGCTCTCCTCATTCTGCCTCTGCGTCAAACAGCGTAGCATAGAGTAGAGAGCTCTCCATCAGAGCTGAAGGAGTTCTTTCCCCAGTACCAACTAAGCATCCAGTCTGACTTGGGCTGTTTTACGTGCTCTGCTGCAAAAAAGGAAAATACTTCAATGTACTTCAGTTTATCTTAACTGATTTTTAATTAAAGAGATTGCTTTTCCGTTTCAAGACACCCAACTCCTCAATTATCCTCTTAAAAAATAAAAAAAAAATTATTTTTCAAGTGCAAAACTATGTGCGGTAGTCGTTCGAAAGTTCGCCATCAGTTTTCCTTCCTAATTACCAACGAAGCAGTTGTATCTTCGTCCAGGCAAGGGCAATGGTACGTATAAGTAGATACATTTTTATTTTTTTATATAACCACACTTGTTGCATGTCAAGCATAGGCACCACCATGGTGCCGAAAAGGAAGAAGTGAAAAAGGAAGCATAACCACTTTGCCAAATGGGTAAAATCAATAGCACACAACTTACCTAATAAAAAGTGTTTTTTTTTTGCAACAATTGTGGCAACATATAGTATACACATATCTAGATACTATGTTCACATTTTGCAATCATCTCATGTTTACCTATTACAAGATTATTATACGGTATACGTGTGTTTCGGGAGTCTTTTTTTCCTAGTTTAGTGGGAGGTAGGAGACACATTCGGTTGTGCGGAAGGCTCCACATAATTCCGAGTCCACGGGTACAATAGATGCCACATCCGAAAAGTTTATGTAAGTCAGGTGAAAAAAGCAATTATGAGATACACGTATAGATATAACGGATACACAGGTGTACACAACATAGAAAATGACGGTCTGGTTTGTGTCTCAATTCAACAGTTGGGACACACGAAGGATATAATGGCATTGTGGCAGATTGTGTGATTTCCTTGTTAACATTTTGTGTACACAGAACCGCTATTGCGCTAATTATGGTTTTATAGGTGGTTGAAGTGCTTTTTAGTGTGTATACATCCGTACATACCTGTGCGCGCCAGGACTTCTCGTCGTCGTCTTTATGAAAGGTCCTTTGTATACGCACGTCTCTGTCGTCGTCGTCGTCAACGTCGTTTCGGTTGTTTTTCTCGGTACACGTCGTCGTCGTCGTCGTCTATAAGGATGTCAAAGGATGTTAATGTTAAAGGTTTTTATTTCGCAACAAAGTGCTCTTTAAGACTATTGTTTCGAATTAGGATATACAGTTAATGAGGTCGTGTCGCTTAAGGGAGTGGTTTTATTTAATTGCACAACGGATTTAGGCAAAAGGACATTCACACCAGAGTTATGATAGTTTTTTGGTGTGTTTCTCGGACGAAGAGTTAATTAAGTCGGAAACGTTTGAATTGAATATTAAATTACAAAATCCTGGGGCGCCGGCGGTGGGGTTGTGTCTGTTATTTAAATTGTTCAAGAATCCAGACGGTGTTTTGCTTGTTTAATATTCTGAATTATTTATTCAAATATTTATTTTCGTTGTGTCTATCCTATTTTGTGTTGATTTATTTAAATTTTTTTTTTAAATTGAGTATTATGATCGGCTGTATTGTGTCGGGAAAGGAAATGTTGTCGGAAGACCTTCGTCAACAGGAACAGGAGGTCAAGAAACCTTCAAAATGTCAGTTTTTTTTTTTTAACTATTCTGAGAATTCGAGACATTTAAATTGGAAAGGTTCTTCGAAGGTTACTTATCCATCTGACTGAAGGTTAGAGAAAATTGAAAAGAAGGATGTTTTTAAATAGATGCCTTCGGGGTAATTAAATTCTTTGGTCTATTGACACTGATTGTAATTTATGTATGGAAGGGAGTCAAAGAAGATAAATTGATTATCTACCTAGGTAGATGTTTTTAGCGCAACAATTTACCTATACTGTATACATATACCGAAGATACATAAGGAATTTTCCGGAGACACTTATTATGGTAAGTAGATGAACTTGAGACTTCGACTGTAGTTGGAAAAAATTTGCTTTAAGCCAGATAATGATAGAACAAATTGATTTAATTTAAAACTCGGACTAAATTAACCAAATTCAAAAGTTAGTGATTCGTGGGATAGTCATAGTGGTTATTTTGCCAGGGCTCGATTCACCAGTGTCACCTTGTCGAAGAGCAAAACTTTGTCTTGAAAAATCCATCTCATATAGCCGTTTAAGAATCGGTTTTAGATTGTAGGCGTCCTAAGGAGCTATCGCGCTTACAAATCTCTAAAACCTTTAATTAGTCAGTTGATGAATGTTTACTAAAACACTTTATATTTTTGGTATGACTAACTTTTATTTATTTATATTTCAACTTTAAAGACTTCTCAAGTTTAGCGACGACTCAAAGTTTCGACTCGCTCTCAATAGAAACTATCATACATTAAGTCTATTCCTGTCTGTATAGTTTGTCATCGTTGCTCTTGCGTATTTTGCACAAGTAGATGGAATAGAAATAGTGTGAGTTGTTTCGATAAAGAATGTAGAATTTCCTCTTACGATTCGGAATTTTAAAATGAAAGATTCAGATAAATAATCCTCAACGATTTATTTCTATTTACAAATTAATTTAGTAACAATATTATGTTGCGAACGACTGATCTACTTGAATTCAGTTTGAGGACTCATTATATTATGCAAAAATGTGAACTGCAGAACTGGTCCGTGGTTTATGGAAGGGACGCAATTTTCACTCCCCACGCTATTCGTTGTTTGTTCGTCTGTATTTGTCATCAGTGATGTCGGCCTTCTCATCACTAGGCTCGTCAGATGTGGCGATTTATCGCCAATTGGCAATTTGAAAATTATTTTGGCGATACGAAAATCGGTTTGGCGATGTACCACAAAAAAGGCGATATTTTTAGATTTTGACGATCTTAGTTTTTTCAATCGAAATCCTCACTTTTTTAATTTTTTTTTAGTTTTTTACTTCTTATTTTCAGAATGCTAATTGCATGATAATTGCTGCATGCTGAATAGAGTCATCGTAATAGTAATTCTAATTTCTGAACACAGACACTAAAAATCAATCCTGGCGTTCAATGAGTCCAATAAAAATCAGTCAAACCGTCTCGAATTGGTAAATTGGCTCTAAAAGTGTTGATTTTTAGTTGAAATTTAGTAAAACTGTTTTCAAGATTTTTGACTTACTTTCAACTGACAATTCCCCCGTTAAGCCTAGAACTCAGATCGCGCTAAACTAAATTTTATCTCTACACACCCTTGCACAAAGATGTTTCTTTTCCGCGTTGAAATATTTTTTTTTGGGTTTTTTTCAATTGAATTTTCCAAATATGTACAAAAATTCATCAAGAAATTCCATTGTTTTTTTCAATTATTCACATCCAAAATGACAACTGTCAGAATTTTTGTGGAGAATTTTTTCTTAGCCGTTAGATTGACATTTAGAATTTAGCACGATCTGAGTACTAAGCTTTACAAACAAAAATAAACGTACAATTAATATAATTTCTTTCGAATAAGTTTATTTTCAATTAGTCTCCGTCTCTTAGTAACCATTTTTAAAAATGTCTGAATGAAATGTGAACAAAAATTGTATGGAAATGGAGAAAAAATAAATTGCACGACTGGATCGCATGTACTTGCGATCCGTCGTACGTCACATTGTAGAATAAAGTACGTTAAATTGTATTGGGTGAAATAATTTAAACGCCATTTTATTTCTTTAAGAAATGTAAAAAAGTGTGATTTTTTTTTCAAAATCGTAGGAGCCGTTTTAATATAAAACGGTTGTTGTTGTTGTTGTTGTTGTTGTTGTTGTTGTCTTGACCTACTTAACGTGCAAAACTGGAAGGCAGGTAGTCAGGAAGAAGCTTGTTGGTATACAAAATTTGAAGCATATCGCTTTAGCCGTTTAGGCTGCAGATTGTTATACATACATTTTAACAACTTTAAAAAAAAAAATTAAAAAAAATTATTCTTAAACACAGAAATAACGTACATTTAAAAACAAAATTTAAAATAAAATTCACTTACCCGTTTTCAAAATATTGATTTTTCAAAACAAAAAAATTGAAAAAAAAAATATTAAAAATACAAAAAAAGGTTTTCGAAAAAAATTAATGCAAAATTACTTAGGCTACCTACATCTTCTTGAATATCAATTTTGATTGTAATCGGATCACCAGTTTTCAAGAAAGTCGAAGAAAAAAACCGGTGCTATGAGAGGTACCGATTTTAGCCCACCAAATTAATTTTTTTTTCACCTAAATATAATGCATACCTACAGCAGCAGCACCGGTTTTGATAAAATCCTGTTTTATATTTTTAGTGTTTTGAAAAAAAAAAATTGTTTTGAAATTTTGGCATGCAGTTTTGTAGAGTTTATTAATATACATATGATTATAAAATTTAAAATCAAAAATTATATTAATTTTAATTAGAAAAAAAGTTATTAATAATTTTGATATGCAAATGTAATTAAACTATTAAGATATTCTCAAATATAAAATTTGACAGAAATCCAGAGCCGTTACCGAGAAATCCCAAAATTAAAAAAACCGTTATATGAAAGCTACCGTTTATAAACTTTTCCCGTAAATTTGGTTCTAATCAAATGATAACCAATACCAACAAAAAAATTCTCAAAAAATTTCATCAAAATCGAGCCGTTTTCAAGAAAAATAAGCTTTTCCTAAACGGTCATATGGCGGTGCCGTATTTTACGGCCTAAAAAATAAATTTCAATTTCCCTTCTGGGGAATGCCAAAATAATACATATACCATACACACACCAAGTTTGAAGATAATCGCCTAAGCCGTTTAGGCTACAGCTCGTTATGCATACTGACAACCACACAGACAGACAGACAGAAATTTTTTCTCGATCACTTTTTGAGACTTCTCTATGATTGTAATGTCATGTTTCATTGTTATCTCAATTTTTTTATATTCACGAATCCTAAACTTGCCTTATAGTCCCTATAATCGCAAGTAAAAATTAAAGCGCTTAACTGCAACCGAAACGCATGGAATTCCCAATTATTGTCAGTTCAGCTATCAATAAAATTGATGTGTAAATACGTTGCCAGTTCAGTTGTCATTTTAATTGCTGTAGACGCTGAAATTCGGTAGTAAAAAGCTCTGCATTTAGCTTTCAAAACCAATAAAGAAATAGAAGAATATTAAATCTGGGAAAAATCTACTCGGACCACTTAGCACACTATGGGGGGTAATATTGACAACGTTTAACTTAGAATGTTCTCATGAAAAAAGTGTATAGAAGTTCATTTTGTTTCCTCCATTAAATTCTTGTTCCTAAATGTATGTGTATATTATTTCCATGGCATATATAAAGAGCATTTTAGGTGTCTTTTTCTGGTTATTGTTTTAATTGTCTTTGAAAGAAGTTTTTGTTTAAGAAAATATATTTCGATAAAATTGTTTTTTGTTTAAGCTTTTCTTGTACAAAACGCCATTGAAAAACAAAATCAAAAATACCATTTGTATGCAGCCTTAGCGGTGTAAAGATTTTTGATTTGCAATTTAATTTCTTGTTTTGTTTAATTTAGTAGTTGCTTGATATAGAGAACTAATAAAAAATTAAGTATGTTCACTGATCGAAGTTGTTCGTTATTTTGTAGCTACATTTGGTGCATTTTGAAAAGTGAAACATTTTAAATTATTATTTCATATCACGGTCGACAATCTTTGCAGCATTTGGGGTTGTATATGGAAAATAGCGCAGCGAATGTTGTTTTCCAAGTCTTCAATGTTCTCTTACTTACTTATCATTGTAGACTAAGCGACTTCACATACTCCCACAGAAAATAGTCTAGCGGTGTTAAATCGAACGATCGAACTTTGGCCTCCAACTCAAAGTTCCAAAATGGGAAATTATGCGCGTTTTCTTCATCATCATCATAATCATTGACGAAACAACCGGCATCCGCTCCGGGCATCCTTCAACAAGTTTTTCCATACAACCCGATTGCTGGGCGACGCCATCCAATTGCACACCCCAAGGTTTTGGGCGTTCTGGTCTACGCCATCCTTCCGACACAAACAAGGTCTCCCAAGTTTTTTTCAACGCGTGATATAGTGCTCCTCCGTCTTGTTGACATTACCGTTCCCCCACATCAAGGTGATTCAATTTACAAACAAATAAGTCATTGATCATGGTTTTATAACGGTCTCAATCGGTCAGCATCGTTTTTAAGGAGGTAGGGACCAATGATTCTACCAGTGTGACCAGCCTATAAAGCAAATCAAATTGTCAGTTTTAGCGATCAGTAAGAACACATCAATAAAAGTTCAAACCGCTGACAACGGGTGGTTATAGCAATCCCTAAAATTATGTCAGTTATCAAACGCCAACCACACCAGACATAACCTCATTTTTTTACTTGCGATTAAAGGTACTATAACGCAAGTTATGCATTCGTGAATATTAAAAAATTTGAGATAACAATCGAACATGACATTACGATGATAGAGAAATATATTTGAGTTACTGGCAAAATTCTGTCTGTCTGTCTGTATGTACCTTTGTATTTTGGACGGACATAACGGTACCTTTTAACCGTTATGTGAAACCATATTTTTCTCCGAAACGGCTCCAAGAGTTTTTATGAAAAAAAACTTCTGTCATATTTTGGTGAAAAAAAAGTTTAAAACTGGCTAAAAACGGTATCTCCCATAGGACCGTTTTTTACTTGCGATTATAGTTACTATAATGCAAGTTATGGATCCGTGGAAAAAAAACTAACAATCAAACATGACATTACGATAATAGAGAAGTTGAAAAAATTGGGTCCGGAAATTCCGTCCGTCTGTCTGTCTGTTCGCGCCTTTACAGCTTAAACGGATGGGCCGATTTGTTTCAAACTTGGTATTTAGTATTTATTTGGTAGTATCTCGAGGGGTGTTTTTCATTTTTGCTCTAGGTCGAAAAATAACGGTACCTGCCATACGTTTTTTAACAAAGAGTTTAATTTTCTCAAAAACGGCTCTAACGATTTTGATAAAACTTTCAGGATGCTAATTTCTTATAACAATACATCTTTCAGTTAGAATAAATTTTTCGAAATTTGTTCTACGTATATAACGGTACCTCTCATATAACCGGTTTTTTAAATGCGGTTTTATCGTAAACTATTATCCCGATTTCAATAAAATTTTGCACACAGGAAGCCATTTATAATTCAATTAATATCGCATTTCAAAATTTTTCAAAAACTTTTTTTCGATTTAAATTTTTTTTAGTGGTTTTCGAAATATTTTGAAAATGAGTTGATTGATTTTTTTTAAATTATTTTCCTAGATGATAAAAAAGTTTTTCAAAAATACGACTTTTTAAAAAAACTGGTCGAACGATTTTCAATTTTTTTTTTGTTCGATAGACATTTAGTTTTCAAATTTTATTGCATACTTAGTTTTTCCGAGGAAACTCTTAAACTAATTAAAAAAAATTAAAGAATTTTCTAAAAAAAATATATTTTTTATTTTAATAGACGTGTGGTTTTCAATCTGGCAATACTTTTTTTCGGAGTTGGTGTTTTTGACAGCTGTCACTTGATTTATGCTCAGTTTAGTTTGCCATTTCATAATGAATAGACAAGTTTGCAAATTGTGCAAATTTATTACCAAAATAATGGTTCGTTTCGGTGGAGCAGGGTATGGAAGAAGATCCGAATGAGTCCATCCGCCATAGCGCGCAACAATTGGAGATGTGCCAATCCACTTTATGGAAGATTTTGTGGATGGATCTTGGTTTGCAGGCTTACAAAATCCAACTCGAACGACTATGAAGCGCGTCACACGTTCGTCTTTATATACATACATATGCAACCACTAAGCAATTATCTAACATAAGAACAAGTTCGTGCGACCCAGTCGTGCAAAATGTTTCAGTGAATTTTTTGCTAATGAGTGCAACATTTACCATGAAAATAACACAGTTTGAACTTATAAAAAATATCAAAACCACAATACATAACGGTTTTTAGTAAAAATGAAGTATTCCATCACACGTCTTAAATAACAAGGAATTTATGAAAAATGTATTTCGAAAATTGTAGGACCGGTTTTGATAAAATCCTTTTTTTTTATTTTTGTGTTTAAAAAAAAAAATTTTTTTAATTTTGGTATGCAGTTTTTTAGAATTTTTTTAATTTACACCTGATTTTAAATTTTTAAATATTTTTTCTTTGATAAAAAAAAATCAAAAATTAATTCAAAATAGAAAAAAAATATTCAACATTTGTGTATATAGAATTAATTTGGATACCTAGATCTTTTCAAATATAAAATTTTATTGGAATCCATTGAGCCTTTATCGAGAAAATCGAAAATAAAAAAAAACGTTATATGAAAGGTACCGTTAATAGATTTTTCCGGTAAATTTGGTTCTAATTTGCTGAAAAGTACTACCAATTAAAATCGTTGGAGCTGTTTTCGAGAAAAATAAGCTTTTCCATAATCGTTATATGGCAGGTACCGTTATTTTTAGCCCTAAAAATAAAATGTCAATTTCCCCTCTGAGGAATGCCAAGAGATACACACAAACCAAATTTGAACGCAGTCGCTTAACCCGTCTAGGCTGCAGATGGATATACACCCGGACAGACAGAAAGACAGATAGACACACAGGCAGACATACATACAGACGGACATTTTTTGTCAATGACTTTTTTAGGCTTCTCTATGAACTTCATGTCATGTTTTATTGTTCTCAATTTTTTTTATATACTTCTCTCTGCAGCAGGCAAAAGCTTCACCGCATTGTACAACTTCTCAGACTGTTTGTTGTTCTGTGAAGTCCAAGGCAGGTCCGAAGACACTGCATCTCAAACATCTGATTCTTTTCCATAAGAGATCGTGAAATCGGCGAGTTCACTCGCTCTGCAGACCATTTTTGATATCAAATATTGTGGTAGAATACGCATTACCACTCTTGACAACAAGTTTCCTAAAGTAAAGGTATTTCCTATTGTTTAAGGAATATTTATGTGGCATTTCAACATGTAACTCGCTAACGAAATCATTTGAATCATTTGAAATCAAATCCTCGACAACGGATGTAAGTTTATTTTTTTTTTGTTGGCCTCAGCTCAAACCAACCAAAACCCTAGTTTTTTAAGGGCGATTGAATGGCTCAAAAACTCCTATGGCTTTTGGGCATAACGGTTTTTCCAAAAAAAAAAAAAAAAAAAAAATGGTTTGGTGTAGTCTCAGGTTTAATGAGCTGTTAAAACTCCTTCCTTAATCCGTAAATCCTTTATTCTTATAAGTGAAAAAACTTTTACCTCAAACTTAAGGCTTTCAGTTAAATCAACAAATCTGTCTTTCAAGTTTCAAACCACATTATGTGGTTGACAACATGACATACATACATACATATAGTGCAAAATATATTTTATATTTAAGATTAAGTCTAGACGAAGTTAAGATAAAGCACACGTATACACATGCATTATGTATGTATGTATATACTGAAATGAAAACACTTCGTTTCTATAAAAAAGAAATCACATCTGTTCATATTGTCGTAACCCATGTCTGGAGTCTAGTGTCACTAAATGGATACCATATTAGTGAAGTTGTCAAAATTAATTCGAAAATAGCTTAATTGAAAACGTAGTATATATGTATGAATGTATGTATGTACATACATAAGTATTATTTGTTAGTCAATGTTTTTAGGTGAATTTCTCTTTTAAGGTATTTTTTATTGACAAAGAAAAAAGCGAAACGAACATTTCTAGGAACAGGTATTTCAATTGAATCATGAAACTAGGCAACCAGCACCTGCATGTATCTAATAATTGGAAAACCAGATTCTACCCTCCCTCCTACCCTTGCGGTCGAAAACAGCCCGATGAAAATTCAAAGTATTTTTCTTTCGAATTTTAATATTTTTTTCCATGGCTTTCTTCGATATGGATAACTGGGTCATTGTAAGTTTCCTGTATATTAGCGTCCATTTGTGTTGGCTAAGGCCGTTCCTTCTTTGCATTGGTGGTAAATCTCCAGGAGGTACTTAACGTGTCGCTCGGTCCAGGACTTTTAGTGCCAGGCTTGAATTCAACTTTAATGATATAGATGCAGCGAATGTTTCTTAAACTTAAAATATATGCTCTCAAAAGCTCTAAGAAAGCTACAATTCTGAAAGCTCCATAGCAAGAACCAAAGAAAAAGGTTCTATAATTTCTATCAACGACGAATGGTAACTCCGAATCATGTTTTTTTTTTTTAATAAACACAATAAGCGAGAGGCAAATTGCCGATTTGGCGGGGAGCAGACATGTCATGGTGGAATGTACGTGGGTTTATGGAAGATTACAAAAACAATTTCAATTTAACTCGGGGGTTGTTTTTAATTTTAGTGGCAATTTCTAAAGTTGAGTGCGATGCAAACACCAGCAGGTACCAGTGTAATTGAAACCTCTCTTCCATAAGGCCTATACTGAAAATATAAATTGAACAGACTATAATCCTCGGAATGTAACTGAGTAACATCAGTGAATTTGGCCTATTATCCGAACTACAGAAGTACAGTTCTACGTAAGAAGTATTATCAATGTATTGGGTATACCTCTTAAAGACAAAGTTGTAAGCTACGTCCGGTCAGTTTGCCTTTTTTAGACTTAGAGTACTTATGACTTTCCATGGGGCTTAGTCCACTTAGTCCAAAAACGCTTGATAGGTTTGGTTTGGTTTGTTTATTAATAATACGTTAACATTACAATATTTATATACCTATTATAATAAACTTAAATATCTAAATTCTAAGTTAATTGAATACAAAGTTTAAATGCCTTTGAAAAAAATAAATTATATTTAAAGGCTTCGGATTTAAAGTTGTCATTTGATTAGAAAATCTATTAAAACTTTTAATTAATTGATTGAGAGGACTGTTCTCGCCATAATTTGATCTGCTGAATATTGTGTAAAGAGGCAAATTTCTTCTTAAACTTGTCCGACTCAAATTGAAATTTATTTGACTTAGAGCCGTTGGAGATGAAAAAGATTCAATCATTATTTTAGTTATAAAGCAGAACTGCAAATATTCTCTATGAAACAGCAAGAGATGGTAGGTTTATCAGTTGTAGTCTTTGAATGTATGGAGGTAATATAATTCTTTCAGACCAAGGAAGAAAACGAAGAGAAAATCTTAAAAATCTTCGTTGGATGCTTTCTATTTTATTAATGTGAATAGAGTAGTATGGCGCCCATACAACGCAACCATATTCAAGGATTGGCCTTACAAAAGAAACATAGAGGGTTTTGATCACGAAACTCACGAGAAAATCTCTTGACCAACCCAAGTGTTTTGTTTGTTTTTTTTTTATGATGTAGTTATAGTGATCAATAAAAGATAGTTTTAGGTCTAATAGGATTTCAAGATCGGAAAAACTAGATACTTCACACAAACTAGACGAATTCAACACATAGTTATAAATAAGTAAATTACGTTTGCGTGTGAAACACATTGTCTTACACTTGTCAATATTTAAAAACAAACGATTATTATTGCACCATTCCCAAAATTTAATTAAATCGTGCTGCAGTTGTTCACAGTCTGCGCTGTTGTCAATCGCTCGAAATATTTTTACGTCATCGGCATAAATTAATGTCATTGAATGTTTAAAAACAGAAGGGAGATCATTAATAAATAAAACAAATAACAGTGGTCCAAGATGACTCCCCTGAGGGACACCAGAATTAACATTGAATTGATGAGAGCGGTTATTCTAAAATACAACGCTGTAGTACCTTTGATGTATGAAGCAATCCATAAGACAAAGCCGTCGTTAAATTCAATTTTTTTTTAATTTATGTACAAATATTTCATTACTTAATTTGTCAAAAGCTTTACTGAAGTCTGTAAAGATGCAATTTACTTACTAGTGTTTTTTTCAAAAGCATTATACAAAATGTGGAAAATTGCAATAAATTAGTGAATGTTGATTTCTTTTTTACAAAACCATGTTGGTTTTCACATATAACAGAAGAACAATTAAAAGATAGAACGTCACAGACCAACGATTCAAACAATTTAGGAATAGCAGATAATTTCGCTATAGGACGATTGTTTATAATTAAATTTTTAGGACCTTTTTATGGATTGGCGTTGAAAAAGAGTATTTCCAGAGAGAAGGAAATTTGGAACTTTGAAGTGATTCATTGAAAAGAATAAATAGCGGATAAGATAGGGAAGACACACATTTCTTTAAAATATATGACGGTACACCATCTGGACCGGGACTGAAACATTCATCAAGTTTTAAAATATTATCATGTATGGAAACTTCGGAGATTGAAAAGTTTATGTAATTAAGATGTGTGTATTGTTGAGTATTAAAAAAAATAGGAGAGGAAGTACTTTGCCAAGAAAAGGCACTTTTAAAATAATCCGCAAACATGTTAGATATTGTCTCTGGATAATAGCTTTCACAATCTTGATAAATCATTTTTGCTGGATAACCGTCGTATTTCCGCTTTTCATTAACATATTTTCAAAATTTGTTCGGGTTCATTTTAAGCTCTCTTTCAGTTTTGGAAATAAACTCGGAATATAAGTAATTTGAATAGTTGATAAAGTCAATTTGCAGTTCTTGATAAACTCTAAGTGTCTCTTCATTCTTAGATAAATGGAACCTCAACCAGGCCTTGTTTCTTTTATTTTTTAAAGTCTTTATATGCAAATCAAACCATGGCGGATTATTGTTAAAGCTTCTAAGTTTATGTAATGGGATAGTTTCTAAGAAGAAATTAAACAAAATTTCATAAAAACGCGAAATCTTTCCATCTAAACTTAAATTTGAAAATAAGATATCCCATTTTTTATCGATAAGTAAATTAAACAACTGATTGACTTTACATTTTTTGAAATCAAACACAAGTTGACCTTTAGGTTCATTTAGATCATTGGAAACACATGAATTCAATGAAATACTTAAGGCAGGATGGTGGCGGTCTTCTTCAACAAGTTTTGAATCGCATGAGATAACAGCAGCATCGGTATTCATTATATCAGAGAAGTATACCAGATCTAATATTCTTCCATTTCGGTTTTTATACCCCATTTAGTTGATTTAAGCCAAAAAGAAGCAATTTCATCAATAATACAAAATTCGGTTAGGTTCAATGCGTTGACAGGCAAAAAGATATCATTACTACTAGACTTAGTCCATTCCAAATTGGCAAGATTGAAGTCACCAATTACAATTACTTCGTCTTTGATCAATTTTGTCAAATATCGTTTCCAAAGTATTGCAAAATTCGTTCGTAAATTTCGATGTGGAATATATGTGGCAACCAAATAAACATAATTAGATGACATTTTTATTTGTACACATAACATTTCTTGTGCTGTTTGCAGGAAATCATCAGCAAGTGAACAAATAAGAGAGGTTCTTACTGCTATTAATAAACCTCCTCCTACGGTAGCTGCATCATTTCGGAAATGTCGATCACATCGACAAATTTGGTAGGTATTGTCAAACAACTCAGTATCAGAAAAAGATGAACTCAACCAAAATGTTTCCGTCAGTACAATAATATCATGAGGAATATTATTTATATTTTTATAAACCTTGTTGGTTTTAGTCCTAAGTCCGTTGACATTTTGATAATATATTAATAGTTGTTGTAGCTGCTTTGGCGTACATTTCGCATTGTCGGAAGTTGTGGAAAATTCTTGTATTGTTTTATTGTGCTCCTGTTTTCAAATTCGTGCAGTCAGATTTATAGATGATGTTGGTAACATAGGACGGAGCGATAGAGGAGTAGGTACGTTTTTATTAAAGTTAAAGTTGGCAATTGGACGGGACAATGTAAAATCATAAATAAGTAAATAATGATGAAGCAGCCTTTTTCTTCACCGGATTTTCATCGGAATTGTCATCATCAAGTTCGTCATTTTTACATTTAGATTGGGTTTCGTTAGGTACATTTTTAGTTTTTGTTTTACTTCTTGTTATTTTTTACTTGCGATTAAAGGTACTATAATACAAGTTATGCATTCGTGCAGATTAAAAATTTTGAGATAACAATCAAACATGACATTACGATGATAGAGAAAAATATTTGAGTTACTGGCAAAATTCTGTCCGTCTGTCTGTCTGTCTGTACGGATGTTAATTGGACAGCAGCCTAAACGGTTGGGCGAATCATCTTCAAATTTTGAACTTAAGGTTATTTTGACATTCTACAGGGGTGTTTTTAAATATTTTTTTTAGCTCAAAAATTAGCGGTACCTGTCATATAACCGTTATGTAAAAGCTTATTTTTCCCGAAAACGGCTCCAAGAAAAAAAAATCAGTGTACTACTGTAGATATGCATTATATTGCGGTGAAAAATAAAAGGCACGACTGGGTCGCACGTACTTGCTCTTATGTGCTAATCCTTTTTAAGTGCAGGCGTCTTTTTGACAAAGATTTTATTTTAATATTTTTTGTATGACGTGCAACTTCCTTAGAATCGTTTTGGGGTGAAGCTCGAACGAACATGCGTCACGACAAAGGGTAAACACATAAATATATAGGATCGTTAGCTTTTGCAGTTTTTTAGTGTAGTATTATCTTTCCACTTGCTGCTTACTGTTTATAATATAATTTGCTAATAGAAAGATACAAAGGACTTTTTTCAGTTAAATTTTCATTTTGGTATGGAAAAATTTGAACAACTGGCATAAAGATTCGTCGGAATCAGCAGTATGGCAATAATGCTAGGTAAAGGGACCTTTATACGTCCCAATATGGGACCAATGGAATTTATAAAGGATTTAGGTACCTATAATAAGGTTGGAAGGAAGGTAGGTACTAAAATTAAGATACGTGTTCCAACTACTGTTAAGTCAGTAGGTATAGAGACAATATTAAAAGTTAACACAGTGGTTTTGTTTATTTATAGGAAGGTGTAAACTTTTGTTTTCTCGATAGAAATGTTTGCATTCAGTAGTAATCGAATAGTTTTTTTTATTTGTTAGTTGTTTTTGTGTGTTTATCAAAGGCTTCCTTATTTATTCTGTGCTTTTATGATGATGAATATTTGACTAATGGCTTGGCTAGGGCTTAGCCGAGCAATATGAAATAAAATGTTGGGGAAAAAAATTTATGAATTCAAAAAAACACTACTCATAACGTTTTTTGGAAAAAATGTTGTAAGCCATCTTATTTCTTTTGCTGTTTTCTATTTTATGAATTTTTCATTTCAAAATCGTTCGAAAAAAATGTTTTTTTTGAAAAACTTTTCGAAAACTTATTTTAAAATTTTTTTTAGTATGTCAATTTTAAGAAATCTATAGTTTATACTAGGAGAAAAATTAAAAAAAAAATCTATAGATACGTTTTCAAAATATTCAAAAAACAAAATATTTTTTTAAAAAAATTATTAAAATTTAAAAAAAAATGTTTTTGAAAATTTTGATAAGCAATATTATTTAAATCATAAAATACTACATATTTTGAAAATTTCATCAAAATCCGTCAATTAGTTAACGAGAAAGTCTGATTTTAAAAAACCGGTCATATGGGAGGTACCGTTATAAAACTTTTTCTGAAAAATTTATTAAAATTAAAAGATAGATTTTGCACAGAAAACATCATTCTGAAAGTTTAATCAAAATCGTAGGAGCCGTTTTCGAGAAAAATAAGTTTTTTTAATAAAAGTTATATGGCAGCTACCGTTAGTTTTGGAGCTAGAATGCCAATTCCAAAAACTGTCGGGTAGAGCAGTCTAAAAATACTATATACCAAGTTTGAATCAAATCGGCCCAACCGTTTAGGCTGTAGATATCGATACGGACAGACAGACAGACAGACAGACAGACAGACAGACAGACAGACAGACAGACGGACGGAATTTCCGGACCCACTTTTTTTGACTTCTCTATCATCGTAATATCATGTTTGATTGTTAGAATTTTTTTTTTTTTTTTACGAATGCATAACTTGCCTTATAGTCCCTATAATCGCAAGTAAAAAATGTAATATGGTGGGCTAAAAACGGTACCTCCCATAGGACCGGTTTTTTTTCTTCGACTTTCTCGAAAACTGGAGATCTGATTACAATCAAAATTGATATTCAAGAAGATGTAGGTAGCCTGAGTAATTTTGCATAAATTTTTTCTCGAAAACTTTTTTTTTTTGTATTTTTAATATAATTTAAAAATTTTTTTTTTTTTGAAAAATCAATATTTTGAAAACGGCCAAGTGAATTTTTTTTTAAATTTTGTTTTTAAATGTACGTTATTCTTGTGCTTAAGTTTGTATTCTTGAATTATTTTTTTTAATTTTTTAAGGAGTTGTTAAAAAAACCGTTTTATTTATTTAAAAACAATTTTGAAAAAATAAATCACACTTTTTAACATTTCCTAAAGAAATAAAATGGCGTTTAAATTATTTCACCAAATACATTTTAACGTACGTTATTCGAACAATCAAGTCACAAAAATCGAATAAATGCTTGATGTTCACTTTAATTTTTTTAATTTTATTCTACAATGTGACCGCACATATGAGCAAGTACGTGCGATTTTTGTAACTGTAGCAGAGAAGTTATATTGTCGACTTTTTCTGAAAGAAACAAAACCTGTTTTTGCAAATTTTCCAAACTTTTTGAAGTTTATAGAACATCACGAGCAATGTTATTATATACGAACGGGTCGTATAAAATGATTTATTTGTATTGAATAATTTGATGGCGCTAAACGGAGCGTCAATGCATTAAACGTGAAAATTTCTCCGACATTTTCCACTACACATGATAGAGTTAATCATGTAGTCAGCAATATTGTCACAAGAAGCACAATTAGTCATTTTTCTTAGTATTCTAATTTATGTTATGATAAATATTATATAGCTTGATAGCACTGCATAAGTTTTTATGATTCTTATTTTTTGAATTGCTGCTAATTATTTATTTTTGCGTATGGACCGCAACGCTTGTAAATTTATGATTGGAATGCACTTTGATATGGTTCTGATATTTGCTAAACAGCTTGTTTTTATCTTCTACGTATGATATTGTGTAGACTTGTCAGATTGAGAAAGAAAACATCGTCTTTAAAATTTCACCCGGTGTTTGGCAAACGATTTCGCTTTTCCGTCTACTTCGCTATTTAGAAGATTTCTGTTTTTTTGGTAGAAGCGTTTTATCCTTTCCGATTTTCCATCTAATCGCTTGTAAGTTAAATAAGCTTTATGGTGGTTCTGTTCTTAGGACTATTGGTCGAAGAAGATTAATGGATAGCAGAACTGCTTCAAGTCCGATTAGTAATCTATATTGTGATGTATGCAGTTGAAGAAAGCTTTAAACAAAAACTCTATTTTTTTAAATATTTAACACACATTAACCAAACAAACCCATATTCATATTACCCATTATTACCCCATTGCACAGTAATTTACAAATAAAAAATGCCACCCCATTTCTTTTATTTTTAATTCCACCCTCAGCGCAGAGATTAAAGTCATCCTCATCATATTATACTTTTTGCAAACAAAACAAAGCTTTAAACAAAATGACAAAACAAAATTCTGTGTCGAAGTCATAGGAATGCACATTTTTGTGTCTGAAAGATATAAAAAAAAAGATTTAAGATATAATCAATAAATATTCGTGTCAAGACTGTCATAAAATAGGCGGGTCGTCTCTTTGAAACGTGAGCACTTTCAAGCACTTGGAACCCTTGAAAGTCGTTGAGCACGTCAACAGGTTATAATTGCTTGAAGGCATTCTCTCCCAGTCACGCCACTTTTGAATCTCCGTTTGGAAGTCTTTTGTTATTTTTTGGATTTAAGGGATGCTTTAGGGGATTTTCTTTTGGTTTTTAATGAGTCTTTTTTAGATAAAAAAAATCACAGTTAAATTCATCAAAATATATAGAATCTCTTTAAATTTAAACTGTTACTTCTTTTTCATCCAAAAAGAACACAAATAGTAAAATGTCAAGTACGCGAAGTTCACCGGCCAGTCCTAGATCTCCAAAAGTACAACAGCAATGTTGGGATTCGCAGGGATGCTCGAGTGCCCCAAAAAGCCCCAGATCCCCAAAACCACATCAGCAAACCTGGGAAACGCCTTCGGCAGGATGTTCCTCAGCTCCAAAAAGTCCCCACAGAACCATTCCAGCTCTACCCCAACAGCCGTATAAAAGTCCAAAATCACCAAGGTAATTGCGCCATCAGCATCCCATGTAAACTCCCACCCATAATATCAACCATTTTTCGAATGCTTTATTGTTAGACATTTCAAAAATCAATCATCATCCCTTAATTGCTATGAACAACCTAGAAGTCCATCCATTAGCACATACAGCAGCTATAGTTATGATTCTGCCTCTAGTCGCAAGTTTGAAAACCCTCCACGTAGTCCAAAGATTACAACCACTTTTGCCAATGATGATTCCGATTCTAATTTAAGTTACTACCAAACACCTTCACCGAAATCACGGAGCCCCAAAGCACTTCCGGCCCTGCCAAATGAATCCCCAGATTATTACATGAGCGGCGGCCAAATGTCCCAATCACCCCACCGGAGTCCACATCCACCGCGTAAATTTGTTTTCGATACTCCTCCCTCTTCGTCAGAACTGTCATCAGGTAAATGGTGCCCAATTTGATGTTTTCATTATAAAACACATTTCTTTAACCCATTTTGCTTTTTTATGATTTCCAGGAAAGAAATTCGAGTATTATGAGCCACAAACGCCAGATGACGACGATGATCGAACGACCAACTTGATTGGCATGGAAGATGCCAGTTACGGTGGTCATAGCCAGTTTCCACATTCATTGCCGATGTCGTCGAGTTCGTCACCATACAATCATAGAAGACATAATTCCCTTAAGGGATTTGCCAAACCGCGGGCCAAAGAAAACATTCCGGTGGTTAAAGAAGTCGGTAATAGCGTGGATCTGTTTACATATCAGAAGGATCTTCTTTTGGCAGACGATTTAAATCGACCAGGAAATAATGCATTTCTTAAGCGAGACTCCTGTGTCACTGAGTCGACACAAATATCAATGGATTCCTCGGATACCAATAATACGTCTATGACAACAGCAACAACACTCAGTTCTGATAATTCTGGACATCAAGGTAGTGAATCACGTCGAAATGCCATCCACAGCAGCAACATGGAGAATAATCAGTTTAGTGATCATTATAAGCATGAGGAGCAGCACAGACGTTTGGGACGCAGGCATGCCATCAATATAACATCCAATCCTGGATATCAGGTAAGAGAAAAAATTTTGTTCATATTGTTGGCGGCTTAATTCACATGCGGTAGTATTTTAAAAGCTCCTAAATTTGGCTAAAAATAGGGAATAAAATATAGTCGAAGTAAAACAGTTATGAGGAACCATGCCCTACTGTCAAGATATAACAAACTGTTTTTTTTACTATCAAATACATGCTAGGATAATTCAAAATCAAATATTCCTTATCCTTAACAAAACTTAACGAAAGACACATGATTATGTCTGTGTTTTTGGTCATCAACACATGCGATTTGGGCAGTAGGGTTAGCTTTGTCATGTCCATTACATTTGCGCATAATGACCAAACTATAGTTCGGGAATGAAAATAGGAATCTACTGACAAAACCGAACGAAAAGTTTTCTTTTCGTTTTGTCAAATACATCAGTTGGCCATAATGATCTTTAGAAATCACAAGTATTTGTAAAGTTTTTTCTTTCGTTTTCTTATTTCCCTTTTGACACTTTGAAATGCGAAATGTACATTACGAAAGCGTACATTACGTACGGAACGGAAACTTTACGAAACTTAACAAATCATTCGTTTCCATGTTAAATAACAGCTAACGGACAGCTTACGACCTTACCAAACACATATCCGTCATTGCTTACGTTCGAGGTTTTTGAGGTTTCTGATTAATTGTTGAAAACTGCGTTTGTGAACGTAAAGAAACCGACCCATAGAATCCGTTCGTCCGTTGCGTTGCCGCAGCTGACAGCTCGATTAAATATACGTTTTCTTATGGAAAGTGACCCATAGGAATCGCATGTGCCGGACGCACCAATCAACTTTTAACTTTTCTCTCCGGCAAATCCGATGACATCAGATGTTGATAGCAATTTGAAGTTTCATGATTTTGCTGCTACTTAAATAACAGTTATAGGAAAAAGAAGGGAATATGAAATATTAAAATCATACTTGTTTGTAAGAGAGAGGAGACCAAAAGGCTCAGATCTTCATGGATTCGTTTTTAATTTTAATTAAACAGAAAAAAACGAGCAAGCTAATAGGTATAAAGAAATTTGTTTCTCGCTAGAAAATTTTATGAAAACATCAATATGAATATTAAAGCAAATTGTTATATAATAAATATTATGAGAATGATGACCACATCATTATTATTTCTCAGCGACCAACTGTATCCCATCTTTGTATATGAAACCTATAGTAGTATCATGAGGCAGCTTCTAGTTAAGCGAGGTAGAGCCGCAACGTCGCTGCAATAGCTTTTTCTGTCAACACGATATTCATTTGTATGGGTTTTGGAGAGTAGAAAGAAATATAGTGATGAAAGAGTAGGTTGTATGTTATATTTTCAGAAACGTATGAGTTAGAATGATTGCAAGCATATGCAGGAATAATGAATAATAAGTACGAATGAAAGGTTCAAAAAGTGACACTAGACCATATGGTATGGTTGAGTAAGGGAAACAAAAATTAGTGGATTTCTCTTTGATTTTTCGTAAACAAACCAAGATTGTGCGTCTTCAATTATTTTTTTGGATTTTGCATTTTTAAAGAAATTTTGTTATTTCTGTATTTTCTGTATTTCATATACCAAAATCAACTACCAATGTTGCCATATTCGGATTCGACTTTTTAAAGTTTTAATATATATTGTTCAATTTCGAACGCTAGTTAAATATAAAACTGGTGCTAGTTGGTACTATGTTGTTGGTACAATAGTGTTTTGGAACTAGATTTTTAGTACTTAGTACTAGAATTTAGTACTATCGTAGTATATTTAGTACTAGATTTAGTACTCAGTAGTATATTTAGTACTATATTTAGTAGATAGTAGTATATTTAGTACTAGATTTTTTGACGTGATAAGTGAATATACTCTAAAGCAATAACATAGTTACAAACATATGCAAACAATGTGTTTTATTTGTAAAATAAGTAACTAGGTAGGTACTTCAACTTAAATTAAATTTTTGCAGACTTAAAAAAATTGATATAATAATCAAACATGGTAACCATTCAAAATTGTACACAAAAAAACCAAACCAAATATCAAATTTCAACAAAAATCGTTAAATAGGTAAATTTCATCCTGTTGCCGTATCTATAAAAAAAACCCTACCAAGAACAGTGTATTTTCAAGGCAGAAATAAAAACTCCTCACATACCTGTCTAAATAACTATATTTCATTCTCTCATTATCATTATTTTAAGAAAATGGTAATGAAATAACATGAAAAAGTGTTCATGGTTTGTTTCCTTCTGACTGCTATTACTTTTTGTCGTTCTGTCTTCTTCTAACATTGCATATGTGTTGAGTACATTTCCCCGACTAAAAGTCTACGTTGCGGTCTCCACTCAGAGAAAATCTTTAGGGAGATGTAGACGCACTAGATGGCGCTAGTTTTCGAACACTGATGGTAGTACTATAGGTTCTATATACAAGGATCCCATAGCTTGATCTCTTGAGACCTACAGATTAGGTTTGTTCGATGTTCTCCGCCCCAGTGCGCACTGGGGAATGTCAGTGCATCAAGTCAAACTGCCAAAAAACTGCATAGCTGTTCCGGTGTTGATTTAACATCGAACAGCTCAGTGCAACATCTCTATTTTTTGACATTTCTTTCATTTAAATTTGTTTTCTTTAAACGGTGGCAAATAAATAGAAGTTAAAATAAACCACGAAAGCAATATTTTGTATATACACACATTAATAACTAATTAAAACTTACAAAATAATCTACGAACTATTTCATATCATAAAATAACACACCAAATTTGCAAATAAATTCCTCCATTCTCTGAAAACGAACTTCTGCCAACAGCTGATTTGAATTTAAATTTTGAATTTTGACAGCTCCGATATCTTACACCAAGAAAATACCTGGGGCGCATGAGGGTGCACTCAGTGCGTGTCCGGTGTTCCCATCGAACACAGTGCAAAAACACTGGGGCGAAAAAAGTGTCACATAAAATACTTCAGTGCGATTTCAGGGTACACCAGTGCGCCCCAGTGCTGACATCGAACAAAGCTAACATTCACAATAACTGTCAATCTTAATTTCAGGTATCTGATTTTCTTTATCGTGTTCAATTCTCTTTTGATTCTCATCTGTCAATTACCAATGACAGAATGCGGCGTAGATTGCTTTCGCTGGCGAATTTGTGTTTTCGTATTCCCAAAAGCGATTAGCTTTTATTCAGCGATTTTTGTTGAAAGCGAAACAATCAACTTTTAATTTTATGAAATCTTTTTACACTGCCATTGAATGATTGGATATAAAATTAAAAAAAACTAGACAAAAGTGACATTAAAATTGAACAATGGAGGGATGATTTTCGCAGAGAATAGTCTTCAACAAATCGCAATATGCGGAATAAAGATGACAAACTTATTGAAAACAAGAAATTTAAGACCCAACTATAATTGAAGAATTGGAACGTAGGTACATGTGATTTGTATAACCAATCCGAAATGACTGTGATAAAGTTTCGTTCAGTTGTATTTCCGTACGGAATCTGAAAAATGCTTGTATTTTCTTAAGGCTATTATGGTCAACTGATGTATTTGACAGGACGGAAAGAAACTTTTCGTTCGGTTTTGACACTAGCTTCTTTTTTCGGGTATTATGGTTGGGCATTCACATCTCATGTATCGAATTACTCTGTTTCGTTAATTGTTACTTCGGACGTAATCCGCGTTCAACTCTGCATTCTACGAACGAACATTTGACACCTGACTTCTTATGGTGCTTGTAATAAATAAAATCTGACAGATGCCCTTCTGTTTATTATGGATACTGTGTTTCTAGGTAAAAGGAAACGCTTCGTTCGGTTCAGATAATAGCTTCCGTGTGCTTTTCGGTTCATTATAGTAAGCCCTTCAGACAGAAGAGCGAAAAGAAAAGTGATATTTTGTTTTATTACTCTGTTTCGTTAAGTATATATATTTGTTACTTCGAACGGAAACCGCGCTCTAATCTGCATTTAACGAAAGATAATTTAATAGCTGGCTTCTTATGGTGCTAACAATGAATAAAATTTGGCAGCGCAGCCACTTTCGTGACATTCTGTCTATGTAACGTTTCGTTCGGTTAAGGCAATAGTTTTCGTATGCTTTCGGTCGATTATTGTTAGCCATTTGAGGTACAACTATACTTGACGGAACGATATGGACAAATGCGGCTTTCGTTAAGTTTCGTCAAGCATGAGGTAATTCATTTTGAATCGCTCCGAAACATGTCGATTTGGCAGATGTGACATTTGACAGTAAAAAGCATAGCAATTAGGTATGTTCAAAATGTATTCATCATGTTCTTAAAAAAATTACGAAACTGTTGTTTGTAGTGAAAAAATGAAAAAAAGTTGTGAAAACTTTGAAATGGCCTCAGCATTTACATATACATATATGAAAAACAAATATTCTAAATTTTGATTTTCTGTTTCCATTTTCAAGGTATTGCACAGCTCTCACTCCACATTGGACCGAACATGTTCGGATAGTGTGGTCTCCTTGCGTTGCCGCAAATCCACAAGTGATTTGACCTATGACAAGGATGACATAAGCAATTCGAATGGCAAACCGAACGGAAGTTCAAGTAATCATGGCAACAACAGCAATGGCGCCCAATCAAACAATCCCAAGCCAAGAAGACGTGGCAGTTCTAAAGGAGGTCTAGCCTATTTGGCATCACGTCGTAATTCTAGAGAATCCATGAAGAGTGCTTGTTCAAATACTTCCATTTTTTCGAATGATGACATCGGTCCGTTGGCTTTTCAGGCGTCGACACGTGGACGTCAGAGAAGAACCTCGAATTTTCTCGAACTACCTGGTATTTTTAATAAGTTTTTTAATAATACGAGTGGTTTCTTATGAGTTCTATTTGAACAGTTCCAGATCATGTTAGACCTAGGGTTTGCTCCTTACCCGATCGACCGTATAATCCACGTTTAAGTGATGACTTATATCGTTTGCGTCATTTTTCCATTAGTAAGGGAAACGTCGTGAATTGTGGAGATTCAATCATATCGAGGAGATCTCGGAGTAACACGAGTGTTAATTCAACAAATAGTAGGTAAGATTCTCTGGGCATAGAAGGGTTAAGTCCCAAAAGGGAAGGTTTTGAAATTGTTCCATCTGTTAAGCTTTTTTATATTTTCTGTTTTATCTTAGTTTTAGATAAGATATACATAGCTCTAGCTTTGTAGATATAGAGCATCCATGTTTTATTTTTTGTAGGGCTAGTGAAAGGTCACCATTTGACGGCTCATGTTGCGGTGGTGGCTATGCTAATGTAGACTCCATTCCGCCGTCCCCAGACACTGATGACAGTGAACCTCCACCGCCACCAAGGCAAGTTTTTTTTTTTTTAGTCTTATACATCATTGCGGGTCCCGAAGGGTTTGATTTTTGTTGGGGACTGAGATACATTTTGTGTTTTTTGGCAAATTTTATTGTTTTATTTTTAAACAACAGATACAGAATTGTTATGTTAGGCGATGCAGGTGTTGGAAAAACTGCACTTGTTTCTCAGTTTATGACTTCGGAATATATGCACACTTATGATGCAAGCTTAGGTAAGTTGTTTTTGTATCCTAGTTTTTTTTTTTATTTTGTACACATTCATTTTTATAACAACAAAAAATAAACTTACATATAAAATTAGCATGGCAACCCTAAGCTAAGGTTTTGGGGTTTTACTTAATAATTCCAATTTGAGTTTTAGATGACGAATTTGGTGAAAAAACTGTCAGTGTTTTGTTGGATGACGAGGAATCCGAATTGGTTTTTATTGATCATCCAAGTGTTGAAATGAGTGTAAGTTTGATTGGCTTTTTTGGATTTAAAAAAAAAAGAATATTTAAGATTTTTTTGTTTTCTTAAATTTTAGGTGGAAAATTCATTGACAACATATGAACCCCATGGATGTGTAGTCGTCTTCTCAGTGGTAGACAAAACTTCTTTTCGTATTGCCGAGGAAATAATAAATTATTTGTGGAAAGAAAATATAACCAAAGACAAAGCAGTGATACTTGTCGGCAATAAGGCTGATCTGGCTAGAGCCAGAGTTATAACAACTCAAGGTACATAATACTTTTAAAAATGGTTGACCATCGGTTATTTTGATTTATTTTCGAAATATAAGATTTAAATCGCTTGAGTTGTTCACAAGAATGTCAATAGTTCTCCGTTAGCTACGTTGCGTCGCTGTTTCTCTCTTTTCAGTTTTTTTTCTCTTATTAGTATCTTACTCTTCTGTGAGATATCCAGGAGCGGATCAATAAATTTATATTACTAAGGCGTAATACTAGTAAACGCTTTTATTTTTATGTTCAAACCGGGGCTATGTTAGAATACCGATTTTATTAAACTTAACTTCAACTTCTTTTGTTATTAAAGCCTGATTTGGGCCAAGATCGAATACATCTCTTAAATAAAGAGGAGCTTAGAAAGTAACGGAAACATTTACATTTCCTGAGCATCGTTGTAATGTTTTTTTGTCTTTGCATCATCCGGTGTTCCTCAAGGAAGACTTCTTGGACCTTTTCCTTTTTTGTTCTTTCTGCTTATAAATAAATAAATTTATTGGCGCGACAGCTCCTTAAGGAGCCAAGGCCTAGTGTCTTTTACTCTCAACCATTTGTGTGTGTGTGTTGTTAATCTGTAAGAATGGAAAGGACCTACAGTTTACCGCCGAGTCCGAACGGCTACATGAGATGCACTTTTTCGAGACAAATTTTACTCTTGGAGGTTTTGTCAGTTCCTCGGAAGAGGCAGTACCCCGGAAAAGAAGATGGCTATGAGCTGGATTCGAACTCAGGCTCATTCGCTTAGCAGTCCGACACACTAACTACTAAGCCACGGGGCACGTTCTTTCTGCTTACGATATCTAAAAATATCCCAGAGTCAACCAATATAAGATCTGTCGATCCTGAATTTCTTCATTTTTCTCTGCTTTCTTTTTATCAGAAGGCAAATCTTTAGCCGCTTCTCGAGATGCCAAATTCATTGAAACATCCAGTGGAATACAACACAATGTTGATGAGCTGCTTGTTGGAACATTAAAACAGGTAAATCAAAACCAAAAACACACCCTTCAATATGTCCAAAATATCAACCATCATATCTTCCTCCAAAGATCCGTCTTAAAGAAAACCGCGAAAAGAAAGCTACATCATCAAGAATGAAAACTTCTCGAACTCACATATCTTTACACTTAGCTAAAGAAATTTTGCAAAAAATTTGCCTTAGCGATATAACTAAATCTAAGAGCTGTGAAAATCTACATGTGCTGTAGATTATACTGTAACTATAAGTTTATAAAACTGAAAAAATATTATATATAATATATAATATATAAATATTATTATTAATATATTAAATAATATATAAATATTATATATAAAATATTAACAAAAAAAATAAACTTCTAAAATATTAAAAATTAAATTAAATAAAAAAAAATAAAACCAAAGAAACTCTGTTATGCAAATATATTTATACACAAAAAAGTTGTTGGATTTTTAGCCAAAACGTACTATACTCGTGAACTGAAATACAAAGGCAAAATATTTGCCTTCAAGACTTTCATTCTGTTAATAAATAAATTAAAAAAGAAAAAAAATATATTTATTATTGTATGTACGTAGTATGTTACTTGTTGTTTAGACTGTTTATGTAGATCAGAAACAAAAAAGAGAATAAAAACTGTCAATTTTCTAATGCTATTTTATATATGAATATTATGTATATCATGTACTTTTGAAACAAAAAACAAAACAAACAAACAAACAAAAATAATATTAGATATTATGATTGTAACAAATTAAATTATGTATATCTTTCATGTAATTTTAGGAAACCAAAAAAAACTCTTCCATAGTAGACATTGAACGGAATGACTGTTATTTGATGTAGAAACTTCCAGTATGTGCAACTTATATACGAAAGCCTTTGAACATGCAACTTAAATGTCATTTGTACTATACATTAGATACTATTTGTTGTTAAAGTAATTTTTTTTTTATTTTTTATTAAAAATTTATCTTTCAAAGCTGACAATCAATAGTAGAACAGTTACACTCAATCAAAAGGACAAAGTCCTTAATTCATGTTTGTTTTGCCATTTTATTAATGTATTAAATTATTGAAATTTTGCTTGTTGGAACATTTCATTTTAAATATAATTAATAAATTGTATGGTTGATGTTGGTAAGACTGCTCGTTTTATTTTCATTGCTTCAACACAAAAAATAGGATTGATACAAATGTGTATTTTCAAGTTAGAAACAAATGTTAACGTTATCGTTATACTATTGATATTTCAATAATCAATGTTCCAGCGAAATAACCAGATGCATTCCCTCCCTAAAGTTTTCCCCCTAATACTCGCATCGCTAGGAATTCCCATCAATTTACTCTTCAGCCAGATTTCGGACGCATATATACTCATTCTTTAGCCGCACTATACGAATGTGAAACGCTTTACCTGGCTTGAATTTTTCCCTTTCAATACGATTTACAGACATTCAAAATCAATGAGCATCGGTACCTATTTTTCTTCTATCCAACTTCTTTAAACTCTCCAAACTCCAAAACTGATATCAGAAATGCTGCTATTTTTAAAACAAAAATGTTTTAAGCACCGATTTGTTAATAAAAATAAAATAAAACACGTCTTATATCTCCGAACATCTAACTTTGATTGCTATCATTATATTCAAAACCATCCCTTCTTTCTAAGGTCATGGAAACTCTGATTAACCGTCAGCTTTAGGAATATCTCGAAGATCGAAAGCTACTACATGACCGTTAGTATGGCTTCCGCAGCAACCGTTCACTGGTGATCTGACGGCATATCTCACCGAACAGTGGAACAAATCTTTACATTGCTTTGGTGAAAGTAAGATTATTGCTCTTGATATCTCCAAGGCATTTGATAGAGGCATGAAGCTCTCTTATCGAAAATGCGTGCTTTTGGGATCGATGATACTCTTGTTCGTTGGATTAGAAGCTATCTTCTGGACCGTTCAATACAAGTTGTATTGGACGGATTCAAATCTGATTCCCACAAAATGAATGCTGGTGTGCCCCAGGGTTCTGTTCTGTCTCCGACTCTTTTCCTCATTTTTATAAATGAACTTCTGTCTGTTACTTCTAATCCACCTAACTGTTTTGCTGACGACTCTACCCTCAGCTTTTTCATATTCGGTCGATAATTCACGTCCTTCGCCTTCGACCGTACAATTGCAACGGTACCGTATGTCAAGCTCATTAAACTCCAATTTATACAGCATTGTCAAATGGAGTAAAAGGTTTACAACAAACAACAACAACAAATAACAAAATATTTTCCATTTGACGTTTAACCGAAAGACTATTTACATGTATGTGTGCATTCAGATCAAATCTGCCAACCCATCAGAGATCAAATCTTTTCTTGAATGAAACTTGCTATTAGAAACGGGGTTCATGAGTCTAATTTGGCGGTTCCTTTATTTACCGTTTTACAAATGATCTTGGAAATAATTGCCGTAAAAAAATTGGACTTTATAATGCATAATAGATTTTAAAATTTCAAAAACATAAAAATACATTTAAAAAAAAATAATTATAAAACAAATTTCAAAATAACAGTTAGGCAACCCTAATTCCATAAGCATTATCCATGGCAACGGTTTTCATTCAAACTTTGTTTATAAATGGCTTCCATTGCACACACCTTCCTCTACTCACAAGTCACAAGAAAGTATTGTAAACAAAAAATTCTTTTGGTTTTTCATGGTTTGCAATGACTTCTTCCAAACGTGAGAAAATCATAACCGATTTAGATCATTCCGATAGCCAAATACCAGTACGAGATAAACCACTTCATTCAAGCAGAGTAATCATGGGCAAGAAACATCTGAGTAACCTGTGCGGAAACTTTCCAAATCGCAGTCGTAGTGCCGAATGGAATCCAAAAAAGAAACAAAGTTCTTCTGATTTTCAGCCCATTGTAAGTAGAAATAGAATATTAAAACAACTATCATAACACAAAACAATATTCCATTGACCTTTAGTTGCAGGACAAAGAGAAACAAATGGAGAATTTAGTTCAAAGAATAGGACTTCTCTACAAGTACAACAATCAATTCGCCAAAGAAAACCAAAAACTCTTATCTATGCTGAAGCGAGCCGAAAACAACCCAAAGGAATGTGATTTATGTAATCAACTAACAGCCGAGAAGAATTCCATTCTGGAGGCAAACAGTAATCTTCAAAATGACGTTGCAATGATGAAAGTTCTAGTGTATAGATTAAATGTCCAAATTGAGAGATATCAAGATAAAATAAGGAATTCCAATGAAAACAAAGCAAGTGAAGGTAGTCCTAGAAGTGAGTTTCACGAAAGGAAAAACGGAGATCCTTGTTGGGGCCCAGTGAACAATGAGACTCTAGGTCCGCTTCTAAATTCTTATGAAGAAATGATCAAGGACAAAGATGATCTGATTCAGCAACACGAAAAAGAACTGAAACACTTTACTGGTGAATTGAAAAAAATCATCGACGAGAATCTACAATTACAAGAAGAATGCGACATGATAAAAAAGTCTTCCAATGGATGGTTAGAAACCAAAACACGTCTTCAATCACAACTTGATTCCTTGAAATCCAAGCTGGATATCCAAACAAGACGAGCTGATTTGGCTAAAGAAAAACTATTAGAAGTAATTCAGTGTTATGAACAAAAGACTCAAACACTCTCTCTTGACCTTGATCATCTTCAAAATGCCTATTCTCGCTGCAAGAATGAGCTTGCGACTATTAAAAGCTCCACGAACAGTCAACCAAATGTCATAGTCGAATCGTTGAAAGAGTGCAAGGAACTCTTCGAAGAACTCAAGTCTCAGCATACAAATGAAAAATCTGAATTGCTAACAAAATTAGAAGATCTTCGTAGGGAAAACACCGAATTGCAACAAAACAACGAAGAACTTAAGAGCCGTCAAGCAGTTCTTAAGAATGAATTCGACTTGGAGCGAAGTACATTTGACGAATTAAAAAGGAAAACCATAGCACTTCAGAAGATTTCGGATAAATTGAAAAAATCTAGAGACAGATTAAAGGCTCGTTTGAAAATTGCCCTCGAATGGGCCCAGAAATTGGAACAAGAACATTCGAATTTCGAGAGCACTTGGGACGCAGTTAAACGTCTTGAAACTGTGGTCAAGCATAAGGAAGCTCAATTAAGGGGAATACACGCACGTCACTTGGAAGAAATGGAAAAAATGAGGCAGAAGCTGGAACAGAAGGAGGATACTATAAAAAATATTCTAAAATCAAAAATAAATGTTTAGAGTGAGGCTGTATGGTTTAATTGAAGTTGGTCATACATTTTGTTAAAAATATTTATTAAAATCGTGTTCTAGTTATTTTTGTCTTAATTTTTCACTTGTTATATGGACATGATGTTGGTTTGAACGTGTGTGTGAAGAATCACGATTTGATTTTAGACTCATGCTTCTAAATCTTTATCCCTCAGATACAATCTCCTTTCCAAATATATACACAAAGAAACATAAATTTTTGGTGTTCAACGAGTCAGTTTATTAAGAAATTCTTTTCTGCTCTCCATACAATCATTATCATGTTATTTTATATTAATTATTAAAAATATATAAGTATAAATAAAATAAAAACAAGGTTCTGTATATGCACAATTATTTGTTATTATTTTTTATAATAATATTTTTTTTTGTTTTAATTAGTTACAGCCTTAGGTATAATCGATAGATCCAAGTAGTCACTCATATTCGACAGCACTGCCGCATAAACCGTATTCATTAAATATTGATAACCCATATCACCTACTTGCGAACGCATGCTATTCAATTGCCAACCAACATAGTCATTGAGAACTATTGTGTGGACGGGATCCTTCAGCGAAAGCTGACGACAACGATCATAGTGGTGTGCTTGATTTTCACAATCATCATTTATTCCTCCAAAGAATGTGCCGAATCCATTGCCATCATTACTAGCTATATCCAAGTCATTTTCATCCTGAAACACCAGGCAGTCATAGTACTTACGACCCCCTTCACTCTTTACGTCCTCCTCTTTCATAACATCGCTGAGAACATCCGAGATATTCTGCATCGAAGCTGGAAATCTTTCATGAATGGCTACATTATTCACGGTAAATAGAGATGCTAGAGCAAGGCTGAGTAGCTTTCTCTTCTCTAATTCGGAAACTAGTGGCATTTTGGCGTTCCAGACGTCAATTATAGTTTCCAAAGCATTCGGTAGATTAAGTTTGAGCATAACTTCAGAGAACACACTTTGATTGATTATTAACACTCGAGCCACTATCGTTAGGTAAGTGGTCATTACATTTGGGAAATCTTTATTTTCGTAGAATTGTCGGAATATATGTGGAAGCACTGGCTCTAGAATATCCAAGGCATATGCCGAATCAGCTTTCAGCATTGTCTCGAACACCTTCATTATGACAACTATGCCTTCCGCTCGAATATCATCCAACATACGTGAACACAAATCGACAAATTGCTTGCCATAGCGTTCTAGGAATGCACGCGGAGATAGGAGGATATATGCTTGAATTATGAACAATATCGTGCGGAAATTTTCAGACGAGCGTTCGATAATAGGAAACAAATTCTTGCAGATATCCAAAAGCTGCGGGGTGATAACTGTGCTGTTTTCAATCACTGATAGCCACAGGGAGAGTCCCTCATCCATAAGATATATATGTGATGGTTCCTGCAAATCACTACTCAAACCGATCACAACATACAAGAAGGGTTTCATTGGTTCGGGTGTATCATGGAGTGCTTTGATTATTTGCTGAAGAGTACAAATTATGGAACATCTCAAAAGATTATGCTCTTCACTATCTTTCCACAGAACTGGAAGGTATGCAATAAGATTATCTGCCTGCGATTGCACATGATCGCTCATTTTTTCCACAATTCCTGTTATAATTGATAGAACATTCATTTTGGTATCACATTCCTTGGATTCAGTTAGCAAGACAAACAAAGCGGAGAATGTCGGCTCCAGGTAAGAATGAAAAGAATCCGGTTCAAATTCGAAGCTGTTGATTAGGGCTGCAAGAGTTTTCGAAGATTCCAAACGAATTGACATATCTTCCGAAGGTCGAAGTAGATGCAAACATGCTTCATATGCAACTGGTCGAAATTCTCGGGAAAATTTCACTGCTGCCCATTGTGCTGTCAGCCATATGGCTCTTCGCCTAAGAATTCTAAAGTTATCCGAATCGATTTTGATTTCAGCCAATAATTGATTTGTAAACCACATATCGAAGTCTATTTCATCGAAGAGATTAAATGAAGCAAGTCCTGCTGCATTATAGATGGCATCTTTCAGTAGAATATCTTCCAATTCTGATTGGGGAGTGAGATTAATTTGTTGAGCTTTTTGAATGTATTTCAATGTTTCAGTGATCATGTCTGTGCGGAATTTATTCATCACGGTTAGAAAGAGCCTTTCGACTGATGGTCGCAGGCAATATTTCCAACTATCTCCACCGGCATCATCTTGTGAGAAAGATTCGGCATCTTCAACCCACAGCTCTAACTCTGCTTGTGTCAGCAGGAAGTAATGTGTGACTATTTTTTCGCATATGTAACAAATTCGTTCCGAAGTAAAGAACTCGGACAAAGGCACTGGTTTCTCTGCCATAGGTAGGTTATCTTTGGCCTTGTCACCATACAAGTTGCATAGTAAGATACCTTTCATAAGGTTTATGCAATGAATTGTGAATTGGGGGAAGTTAATGACATTTCCATCATCGAAGACATATACAGTACCCTCGTGGAATACGTAGTTAAATGAGAACTCTAACGCTGGTGAAATAAATCGCACAAATGCTGCTGGATGATGCTCCAAGAACTCATTTACAGTTTTTATCTGTTTTAGAATGAACTTTTCCAGAAGTTCAATTAAATTGTCGGCTGCGTTGAGGCGTTGAAGTTGGTAACGCCATTCGATGCATTGTTTTAGTCTTCCGAAAATTATCTGTGGATTTAAAAAAAAAAAAAAACACAATTTTTGTAACTCATTGTGTAGATTATTTTGTTCTTTAGATATTTGTTTATATCCTAGTTTTTAGAAGCAAATGAAAGTTCTAAGAAAATGAAAGAACCTATTTTGCTGACGGTTAAAAAGCAACGAGGAGCAAGATCATAGAGAAATGAACCACTAAAATGGAGCTAAATGGGCACTACTATGTAGGCTGACCATGACAAACATTAGAAGCCAAAAGTAGCCGGTTTGCTGCCCAGACCAATTGAAATCTTTTAATGGACTCCGATAAGGGGATGGTCTGGGTTACATTCTCTTCAAGCTCTTGAACGGTACTCTGGCACGTCAACAAGAGGGACTATCGTCGGCAAAACCTTAAACTGTACAAGACTCCTTTGCCCAGATAGAGCAAGCGGCACAAAACCATGGGAAGACTTAGAAAATGGTGGCTACGCCTGCGAGAAGTGTTGGTACAACTATCTGAGAATGAGGCTAGAGATAAAGGTTAATGGTTGGGTTAGATGAAGAACCCCGATGGGATACCACATGGGTCTGGGGTAAATCCTGACAAAAACTTTTCTGAAGTTTATAAAATCAATCGTTAGGCTATTTGTTTCGCGTTCTACGTTCTGCATTAAGATTGAACAGCTTTGGAGTGAAAAAAGTCGAGCAGAACTCTCACGCCAACACCAGAGGCAAGATCTTTCAAATGTCCGTCTAATTACTCGCACGAGCCGACGATAACGACATAATCGGAAGAAGTTTTGTGAGAATTAAAACGGAAGCAGCGAAGTTGGGTTTAGCAGTCAATAAGGGCAAAACCAAGTATATGCTGTCCTCAAGAAGAAACATCGACGCCTTGCACAAGTAGTCAGGGACTTTTTCTATCTGTGCTCCGCTAATAAATCCGAGAACAACACCGAAGAATAACTCTTGCCAATCGATACGTCTTTGGGCTAAAATTAAATAAATTATTGGCGCGACAGCTCCTTAAGGAGCCAAGGCCTAGTGAACTATACTCTCAACCATTTCTGTGTGTGTTATTAATCTGCAAGAATGGGAGGGACCTACAGTTTACCGCCGAGTCCGAACGGCTACATGAGATGCACTTTTTTGAGACAAATTTTACTCTTGGAGGTTTTGTCAGTTCTTCGCATGAGGCAGTACCCCGGAAAAAAGTGGCTATGACGGGGACCCTTCGCTTAGCAGTCCGATGCACTAACCACTAAGCCACGGGCACCTCTTTGGGCTAAGAAGGCAATTAAGTGCCAAAGTTCTCTCTCGGGCAACTAAATTGTCCCTTTATAAGAACCCCGTCCTCATCATCCCTGTCCTACTCTATGGTAAACATGCATGGACATAGTCAAAGGCAGGTGAGGACGTTTTAAAAGGTTGCTTTGAAAGAAAAATAGAAAAATTATCTGGGTGCACAGCGACAGACATTGCCAAAAGAGCAAAAGTCCAACGTTTTAGACGGCTGATATACGGAGCGGATGGACATCAATGTTCCGGCCCGGAAAATGTTCGATTAACTTAGTTGGTTGAGGCCCATGTCCAAACACTGTTGCGCCACATAAGGTAAGGTAAGAAGGACCAGCAATACGTTGATATTGAAATCACTGCTGTTCACTCTGTTCACCAAACTGCCTTAGAGTTTGAACTTACCGAATCAACACATACATAAAGCACACACATTCTCATACTCAATACTGCTTTCACCACAAACCGTCTCGTTCATTCCACAACAATTTGAAAAAAATACGTTTATATAGGTTTAACAGTCGCAACCAATCTTAAGGAATAACCTTTCATACTCCCAAGTTCTAAGTCCATCAATAATTTAAACATCAAAAATGCAAGATATATGCTTATTATTACATCTATTTACCTGAATAAATTGCATGCTTCTTTGGGACAGCTGTGGCTTCGAGTATCCGGATATAGTCAACTTCCTCAGCGTACGTAGAGCCAAAAAAGCCTTCTGCATATGAACAAACGCCGCATCCGGTTGCGAACTCTCAAGGCTGTGAATAAACAGATTCGTGAAACCATCCCACAGGTCGTAGATGTATTCGTAAATATTAGCCGTCAGCTCCTCGAACATCTTTCGTTCGGCCGGCATACGCCGAGACAGCAGTGCCTTAATCACATGATGAAATATTAACAACACCCTCAGCTGCTGCAGATTATCCGTAGTTTGGATATTCTTCAGCAACACCGGCACCAAATCCGGCCACTCCTTAGGATAATCTAATCGGGCAATTTTTGCAATTAACACCGCAATCTGCGATGCAACTTGCGGAATGGGTTCCGTGAAATTCTCTAGCAAACTATGACGAATCTCTGATTTATCAGCAGCTGGCAGCTCATTCTTGATCCCTTTTCTCCAGTACCTATTGACTCCGTTCTTCAGATACACCGCTGCCATCCAACGAACATTTATATCGAATTGTTGATTTTGTAAAATTCTCATTAGAGTTGGAAAGAAACCCGGTTGTTGTTCCCATTCGACTAGTTTTTGTTCGGCTTTTTTAACAAAATCAACATTTGAATCGGTGGCCGCTTTCAGGGCTTGTAAAACCATAATTTCAGGTGACGACTCCATTCGATCGACGACACGATGAGTTCAGTGGAAAAATCTACAACAAAATTATAAAATATATACTCGGTCGGTATATCTTCACTAGAGACAACGGCAACAACACTCATCACACGTAAAAAAAAGATACAAGTCTCCCTGCTGTGCTGTGCTGTCTTCTCTAATGGGGAAAAAAACTTCAAATCTATACAAACCTATAGAACATTTGGTCCGAGAAGTGTGTAAAAATTTATTGAAAATGTGAAAAGATTGATATATATTTATTCGATAGATAAGCACTTTTGTGTTGCACAATATGATGGAAAATTTGCAGAGTATTCCGTTGGGGGTTTAAAGATTTTTTCGGGAGGAATAAGATATTTCTTTTGGTGTTGAGAGAGAAGAAAAATCCAAAATCGACAAGGAAACCGATTGCAAATTTTTGCTGTCAGATTTGGTTTTTTTTTTTATTTGAGGTTAGGTTTTAAACAAAATTTAATTTGGTATTGTGAATGGAAACAGCTGATTTGAAAAGGGTGCGTGGGATTCACAATATGAATTTTGTATTTTATGAAAAATATTAAATTAAATATCTTGGAGTGAAAAATAGTTTGTTTTGGACTTTGCCGTAATAAAGAGGACCAAAAAGTGCAGGATTACTTGGTATGAGATTTAGCAGGTGTGAAGTGTATAGACAACCGCACCTGCCATACCATCGTTAAGGAAAAGCTTATTTTTTGTTTGTCTGATTTATTTTTTCAATAACAAAACATTCGAATTTTTGTACTTTTCAATTTTTTTTCCAAACCAAGTAGGTACTTATAAACTGCCCTTGAACTTTAGCACGCAACAGTAGACGAAAGAAATGCAAATTCGAATTGTCGTTGTACCCGATGAAAAATCAGAAAATGTTCAGTTTTTTTATACCTACTCCGCGCACAAAAAAGTATATAAACGAAATAAAAAATAAATACTAATTGTTTGTCGCCCTCCATCCATATCAGCTAATGCTTAATTGTTTTTGCTATCCACTGTCAGTATCGTACATCGACAGTAGACTAGCAGTCCATATATAATACGTCCATGTTTGCAGTATACAAGTGAGTGACATATGTTTTTTTGTCCTATTGTGTTGTATGTTTGAATTGGTTTTTGAATGCAAACTGTCGTATAACACTCAAAACAGTTTGCTTAATACAGAAATTGCAAAACTTGACTTAGTCAGAGTTGTGTTTGGAGTGTTTGTTCTGTTGTCAATAATTATAACGACCGACTCCTTTGAAGATTCAAGTTTCAAATCTTAGGCCCAATGCACACGGAGCAACTCGAAAAAAACATGATTACCGATGCGAGTTGGTAATTAGTTTGCTTTGAAAAATAACCTATGCAATCAAATGGGACGACGCACACGGCGCTACTTAAAATCTCGTTGGCGATTCACAAAAAAAAGGCTGTAACCAGTTGTTTGTTGATTTTCATGCCAGGTTGCCTAGTGATTTAAGTTTCTAGTTTGTCGAAAATGAGCGAATAACAAAACAACCTGTTGCTGGTGTGGGAGGTGGAAAAACATATAATTTATATATTTATTGCCTTCCGGGCTATTCAAATAAAATAAAATAAAGAAGGTGTAGATAACATCGAGAATGGTATGTTTTTTTTTTTATTTTGACTTGAATGTTGATGTTAATAGTTCCAGTCTACTGTGTCATATAATTCCACTGCTAGTGCAGAGAAGTTATTTTGAGGTTGGCTTAATAGCCTCTTCCTGAGATAATAGTATAACATGATGGTTTCACGCCCGGTATCCATGACACTGAACGAACTAGAGATTTCGATTCGTTATGAGTTTTCTCGTGTGTGGAGTCAAGTTACTTCTGAGTCCGTAACTGGTCTATAAACCGAGTTGCCAACCGGTTTAGTTTGTATCCAGTGGTTCCGTGTGCATTGGGCCTAACTCATTCAATTCATAAATAACCTCGTACATCTAGTTGACATAATTGTACGATTTTTGCAAACAACAGTTGTTCGAATTGGTTTCGGTGTGATTGCACAAGTTGATGCCCGGGTTGATACCCTCGTACACTAGACCAATAAGTCTCGTTGAGCAACGAGTCTGACGCAAGTCTGTATTTATTATTTGCTTCATTATTCGTCACTTAAATTCGGGAAGCATCTTTAGCGCACCAATTCGCTGGTATTGCGGTTTTTGTCGCCTGGTTCAAATTAAAAAAAAAAAACAATGAAATATAAACACAAAGCATTTGCAACAGAAAAATTAATCGAAATGAGTTCTTCAACTCCCAACAAAAACACATTTAGTCGCATTCAACAAAGCGCACGCTAACGCAAAATTAAAAACTAGTTGAACAGATAATGTGCAGCACATTATGTATATCGAAATCGTTGCCCAACCCGTTGCGCAATTATAACCAACGAGCAACATCACCTCGTACACCACCCATGCAGTAGTTGAGAAACACGTTGATAAGCCATCTCCAATAATCTCAAACGCGTTTATTGGACAAAGTTGAGAGCATCGTAAATTAGAGTTAAATGAGTTGAATACTGAATTGGTGCGTTGGGCACACAGTGGACAACGGGCATAACTTGTCATTCGGTTCGGGGTCAGTGATGAAACAATCGCCGCATTTCGAAGTTCATAGCCGGAAAGATTTCCGATTACGAAGGATTCTGGTGATTTTAGATTGGTTTTATGATTTTGATAATTAAAACACACATTAAAACCTATAAATCGCCCACAATAAAAATGATAACAATTTCTAATCCAATTTTATTAGGCCGTGTGTCATATGCGTTAAAATGCTGGCTAAATTTGATCCCTTGGCCAATATTTGACGTTTGCCTCGAAATGCACACAATGTCATCGTCTTCTCTCTTACACCAACGCAAGCAATGGAAGACGTCAAAATTTAGCCGATTGGCTAAAATTTAGGCTGCTCTAGAGCAGGTTAAATAATATGCCAATTTAAACTGTCAAAATGGAATTTAACGAATTTTAACGTAATTGACACACAGCCTTAACCGAATATAATTCATTCTATTGATTCAAATGAAACAGATCGAATTCACTATTGTGAATATATAAAAAAAACACGAAATGTCAGCTCACCTGCCGACTTTTTCTTGGGATCGTGGACGTATAAAAAGGTATCAACATCAAGTACTTTTTGGTTGACGTCTTCTTGTTGAAACAAAGCAAAGAAATAGCAAAACAAACATTATCAACTGAACAAATAAATTAATATCTGTTTTTTGTTTTGTTTTATAAAATGTTAAAAGCTATCATCCTTGTCGGTGGACCACAAAAAGGTGAACAAATCCTCATGCATCACATTTTATTCTTTGAATTTTTTTCTACTCAAATTATGCCACATAGGAACGAGATTTCGACCCTTATCTCTTGACACACCAAAACCTTTATTTCCTGTTGCCGGCCGACCAATAATCCAACATCACATCGAAGCATGTATGCAGGTGCAGAATTTGAAAGAGATCCTCATAATAGGCTTCTATCCGTCTGCCCAAATGGAATCCTTTGTGGCAGATATGCAGAACCTCTATAGCATTAATATAAGGTTAGATGATGACGCATTTTAATAGTTCTATTGCTCATTGCTACTTAATTATCGTTATCTATGTTTTTTCTTTTTGTTTAGATATTTACAAGAGTTCACAGCTCTAGGCACAGCAGGTGGAATGTATCATTTCCGAGATCAAATAAGGGCTGGCAATCCAAAAGCATTCTTCATTCTTAATGGGGATGTGTGTGCAGATTTTCCTCTGCAAGCTCTATATGATTTCCACGAAGGTCGCCCAAAAGAGGCTCTGATAACCATTATGAGCACAGAAGCAACAAAACAACAATCACACCATTATGGCTGCCTTGTTATAGAAAGTGAGACGGGTTCGGTTACTCACTACGTTGAAAAGCCCAGTTCTTATGTGTCTACTTTCATAAATTGTGGTGTCTATGTTTGTTCTCTGGATGTCTTCGGGAAGCTATCTGAGATTTTCTATTCCAAAACTGAGGATGATAGGGATGATTTTGCGAGTTGTTCAAACGGCAATGGCAATGGCAAGGACCAAGGTCACATTAGATGGGAACAAGAGGTCCTTACACCTTTGGCTGGAACAAATAAGCTATTTGCCATGCCAGTTCCAAATTGGTGGTCTCAATTGAAGACCGCCGGTTCAGCAATATACGCCAATCGACATTATTTAGGTTTTAAAATGGTTATATTGTAAAAAGCATACACTTGCCAAGTATCTTTTTAGCGCTTTACAAAAAGACTCATCCAGAACGCCTTGTTAACGCAGGTTTGAAGAAAAAAGACGTCGACGATGGCAGCCTTATTTGCAATATATTACCTGATGTTTACATCCATCCTACCGCAACTGTTCATTCCACAGCTACTGTGAGTGTAAAATACATTTTAATAGCAAATCATGAATTTTTTTTTTAGCTTGGACCAAACGTTTCAATTGGTCCGGGAGTAACAATCGGACCGGGTGTACGAGTTCGAGAATCGATAGTTCTTGAAAATGCTGTGATTAAAGATCACACACTTGTCTTACACAGCATTAGTCAGTATTTTGTTTTGATTTTATTGACGTACATAACAGTTATTGTTTTGCAGTTGGTCGTGGCTCAACAATAGGTTGTTGGGCTCGAGTAGAAGGCACTCCCAGTGACCCCGATCCAAATAAAGCATTCGCTAAGATGGACAATCTTCCTATGTTTAACAAGGAAGGGAAAATGAATCCATCAATTACAATATTAGGTATATGTTTTGCAATATATGCACACTCGTATGTTTTAACTATTTTCCTATTTTTTAGGTTGTTTTGTACGTGTGCCATCAGAAAAGATTCTATTGAACTGCATTGTCTTGCCGCACAAAGAATTAAGCAGAAGTTTTAAAAATGAAATAATAATGTAAGAAAGATATGTATTATTGTTTATTCGTTTATACAAGGGTTTTCCAGCTTTTCTATAATTTTAATACTTTTTGATAATCCATTCCCATAAATCAAAAACTTTACGCAACGCATGCTTTTAAGAAAATAAATGAATTTACTACTTAATCTATAACTAAACTTTGTTAGATTTTGATTATGCCCAGATCTTCATTTAGTGGCGTGTAAGTTAAAATTGGCCAAATTAATCAAACCGACCACCAAGATCAGCACGGTAGTATCCACCTGAACTTCTTAATACTTTTCAGGAGTGGCCAACGAGCGAACCACTTTCATGTGTTATAAATTATAATTATAAATCTATTTCTAAGAATCAAGATAATACCTTAAAAAGACTTACACTTGTTGCCGAAATGACTGAAGATGCGATTCCAAATCTTTCTCATCCGGATTGTGGAAGATTTGTTGTTTAATACTTTCGAAACACAAACAATTAAAATACCACTTCACACATAATAGCTATTGATAAGGTTATAAAGACGCAATGCCCAGATAATAAAACTTTGTTTTAAAAATCAAAACTTCATTACAATTTATTAAAATTAAGCAAGTCTGCATTTGTCCACCGCTACCGCCTAGGTAATAATTTCAAGTTTCAACGCGTCAGTCAACGTCTATCGCCTGGAGATCGACATCGAATAACCGTATATTGAAGAAGAATGTAATTGCTGAAGAGATGTAAGGCTTTCCAGTCGGACTGGAAACGGAAGTCGTCATTTGAATTTCGTTGATAGGAATATGTTTGTGAACGTGCCTGGCCACATTGACGGAAAGCGCATGCAACTTGAATCAAAATGTAAAAGAAAAGGAATGATTTTTAATAAGATGGAAAGAGATGGGCTGCAGAATTCAAAATCTGCACCAATCTCATAAATTATTCTAAAACTCTGTGCAGTGACTCAAGTTTCCTTCTCATATCGTTTCATTTTTGACAGATACATTCATTTGCATTTTATCACCGTGATGGAAGGATCATACAATTTCCTTGAATTGTATTAAAAAATATATATAGACATTAAAGAAAAAATATTTAGAAACATAAGCTTATCAAACAAAACACATACACATAAAACACTTTTGCGAATAGATTCATAGCACACACACAACCTTTCTGTGTAGAGAAAAGCTGTGTTTTTCTTTCCAGACGTTTCTCTCGTGTCAGTTTATCTCAATGTGCAGCCCCGAGTTTGCAGTGATGCAATTGCGCGCTTTCGTAAATGTCAACAACAGTATGATAAAATTGCATTCATTTTGCAATTGTGTACAATGTAAAAGCAAATTGGATTTCTTACAATGCCATAAGGTGAATTTCTTCAGCATAGTAATTTATGATATTTAATAAATTGTTTTTTTTTTTTTTAATAAAATGTCTAAGAAGAAAAGTGAAAGCGGGAATTATATTATGATGAGTTTTCAACAGGGTATGAACGCAGTACAAGAGTTTGATATGAGATTTTGAAGTTTAACAAAATGTATTATACTATAGGCGTGTTTTATTGGTAACCAGTGATACTCTATGGTCAAGCGAAGAAGTCGAAGGTGTAAAAGCGCGAGACTCATGAAAGTAAATAACAAAGAGAACGACGAGAACAGCGAAGTAAAATTTTATACGGCAAACAACAACAAGCAAAAAGTGTCGATAATTAAGTTAGTGAAACGAGTGAATATAAAAAGTTGAGACTGACATGTTTTGAAAAGAAATGTCAACCAATTGGAATGTAGCGCCATTTTTGGGGGTTGAATTAAAAGTGAATTATATAGTAAGTGAGTATAGCATTTTATTGGGAGTTCCATTACTGAGCTTTCTATAGATTACCAATAAAACATGACTTACATTACTATGTTTCCATCTGACGATAATCTGGGTCTTATTTCAATTAGATTATAAATAACCCTGTGGTGTTTTTACCAGAATTACACAATTATGGACATTAAAAATCTGACGTACGTATATGTCATAATTGTGACACGAAAACAAGATATGCTGACTTTGCGAGTGACGCCACCATCGGTTTTTTTTTCTTAGGTACAATTATCAAATTTATTAATTAACTTGTTTTTATTGTATTATTTATATTTATTATATATATAGTTCTTATAATCATCAATCTATGGACGTATTAAATATGAACTGCTAGTCTAATGTCAGCTTCATACAACAATTGTCAAAAAAATGTCGCCAAAATTGAGAATGCGATGCTAGCTCTCCTGAACCCACTCCAGGAAAAAAAAATAACTACTTAAAATGTCGACATAGAAGCTTGCGACATCTGTTTTTATAAATTCAAAAAGTCGCATTTACCGGTAAAACATAACTGACACTTTTGAATTTCATCCATAGAAGTGTGCGACATCTTTGGTATTTTGCCTCTTGTTTTTTTTTTAGATCGTGGGCAACTTCCTTTTTTTATTGGTTTGTGCCTAAGACAAGCTAAAAACTTTAGAAGGAAAAAAGGGATTTTTTATTAATTAATTATGGAATGTTCTATAAATAACACGGGGAGAAAAAAGGAAATTTTAACATGCCAACGTGGGAAAACCTGCTGTCAAAGTCTGGGACTACTGGATGAAATGTCAAAATTGAGGTTTACTTCTTGTTCCCGCTAGTGTACTCAGGAAGGCTAGTGTCGCCCAAAATAACTGAAACTAAAATGGAACCAACCTGAGGTAGGCAACTACCAGTCCAATATAATCAATCAATTCTAAGAAATAAGCGCAAAACATATTTAGTGTGAAACTAGGTTGAAATTTGTATGAAAATATGACCTGATTTCACACTAAGTTTTTTTTAATTTTTTGAATTTAGTACAAATTTTAATTTAATTTATTTTTTTTAATGTCGACCTTAACTGTATAATTTTGCGCCATAGTCTTCGTTAAAGAAATAAAATAATAATAAAAAATGATTGAGATGTCAGAAAATAACAAGATGGCGTTTGTATATGTATCAATTCAGCATTTCTGTGTGCATTAAGTTTTTTCTACCGTTGTCAATATTCTCAAATTAATTGGAAAATGAAAGCCGAGTACGTTCAGGATATAACTTTTGAATAGATTTTTAGTAGATTATTTTAAAAACCTCGATCTGAGTAGGTAAAATCTGATGATTTCGAGGAGTTTTGGGAAAGATCTCAGTTTATCGTTAAGTGGTAACGTAGTTGTAGGGTTTTTTTTATTTTTTTGTTAAACATAGTGGTAAATGAAGAGGTTAAAAATAATACTAGCAGTCAACAAGGTTTTTTGCCAATCATTCTTTCTATAGATTTATAGTTTGTTACTGGTAGCTGATATTAATAATTCTATAATTTGTCCACCGAAAGATATAGCTTTGGTTGGTTGCTGTTCAGATTGTGGTCAAAAGTTTATTAAGACCAAAGATGTAGAAAAGTAAATTCTGAACAACTTACATATATGCATTTTTTATCAAATGTTGTAAATAAGCAAGTTATTTAACAAAAATCAATTTACCTTAAATTCAAAATAGCGGCCAACGCTCTTCCGATAAAAAAAGAAAAAAAAAACCTATCTATTTTTTTCTATTTCAGCTCATTTTTGTGTACATTTGGACTGGGCTATATAGTCTGTAGAGAAGGTGTAGATTTATTTACATTTGTCTGCACCGTCTTCATCTGAAAATTTCAAGAAACATATATGAGATGGGACTAATAATAGAAGCAAAAATGTGCCATATTTTATAAGTAGAAAAATCTAAATTGATAAAACAAGAAAAATAATTAAACGCAGAAAAAATAAAATTATGGTGTAGACGAAACACTATAAGCAAGATGAACATATTTGTATTCACTATATAATTTTGTCATGATTTCTTCTATTTTCTATATTCTTATAATTTTTTAGGATGTTGTGTATTTTTTACATCTCAAATATGAATAGTTTAAATTCACATTATTTCATTTTTTATCTGACCTTAATTTTTGTTTTCATTTTAACTTGAAAACTTATTGCTACTGATTGCTATAAAAAAAAAACAAATTTATTGGCGCAACAGCTCTTTAAGGAGCCAAGGCCTGGTGATTTCTACTCTCAACCATTGCTGTGTGTGTGTTGTAAATCTGTGTTGTTAATCTGCAAAACGGCTACATCAGATGCACTTTTTCGAGACAAATTTTTACTCTTGTCAGTTCATCGCAAGTGGCATGCAGTACCCTGGAAAAGAAGATTGCTATGAGCGGGACTCGAACCCAGGCTCTTCGCTTAGCAGTTCGACACACTTTTTACTTTTAAGAGATTTTTATTTTAACTTTTTCTTATATCTACTTAAATGCTAGACAAAAATCTTAAAACTGGCTAAAAATATCATCTTAATTAACTTACTGGCCCTATGCGGGCGCTCTAAATTAATCTCTAACTTAATTTTAATTGCCTTTCGGCCTAAAAATAACTTAAATTTATCTTATCTATATCGGGTTTTATTTTTTCCCAGAAAATAAAAAAAAAAACTGGTTTATCTTTATCTATTTAACTTAATCTATCTTAATCTTAAAATAAACTAAAGATAAACTTAAAATTACTTAAAATAAACCTAAAATACTTAAAATACTTAAAATTAGAACAGCCACAGCAAGCTTTTTTTAATTTTCGTGTTTTTATATTTGTTTGTATTTTTTTTTTTTTTTTGGTGCCGCCGCAACTGCCCTACCTAACTTAAAGCTACAATAGATATATGTAGTCGGCCATGGGCGATATTTCGTCTTTGCCGACTGAAAATTATCGGGTTTTAGTTAAGCCACCAAAATTGGTGGATCTGATCTAGGGCTTCCTTCCGATCCCGGTCGGGCACGGCCCTACTGAAACGGAGGCGCTCTGCTTCGCTCCCAGCGACTATGTCTCGGTCGTAGAGGAGCCGCCTATTGACTGTTCTGCGGCCGACATGGTAGATCAACGGAATCGCCGATCTATCCTGAATCAGCCCTCGACTATCAAGGTATAGGAAAGCCTCGGGCGGGATAAAACCACTCGAACGTCTGCTTTTAAAATATTCATCTTGGGGGTAGTAAGCCCAGAAGATTTGTCCATTAGTTGAGGTCATCGCCCTTGCAATGTGAGCTTAATTAAAAAGTTATCTATCCTGTTTGTATTGGCCCCGTTGTATAGAACCTCGTTGGAATAATAATGTTTGTACTCCGACTCTGGTTTTCTATAAAGTCCGAAACAAGTGCGAAGCCACTGTCTCTCGAACACCCGAATCTTTTTCATTAGAGATGGTGCAATGTTGAACCACACAGGGCATCCATAGGCAATCATCGGCCTGATTAGGGCCATGTAGCAAATCACTTTCACCCTGCTATCAAGGCGGCTGCTGTAAAACAACCGTCTTGTCAGGGCAAAAGCTCCCCTAGCCCTGGTCAGAGCAGCCTCTATATGTCGATTGATATATAGATACTGATCTAACCAGATGCCAAGGTACTTTACTACATCTTTACTCGCCAGTGGATGTCCATGTAGCCCAGCGATCACTAGCTTGCACCAGTTCTTTCTCGTATCCTTAGAGGCCCCAGACAAAGGGGTTCTAAACAGGATAGTTTCACATTTCTGGAAGTTGATTTTGAGCTTCCAAACATTACAATATTGTTGAATTTTATCGAAATCACGTTGCAAGAGAATTCTGATGACTTCAACTTTTGGACCTGTTCTGTACGCAACTAAATCATCGGCATACGCAATTGCATGAGGCAGACTCCCAATGAGATCGCTGGTGTAAATACTAAAGAGAATCGGCGAGTTCACCGCTCTCTGTTGCAGACCGTTTTTAATATCAAACGTTGTGGTAGATGTTATATTGCCACTCTTGACAACAAACTTTCTACCTTTAAGCATGTCGTAAAGCATATATAGCAGTTGTATACTTGTGCCCCATCTGATTAGCTTCAGATAAAGACCTTCTAGCCATACGGTGTCAAAAGCCTTCTCTAAATCAACCAGACAGGGACCCGTGCATTGATTTTTAGCATTGTTCCATTGGACAGCAGATACTAATTTAGACGCGGCATGAATTGTGTCATGTCCTGCCTTAAAGCCGAACTGGGTGTCTGGAATTATATTTTTGTCCTCGGCCCACTTGCCCAGAGCTCTATTAATAACCTTTTCGAATACCTTACTGATACTCGGAAGAAGACTTATCGACCGGAGATTTGCCGGATTGGAATTGTCCTTTCCCTTTTTCGGGAGAGGATGTACAACAGCTGTCTTCCAAGTCACTGGATAATATGCATTATTCAGCGCGTTATTGAACAGTGTTGTATATATGTCTATTGCTTCCTCAGGGAGATGTCGTAGCACAACATTGGGTATACCATCGACTCCTGCTGACTTCTTTTTCTTTAATGATGCGAAGATCATTTGTAGTTCGACCTTCGAGATGAACAGAGAACTTGGCCCATTTCACTCGGCGATGGTGGCGTTTGCCAGATTGTCTTCATTGAATCCGGTAAAACCAAGATCAGATCGCCATTGCGTGATGCTATTTCGCAGGTAAAAGTGATTCAGCAGAGCCCTGTTCTCCAGGTCGTGATTTGGATGAATGGACTCATTCACCTTATACACTTGCTGAAAAGCAGAACCCACTGTCTCAACCTTCTCCAATGGATCTTCGATCACAAAGAATCATCATCATTTTGAGTGTTCTTTCTAAAGATTTTATTAATTTCGGGAAACATACTTGGGTCGTTAGAATTAACAGCTCGAATTCTGTTATCCCAGTACGAGTTAATAGACAATCGATAGTTTTGTTTAATGATCGAGTTGACATTTTTGATTGAAGACTTCAGTGTCCTAATCTCCAGATCGTTTCTGTCAGTAAACCGCCTGTACAAGAGTTTTAATCTTGTCAGGAGGCCACTTTTTTGTCTATGTAGTGCGTATATTGTCGCGTTCTTGTACATTTCAGTTGCGTTATGTTCTTTGTATCAAGGGATCGTTCTGTCCATCTGAAGCAGGTATCCATCGATCTCTACGTTCGATAGATTCCTGTCGTTTGGAGGCACAATGTCGTTAGAGAGGAGTTCTCTTGTCAGGATGTTGGAGAAACGTGGCCAGCGTGCCTTACTAAAATTGTAAGAGCGCGCAGGCACAAATTCATCCAACACCACAAGTTCATTTGGTAGCTGTATGACGGCGGAAAGTCCGCAGTGGTCACTGTCGTATTCTACCGTCTGTAAACAGTTTCTTGTCTGTTGGCCACAGAGTCAGTTACTGTCAGTCTTGAGTCTAACAGTAGTAGATCTAGAAAAGCACCGCTCCTTGGGAACGATGGTCTATCTGTAGCAAGAAGGTCGATTTTATATTCAATATGGTGTCGACCCATCCAATCAAAAAGATGGTATCCCCTTGTATTTTGGATTTGATTTCCCCAATCTTCATGTTTGGCATTGAAATCCCCAGCTATAATTAAGTAATTTTCATCCGAGTGCAGACTAAGGCACTCGAAAAGTTTTTCGAGCTCTGCAACAAAGTTTGCAGGTTGAGGTGCTTCTTGTGCGTACACTGCGATCACATACATTCGCTTCCCATGTTGGAGAGGAATGCATATGATGCAAGCTTCTAGCAACTCGAATCTTCGCACTTCACTATTATATATGACTTTATGATCAATACCTTTTCGTAAAAAGATAGCGACCCCGCCCCCACGAGTGGAGTTGGGCCGGTCCCTTCTTACGATATTGTAATTATTATGAGTCAGTTTGTGTTTCTGGTTTAGCTTGGTTTCGCTAGCCAGAAAGACATCTGGACTGTGATCATGCAACAATTGAAACAAATTTGCTCTACGTTCGGTCCTGGTTAGTGAATTTACATTCACAACCAGGATTTTAAAGGGGTTCTCGTACAGCGCGCCCATTATGGTTTAAATTGCCCTAAGCTGGGAAGGTAAGCGTAAACACGGTCTAGTCTTTCCTTCTGCTTTCCGAGCTGTTAGTCCAACACACTAACCACTAAGCTATGGGCACTGTTATTGCTATAAACACCCGTACTAAACTTCCAGTTTGGTTTTTACTGATCCCTTTAACTGTTGCTATTTGTATAACCAACGCATATAGGCCCAAATATAATAGGCATAACCAAGCATGGCCTACTGTCAAAACGTAACGTGCTTATGACCCAACACACGCAGGCATATGGCTTTGGCTATAATAGCACCAAGCTTTGTTCGACAAGTTTCATTACGAATGATGTATTTAATTGTGAATCACTCTGAGACATACGAATTTGAAATCTATGGTATTTTACAGTAAAAAAAATATGGGCACGACTTGGTCGTACATACTTGCTCGTAGTGCCTAATCACATTTGGCGAAACAAGTAACATTTACGTAGAAAAATAACACGGTCTGAACTTATAAAAAAGTTCAAAACTTTAACACTCAACGGTTCTTAGTAAAAATTATGTACGCCATTGATGTCTCATCTAAATATGAATTTATGAAAAAATTATTTCGAAAATTACAGCATTGGTTTTGATAAAACCTGTTTCTATTTTTATTTTTTTTTTAAGTTATTTTAGTATGGAGTAAAATTGAGTAAAATAATTTATTGATTTTTTTAAATTTTATTGATTAAAATAATTGAAATATGTAATTATAAATATAAAAAAACAATTCCCAAATATTAGTATGGAAAATTAATTTGTAAAATTAGAAATCCAATAAGCCGTTACCAAGAAAGTCGTAAGATCTTTAGGCTGTAGGATCGTTATGCATTCAGCGACAGAGAGACTGATAGACTGTCACTAACTTTTTAGGCTTCTCTATTATTGTAATGTCATGTTTGATTGTATTTTAATGTTTTTATATTCACATATCCTAAACTTGCCTTTAATGGCAAATACAAATATTTGTTCAATTGAAATTCTTTTTTTAACAATAAAACTTCTTTGAATTATTCATTCAAATCGAATGAAACATCTCAATTTTTATTAATTTGAATTTAGATTTTTGAAACAATAAATGATGAGCGTCCCTTGATTATCGACATACATATTTTTTTTATTTTACTTAAACAGGTGAAAATTTACAGGCTTATGGTCGTATACGGGCCTGGTTTATTATCCAATCTAAAGCAGAGGGAGTCAGGTATATCCACTGTGCTTTAAAGCTATAGTGGTGAATGCTGATCCGCAATCCGCACACAAAATCAATTTTAATTATAGGAAATAGACAAATCCTACCTCTCTTCAGTAGAAAAAAGAGGGACTTGATCACTTTTCAATTGATCGTGTTCATACACCGTTACCAGGTTTTTAATTAATAAGAGTGAAATTAAAATGAATGAAACAGAAACAAATTGTCAGCATGAAATTACCGTCTGTAAAAACGAGTGCACAATATAATATTTTACTTTCTGCCATCAGAAACACAAACAAATACCTAGGCTTTTTATAATAACAAATTTAAAGCTTAGGATGATAGTTTTAGTTTATACATCTTGTTCTCTATCCACTCATCCCAAACAACGTAAGTCATGCGAAGAAAAGAGATAAGACTATTAACGCAATCATGATGTAGTTTTGAATAAGAAAAAAAAAACTTGTTACACCTGGCCTTGCAACATACAAACAAACCTATTCCTTTGATTACAGGTAAAACCACCATTGACAAATTATCTCTCTCCCTCTTACAACATCAGTTTCCTACTTCAAATTCCTATTCCTAACCCAGGTGAGTAACTCTAATGTATTGGTATTCGGGTAATAAGCAATGAACTCGATTTTATGGAACTACGCGAAGAAAAATTATATTTACCTGAGCTCAATGTTCATACCAGTCGACGTTTTACCATCGCACCGCTACGTTCGTGTTTACCACCGCTGATATCTCTTGTCGGTTGCAGCAAATTGGTGATAAAAAATCATGTATTCTCCAATAAAATAAAACAGCACACAAGATATCTTTTATAATAACCTGCAAAAACCGAAAAGGTGGGGGTGGTCCGCAAAGTCGAATTATCAACTTTTTAACAACAAAATTACTTTGTTGTTGAACTTGCGAAATTCTTTTCGAAAGTTTTAGTTTTTTTTCTCGCAATACAGTGCAATATTTTTACCGTGTAAACGCTCATCCAACATCCAAGTTCCATGCCAACAAGTGTCCACAATCCAGAAAAAAAAAATAATTCCCGATCTTCCAGTAAAATACTTGTTGCAGAATTCTTTTTTGGTTATTTTTTATGGGAAAACCTACCTACATGAAAATTAAAATATTTTTTTTTGTAATTTTTCATCAAAACGTCCACACGGTAAGTTTTTTTTATGTATTTACTGTAATTGCTTATTACCTGTTTTCTTCGGGGGGAAATAAACCTATTTTTACCTTTGGGCTTGTTGCATACGCAATGTTCTTTTTTAACGAGAATTTTGGTAAAAAAATGTAATTAAATTTGTTCACCAAAATTAAAGGTGTAGTATACCAGAAGTTAGTGAACATTTTTGATTCCAAAAAAGCAGTCCCCAACCGACATTATTATAGAAAAAAAGATCATATCAGATGAAAAAAAGCAGTTGAGCACCTGAGCGAGGAGAGATGTTGTGTGTCTTCTCTTAATTGGATAGACAGAGATGCAATGATGTTTTTATTATTGTACCTACTAACATTTTGACAAAAAAAAATTATTAATGATCAGTTGAACGTGTGTAGGTATTTGACTTGTTGGTTAAGATTATAAGAAGGTATCGCTGATAATCCTCTCGCACTGCAGCTCTCTGTATCTAAAGCAAAATGTCCTCTTGTCAAAAAGGTAGATCGTGTTTTGTTGTTGTAGGTATTCCTGTGAAACAACCTGTTGCAAATAAATCACGTAAAATGACACGTGTTACATTTATGTAGGTGTCTTAATCCCTACCGACGTCCTTGTCTTGCGTGGGGATTATTTTGACAGTTGAGACTTCAAACAGATACCCTATTCGTCGTATCTCCGGTAAGAAAATCAATAAGAAAGCAGTAAATGTTTTGTATTACGATCATTACCATTGGAATGGATCTTTGCGCAGCACAGTGCTTACAAAAAAAAACATTCATAATGTTGTTGGACAGGCCACAGGAATTTCTTTCTGTGGTTTGAAATTCCATCGCAGTTTGAAAAGTGCCGCACTAATCTAATTGAGAAGAGAAACAGGTTGAAATGAGAGTTCTAGACTTTTGTGTTCTTTATCAGTTTGTTTACTGTATACCTAGCCTTCTTGATTGGTAAATCAATTATTACTAACAAATGCAAACACTGAACGCACACTTACTGGTTTGTAATAGCAATAAAAATGTGTATTTACGACAATCATATCACATATTTTGGAAATTTTGAGAAACCGGACATGACAGGTTCCTTTGTTTTGTAAACAACCGGAACAGAGTTTAAACCGGGATATATAAAATGATTTTGAAACTTACAAAACTATGAACCAAAAGACTGCAATACATAACACCCTCTTTTTAAAAACATTAAGCTGTTAAGAAATTTTATATTTACCTGTTCGTTAGATGGGTTATAATTCAGATGCCTGACAGATGATAGCTTTTTCATGACAAATCTGAGAAGCTAACCACTAGCTATGTCTCAAAAGATTATAGTATTTAGTGCTTTGGTAAATCGAGCTTTGATCCAAATGTTTGCAAAATTAACAAAATCTGGTTAATTCCTCTTCAAACAGATTTTGACAGAAGAGATTGTTAGTTTGCATCGCAGATTTGGAACAAAACTTATATTTTTATCTTTTCTGCATTTTTAATAGAAATGTTGTATAAATAAACGATTAAAATTAAAATTAAAAAAAAAATCATTGCCGGCATTTTGGTCCGAATATCAGCAGCAGAAAAACCTTACAAATAACAATGAAAGCAAATAAGAAGTGAACAAATTATGGCATGAATGCAAATTTACATAAACGTCAATTTTTGATTTAATATTTGCGTCATCATGTGAAAGCATCCAGCAAAACGTCTGTCAGCGTGTCAGCCGACGGTAAACGAAACTGAACTTGAAAACTATCCTTGTTAACAATTAAGCTCATTGTTTTTTGGTCCACTGACCAATGTGTTAATTAAGTTTGATGTATCAAAACAAACAATGGAAACAAATAAGGCTCTCCGCCCTCGCGTTCAATGCGTAAAATAAAAATGGTACAACGCGCCTTTAAATAGTCAATTGGCCCTAAAAGTTATTAGCGCAAAAAATTATAGTCATTTAACTCGACACTTAAACATTTTTAGTGTGAAACTAGGTTGAAATTTGTATGAAAATATGACCTAGTTTCACACTAAGTTTTTGATAATGTCAGCTTTTACTCTCTATAATCTTGCGCCATTGACATTAGCTGCGTTTTATTATGCACCGAGATCCGAATAGATCTTTGTCCATAATAGTTCAAATTCCCATTACAATACTGCAAAAGTGCTATCTTTTTTTCAAAATTAGTACTAACTCTTGGATCTTGAAAAAGATCCAGATAGAAAGCAGGATCCCAAATTGTTTTTGTAATACGTGTTAAGACTTAATCCAGATCCAGCTAATAAAACGCGGCTATTAAGTCTAAAAGTTAGTCAAGTCAAGATTCTCCTTTAAAATGCTTACGTTCGAGGTTGCTGAGGTTTTTGATAATTCATTGAATAGTATACTGTGCGTTTGTGAACGCATAAAACCCAATAGGTAACAATCTCTGTCAAAACGTACTACATTTGCCCAACCAACGTTGTCAGCTGTTCTCTAACATACTAAAGTATATCAGAAATTTAGCGCTAGCTTCGTTTCGATTTGGATATCATATGTTTTGTTCGTCATATGGTTTCCAGCTGTTATGCTAGGTTTCGACTTGCCATTTTTCAAATAATAAATTACCAAATTTTCTGTCATCGAGAAAAATGAAAAGTGGAAATAGCAAAAAACGGCAGTCATTGAACTGACCAACAGCGCCGGCATTGAATTTGAATGACAAGATTGACACTCTCCATCATTCACTGACAGCCATTTTTTTTTGGCATCCTGATGAATGTTTTGTCAATGAAATGACGAGAAAAAAACATCACAAAACAAACAAATCGTCTCTTGTGGTGTTCTGGTTTTTTGTCTGGTACAAAACAAAGTAATTAAAGTTGTGTTTTAGAATTTATTGCATTAAAATGGAGTATTCTGAAGATCAAAATAGCAAAAGAACGGAATCGAATACGCATTTTTCTTTAAAAAAAATTTTTGTACCAAGCAGTGAGGTCTTTTTTTCTTTTTTTAATTCCTTCCTCTCGTTCGGTCAGCACCAATCCGGATTTCCATCATTGTAACAAACGAAACAAGTGGAAAACTATTAATGCAATACAAAACACAACTTCGACGAAGCTCCGATGCAAATAATTTTTAGTGACAATATTACTGTCAGTTCAGAAATGGCAGTGCTAGTGGAAATAGCAATTATTGAGTTGACAAAATGATTTGTCAAAATTTCTTTATCAATGAAATGGCAAACAACTTTTTGACAGTAAACGACATAAGTGGAAATGAACTGACTACTGTATCAGTAAATGGCAAGATTTTGATCTACCAAACAATGCCATTTCATTGACAAGTGGAAACCTAGCATTAATCTGCTATTACTAAACACGTATTACAAAAACAACTTATGTCGAATTCGTTAAAAAAAAACAATCTTTTTTTGATCTGAGATCAAATTTTATGTTCTTTTCCTAAAAAAGATCAATTTTTAAATAATATATTATTAATAATTTTGACAGTAGGCAATGATTGGTCTTGCTGTCATTGCCTAGTGTCAAAAACGCATGTGTTAATGACATAAGATACACATTCGCATGTGTCACAATTGGACAGCCGCCTACATACCTAATTTAAGCCTCCTTAAACAAAGGATGTATCTTAAAATTATTAAGAATAGATAGAAAGATAATAACCATGAAAAGAATTAACACTCAAATGAGTTACGTATGTAATTTGCAACTCCGGTGTAATTATCGAATTGTTTTTGAAGAATTTCTAAGACCTTAACCTAAACCTATGCTATAAGGTCATAAAGGTATGTTTTTTTTTTTTTATTAAAATATGTATTTTCATACATTGGTTTATGTATATTTCTAAGATGATATCCAACGTAAATTACATTTAAAAACAAGATAAAACACTTTCATCATTCAGATATGTATAATTTTTTAATATACATGCGCCAGCGTTAACCATTTAATGTTGCTCTCTGAACTCAAATTCTACACAACAATTACATGAAACAACAATAATTATATTTTTTTTTTATACGCAATGCAATAAAAAATGATGATGTCAAGCACACGTGAACTCTCATAAAAAAAAAAAAACTGAAAAACTTGTCATTGATTTCACAAAAGTTTTTAAACAACAATTTAACGAAAGTTTAACCAATGAAATGCATTACTTTGCAATGATCTCATAAAGAAAGGGGTTACCATCTTTGGAACTAATGTGAGTTCAAGCACACATTTATGCGATGTGCGTTTTTATTTAAAGAAAAGATAGCTTTAAACGTTATCGATATTACACTTTACCGCAGGCGTTTTCTTATGCTACAATGTATGCTTCCTAGTTAAGGAAAATAAAAAAAAAATTAAAACGCGAGTGCGTCATTTGGATTTGGAAACTATGATACGCTTTGAGTTAATTATTATGCCCGGGTAAAAGTGGTTAAACTGGACCATGAGTTCGCATCTTTATTCATGCAACAAAACCGGTGTTTGTCTCTTCTACATACAGTGCGAAGTCATTAGTTTAAATCCAAATATGAGCCTACAATAAAATGTGATATGCTGTATGAAGTATTGTAATAAATATCACAATCCTAATGCAATTAATTAAAATGAGGATTTATTAACGGAATATAAATTAATTTGACTTTTAATAAATGTTGAATTTCCTTAACAAGAGGATACATTGAGACTGTGTCGACATGGTGTGTGAAAAATGCAAACAAAATAATTGACGTCCGCTTTGACAAGTCTACTATTATGGGTGAAATGTAAGAATTCCGACCGGAAGCAGGTTAAAAATGTGACATTTCTGACAATTAACCATAATGACAGTATACTTATATACTTAAACTGTCATACTTCGATGACCTGCATGTTGCATCAAGTTTAGAACAAAAAGTGACATGGATAATAGGTACTAATGAGGTTACCCTTCTTTAAAAACATTTCGAGTGCCTTAAAAATATTCATTTTATTATTGTTGTGGTGAACGCAGCCCTTTATTTTCTTTTATTGTTTTTTTTTTGTAGGTGCATGTTTTGTCCTTATTTTTTTTCTTGCAAACAATCTAGCTTCAAAACCTTCAACCAAAGCAAATCACTGACGTTTAGCAAACTTAGACCTTGTGTACATTATTCCTTTTTTCGCTTGGTTCTTCATTCTTCTTTTGGAGAGGCACGTACGTTGGTGTGTACTCATTTGGATTACCCCGAATATATCCAATGCTTTCCTACAAACTGTATTGTTTTATTCTAAAGAAATTTGCAAAATTAAAAAAAAAGCAATTAAAACCATCCATTACCACTAAAAAACTTGATTGGGAATTGTTTTCAATTTCAAAAGTTTTTATTTTTAAGCCGTGCATAGCATTTTCTTTCTCAAACGAGAAACTTCAAAGCTCAACCACATAAAATCTTAAAACTTTCATTCTTCCATTCGTTACTTCATTCCCCCTACTTTACTACACCCCTTACTCAATTGTCAAAAAGAAAGAATGAAGAAACATCCGAAAAAAGGAATCATGTACACAAGGTCTTACTTTCAATCAAAGTGAATGCATTCAACTACAAGCTGTCACCCATACATTACAAAGGGGAAACTGTCAGTTGAAATTTAGTCAACAAAAACTTTTTCACTAAATCTTAAATAAAAGCAAATAACTTTTAGGACGAATTGAACAATCAGAGGCAAAATGTTGACCCGAAAGGTGGCGCTATTGTGGAGATATATCTACGAGATGTAGTCTTCCTTGTATACCTTTTTAATTTACATTTCAAAACAAATGTTAACTATATTTATTGGTTTCGCCGATTTAAAAAAAAATGTGTGTTGTATTAACGTGTTTAACTTGGTAGATTTAAGAAATACTTGGATGTGATAGGAGGCACCGTTATTGGGATCCATAAAACGATGGTACACCTGAAAAACGCCGGGTGGGTCAGCTAGTATTAAATAAGATGAAAATAAATTACTTTTTTGTTATAATTTTTGTTTTCATTATCTGTTACATATTTTGCAAATCTATTTCTTTTTTTTAAACAAATTACTCTTTTGATTTTATAAAACATTAATTAAAAAGAATTCTGACCCATAAGTTATTAAATATTTTCTCACAAAATATTTAACATATTTATTTCACACATGTTTTTTTTTATTTTCAGTTCATCTCAATCCAAACCAACATTATCCCGAATAGAAACGCATTTTAATTAATATCATGTTGATATTTAAATTAAGTATTTCACTTTAAATCGTCGCGTTAAACAAAAATTGTTTTTACCTAATTTAATTGTTGATAATTTTAAATCACAAAAAAATGCAAGGACCCGAACATGTTGTGTCGATGTATGTGGCTACATGTGGCCAAAATGGACCAGGACTTGGTTCCGATGAGAAGGAAATTATTTTATTAGTATACGTCATAATAGATGCGGTGTCAAATCAGGTAAATATTGACAAAAATATTTGTACTACTTAATTAATAAGGGAAATTATTGGGGGTGTTCAAAAATTGTCGTAAAGACTCGTAAACTGCCAGAACTGTGTTAAGTAGCATTCAATATACAAAGATTAATTGTCGAAAAAACGCAATGGTGAAGCTGAAGCTGAAGTCTGAAGCGCAAAAATGAAGCACGTCAAAATTGAACCTAAGTGATGAAGCTGACGCAAACATAATGGTGAAGTACGGAATGTCAATTTTGCAATTTCAAACTTCAGCTTCATATTCTCATTGTGTTCGCCTTATAGAGTTCATGTATATTTAACTTTGACAGCGCTTCATACTTCAGCTTCAGCTTCACCATTGTGCTTAGCCAGTTAAACCAAAGTGAGAACTAGAAACAGTTGTATTTTTCACAATTTTTCAACCATTTTAAAGGATAACCAGCAGGTATTAGCCAACGTTTGAAATGGGAAGTGGAAGTCTTAATTTATTATTTATTGATTTTAAACACAAAAATGTGTAGTAGTCTACAATATAAACTGCAAGTTATTTCAAAAATTCAAATTTGAAATTTCAAATAAATAGTTGAGAGCATCATAGATCTACCGCTAGAGTGAGACATAAATTCATTTGCACGCAGTCAACCATTTTGAATATTTTTGTTGTAGTCATTTTCATTTCATTATTCATTCGCCGTCTTACTTTCAGGCTGTCATCACGCGTTCACATTTTGTATTCAGGTTAAATTTAATTTTTGTTTATAAATTTAGGTTTGATTATTTAAAAAATATTATTTTGTTTCCCTATATTATAAGTTTTGGCCAATCCTATTAGGCTGCAATATATATCTTTCCAGCTAAATGATTAAAACTTTAATTTTGTTAGATATGGTTCACATAAATGTAACCCTTTTGTCAAAAACTTTATACAAGTTGTAAGTTGAACTTAATAAATCTAAAGTTGCGTCTTAACAAGGTACTCACTGTCAACTGAAGAGCCCAAATGAGCTACCGCGGCACAAAACGCCAATTTTTGATGGACTTAAAGGCTTTAAAAAGCTATTTTGAATCAATGATACAAGTTAAAAATTAATGCTGAGTCTACTACATTTTGTTTCCAATTCTCAATGCTCTTTTCACAGTTTTAAACATTTTCTTAAAAAAACACTAAATAAAATCTGCATTTTGTTTTCTCTGTTCCAAAATGCTTAAGATCTTAAACAATGTATACAAATAAGAATGAGATACATAAAACAAAAAACTACATTTTCCTTCGTCAGAAGCTCGCCAAAAAAGAGGTACTTGATATGGATACTTAAAGCGGAATTCACATGATCTGCTATTAGACGATAAAACTAGATGCATACACCTTGTTCGAGTTCTTCTTTGTTGTTTCATTCCTTGTTGCAAGCGCCATTACACGATGAATTTAGTTTCATGAAACGAGTTTGACAGTTCTCTTTCATCTTCATTTTCCATAATCATTTGCAATGAATCTTCTCTTTTAACCCTATCGATGTAATGACACATAAACATAAACATTTTTTGTGGATTCATAAAGACATAGGAAGTCCAAATTAAGTTCCTTAGTCCACAAAAATTTACTTTCCACTTCATTTTCACTAATTTTTTGTTCGTTTACTTTGAATCTTATTAGAAGTTTACTCTGAGAATTTAAAAAAGCGAACAAGAGAAAGAAAAACGTCAAATAGATTCTTCGAACATGCTACCCGTACGACACACGAGACACGGCAGCTTTTTTCGAGTCTCGTCTTTTCGAATTTTTTCTCTCTTTTACACTTATTATGTTCGAAGAATTCCAACAAGGTGGATGCATCCAGTTTCATCGTCTAATAGCAGACATGGGACAATGCAGAGACTACGAAAATGCGACAAGACAATCATTGTTCCATGTGAACAATTGTTTCCAGGACAAGACAATTGTCATTATATTCTCCTCCGAGGTATCTGTGAGGACAATATCGACATCATCCAACCTCGGACAAGACATATGATTATTGTCCCATTGTCTTGTCTGCGTGTGAACGCTTATGTGAAGACACCTAATAAAATCAATTTTCAAATCAAAGCCTTGTACCGTCTATATACATATGTATGTAAGTTAAAAAGCTTTAAACGAATATTTGCATTTTGCTTATGTTAATTGTTAATGAGCGCTAAGATTTGACATAAATATGAACATCAATAGGTTCAACCATACATAGTCATCAAAGATGAGGCAAATTATGTAGATATTTCTTTTTGCGGTGAGAATGTGGTTAAAAAATTGAGGGTATTTGCCTGCAAAAAAATATAGCATGAGAATGGTTTACCCTTTAAGCTTTGAAAGATTATTAAATAGCCATAGGATAGGAATGGAGAGTAAATTATTTCTGTATAAAGTATAACACACTCAAAAAGATACGTCATTTTCGACTTCCTACATACAAACTTGTATAAGCAGTCTTATACAAAAACACAAAGCCATTCTTGTAATCTGAGATATTTTCAACAATTAAAAAATAATTGGCGGGCGAATCAGGAATGTATGTTGTTTATGTTGCCATTTAAAATTTGAAGTGAAATTCGAATCTGAGTTGATGATGGGTCTGCATTAAAATGACCGAAAAAATGGCGATGAAACGTTAAATAGGAAAAAAAAATGTTTTTTTGGTTGATCACATACTGAGAGATTTTTGTTTTGTTCATTAAAATAATAATCAAATATGACATTATGGAAATATAATGTAGTTAATGCCTGTCAGCAATTTAATTAAAATTTGGTATTGATGATTATTTTAGCAATCCTAAGAAGGTTTTTTGGTCCATCATTGTATTAAATAAGATTTTACCAGAGATGTCTATTTCCTCTGTAACGGTTTATTGGATTTGCATAAAAATAATAGGTACATATACTTACTTACTTAGGGGGGTCGCTACAGTCCACTTGAGCGCGCCACCTAAGGCAAGGTATTCCTTGACTGCGTCTACCCTCTGGGATGGAATCGAAGATCCTGCGAGCCGGAGCATTGTTGTCCATTCGCTCTACATGACCTATTCATCTTTAAAGTGATATGCGTATTTTTTGTTAACCAGGTCAATGTCGCTGTACAGCTCGTATAGTTCTTGGTTGAACCTTCTCCTCCAAAGCCCGCTAACGCAGGTAGAGCCAAAAATTATTTGAAGAATCTTACGCTCGCAACGACTAAGGATATCTTCATCCGCTTTAGATAGAGTCCATGCCTCGGTGCCACAGAGCAGGACTGGGATGATTAGGGTCTTATACAGAGTCTCCTTTGTCTTTCGAGAGAGGGCTTTGCTACTCAATTGCCTTCCTAGCCCATAGAAACAGCGATTGGCAAGAGTGATTTTTCGCTTTATTTCTGACGAGATGTTGTTGTCAGATGTTATAGTGGATCCGAGGTAAACAAAGTCCCTAACTACCTCAAAGTTGTACATGCCTATTGTGATGTTTTGTCCAATCCGCCGGTGTTATGTGTCCCTTTTTGTGAACAGCAGGTACTTCGTTTTGGCCTCATTGACTGCTAGTCCCATCTTAGCCGCTTCAGCTTCAATGCTAGCAAACGTTCCTGTGACAACTCGCCAAGTTCTGGCAATGATGTCTATGTCGTCAGCGTATGCTAACAATGTTGCACAGATTTGAAAAAAATTGTCCCACTACAATTGACTTGCGAATTTCTTATAATTTTTTCCAGTATTAAGTTGAAGAAATCGCACGATAGCGCATCACCTTGTCGAAATCCTTTTTTGACGTCAAAAGCTTCAGTGAGGTCAATACCAATCTTGACGGAGCAGCGAGAGTTCTCCATCGTCATCCTGCACAGTCGGACGAGTTTTGTGGGGATGCCAAAACCAGACAAGGCTCTGTATATCTCGTCTCTATAAATGCTATCGTACGCGGCCTTAAAATCGATAAAGAGGTGGTGGGTATCGATTTGGAATTTTTGGGTAGTTTCCAAGATCTGCCGTAGCGTGAACATTTTATCGATTTGTGGACTTTCCTGGTCTGAAAGCACACTGATAGAGGTCATTCAGGTTGCTGACGAAAGGTTTCAGGCGTTCACATAGTACGGCAGAGAGGATCTTGTAGCCGATATTCAGGAGCCTTATTCCTCTATAGTTGGCTTAGTTTAGAGGTGGATCGGGCAAACGAACGGTTGCATTCATCAGGCATACTTTCTTCTGACCAAACTTTAGAGATGAGTTGGTGTATGCACTCCACCAGGTCATTTGCGGCCGCTTTAAAAGTTCGGTGGGTAGTCCGTCGGGTCCAGCAGCTTTGTTGTTTTTTAGTTTAGATATTGCTATCCTCACTTCATTTTGGTCAGGTGGACGGAAGTTTTGTCTGTCATCGTCCATATTGAATGATTCATTCTGCCTCTGACAGCGGGATTTTGGTCTTCATCGCCGCATAACAGTCTGCAGAAATGGTCCTTCCATGTACACAGCACCGACTTTTACTCTGCTACGAGGTTTCCATTCCAGCTCTCGTCTTTCTTTGCAGCGCCGCTTTATATGCCTCTTGTTTGGCTGCATGGGTCTGCCTTCATTCGTCATCGAGCCAGAGGTTTCGTGGTGGTGGTCTGGTGAAATCTAGCACTTCAGTTGCGGCATCTCTGATTGGCTTGTTGGCAGTGTTGCCACTGGTCTTCGGCACTTGATGCTGGCGGTTCTGGATTTCTTGAGAGGTTACGGGATATTCGATCGGCATAGGTTCTGGCGGTTTCTTGCGATTGCAGCTTTCCGACGTCATGATTCCTTACAGTATTACTCCGTTACAAAAAAAAAAAATAGAAAATGGGTTTTGGTTTAGGAAACATTTTCCTGTCATTCTTATAAAAATGGGTTCTGGAACGTAATTGAGAAACAATAACTCAAACTAAAATTACTAAATTTAAATCGATATTAGTCAACATTTTATTATTTTGTGGAGAGTTATTAATTGAAAATTAATTTTTGTTTACCTATTTGTAGTCCAGTCTTACCAGCAGACTTAAAATGAATGTTTTGGTCAGTGTTTTACTGACATATTTTTATTACGAATAACTTATTTTGAATTTTGTTGAATACATATATATATACTTTTTTAAAATATGCAATTTTTTTAAATTCAAATGACGCATTGGATAAGCCTTGTTCTTATTTTTAACACACTTAATAACAACAATTGTTATTTTGAATGCATTATTAATCTTAGGAATTGCCATGTGCCAACGATTTATCATATACTCGTATTATGTCGAATGTGGTTGACTCAAAAATCGGTTGTTAAATACAAATTTTCAAAACCGCAACCCTCAACGCCAGCTGTTTCGGAACAGGCTTGGGGGGGCCTGGCCCCGCCCTCAATACGCCACTGGTCACATCGGTGTTTAACTTATTCTCACCTGTATGCCTTAAATGTTTTGTTTTTCTAAAAACTTTCTTCAAATTGGAGCCAATGGGATCACCTCTAGTAAAATATAGATATTGATTTGAAATGCTAAGTCTAAATCGTTATCACAATGCATGGTTTTCTACATTTTATGCCAGCCACTTAAGTGCGCTTATTTAATCGTTTTAAATTAAGCTTTTAATAACATCTATATATATAAAATTAAAAAATTGTTTTTGTGTACGCTATAGTCTCGAAAACTATGCACAAAACCCTCTTGAGTGTAAAAAGCAATTTATTCTACAAGTCATAAGGAAGGCATACAGAGCAGTCCGACCCTCTGCCGATAGATGGCGCTGGCATTTTATCATCGCGTGAAATCTTACGTTCATATAACAAACAGCAACGTTACTTGATGGAGGGCGAACGGCACATCCAGCCCTGAAGCTACTGTTGAATGTGAATCATACCGAAAAACTTACTTGCAACATTGGTAGAGGATCAGGTATGGTGACGGTATTGAAAACATGCTCGAGGCACTTGATCGTACTTTGCGAGATCTGAGAGGAATAGATCAACCAATGGGAGGAGTACCTCTCCTTTAAGCTGGTGATTTTCGTCAAACTCTATCTGTGATTCCAAGATCAACACCCGCTGATGAGCTCAATGCTTGCCTGAAAGCATCACCACTTTGGAGAAATATCGACCAATATGCGTGTACATTTACTTCAAGATGTTTCTGCTCCAACATTCTCGAAGGAATTATTGGATATTAGTGACGGCAAATTTGCGATCGATCATGCTACAATTGAAATATTGTTTCCATCAAGTTTTTGTCAAATGGAGACGTCAATTTAAGACATTATAAAAATGTTTTTCCCTAACATTTCGACAAACTTTAGAAATCATGTCTGGCTTCGCGAACGAGCGATTTTACCTCCCAATGATGATGTTAACAAAATCAATTGACACAGTTACAGATGATGATCAAACAGTCAATTAATCGGTAGAATTTTTGAATTCCCTGCAGCTGTCTGGAATTCCACCACATACTATCTTTGAAAAGAGGCTCACCAATCATGCTTCTTCAAAATTTGGATCCAACCAAGCTATGCAAGGGAACCAGACTTTCCGTTAAGAAATTAATGCCAAAATGTTATTGAAGCAACTATTAGCCGTAAAAGCAAAGGAGAAGATGTGCTGATTCCAAGAATTCCGATGATACCCTCCGATCTACCGTTCAATTTCAAACGATTGGAATTTCCTGTTCGTCTAGCCTTTGCCGAATTACAATCAATAAAGCTCAAGGACAATCGCTTGCTGTTGCGGGATTGAATCTTGAGAATCCATGTTTTTCCCATGACCAGCTATATGTTGCTTGCTCCCGATTTGGAACGCCGAAAAAATTGTTCATTTTTACACCAAATGGAAAAACCAAGAATATTTTTTATATCCACTCGTAGTACAGTAATTATTTTCAAAAAACATTTTCATTGTCATTGATAAAATATACACGCAAATAAAAATGAGGTGTCTGTTTTTAAAATCAAAACAACAGCTTTTTACTTGATGTATACGAAAGGATATAGAGTACTTATAACAAAAAACATCATTTAATTTTTTTTGTCTGTCTGTCCATCTTTCTGTCTGTTTCTTCCGGGTAATCTCGTGAACGGCTGCACCGATTTTGACGGGACTTTAACTGTCAGGTAGCTGATATCCTAAGGAGTAACTTAGGCTATGTTCATTACTCACTAGGTGGAGCTGATGTCGTTTTTTTTCGAAAATTCTTATTTATGGACCGATTTTGACGGGACTTCCACAGACAGGGAGCTCATTTTGAAAGGAATAACTAAAGCTATTGAATTTGAATTACCCCTAGGTGGCGCTGGAACATAAATAGTTTTTAATAAATTTCAGGCCGAAGAAGTCGCTGGTAGCATCTAGTTGATAAAATAAACTCAGTTTTTTCAATCTCGAAATAAAATTCTTCATTCATTCCTTCTTGGGCGTTGATAACAATGATAAATTTACTATTAATCATCAATCGGGTGGTTTTTTTCTTCTATTACAACTCAAAAACCTTACAGATGATTTTTTTCGTCCAAAGCTAAAGTTAGTCAATTTCTTTTATTTAGAACCTCAAACACTACTGATAGTGGCCGAAGTCACAATTCATTTAGCAAAACTTACACTAACTCAAGTTAAGATACTTTATCTTTAAATAGCTGTTCATTTTTTTCAAAAAAAAAGAAAAAAAAACATTGCTAACTTCTCCACCTGCATTTCGTTGAATGATTATGCCAGTGATTAGGCAATTAATTAAGTGTTTGGCTATGCATCCAGAATTACGAAGATGCCTGTCGCATGCATCCAACATAGAAAAACACGTATCTAGATACAACTTAACATACAAAAAATGAATCATTGGAAGCAGATAAATTAATGTCTGTTAATTGCTAGCAATCATCGTCATGCTATCTCAAAAATCCATCTCGATAGCACAAGTCGCATCAATAGCTATCTCATAGGTTGATTCCACATCAACTTGCGAGAAGCTTAAATCACTTTGTCCTAGCCCAAAGAGCAATTTCCCTATATGACACCGCGAAGCTACTGGAGCTATTAAATTTACATTATCTTGAGTAATGTTATCTTCTGGATTGAGATAAATGTGTTGGTGTATGGATGATGCCCTCCCCGTACAGCTCCATGGCCTGACTAGCATGCAAACTAAATAATAGAAATGCGCTGACTTAGTGATATCTCGCGGTTGTAACTTTAATAGCCACAACTATAAGTGATTGAATGTTTGAGACGCATTCAGATATGAAATTGCACATACGAGTCGCGGGTTCACTTATCGAACGAATAAGGTTTAATTGGCTCGTGCTATAGAACTTTGATTGGTAAGAAAGAAGTGGGAAATATAAGTGTTTCGGCCTCTGAAGCCTTAACCTGTGGACAAGTAGTTAACGAGCCTTGGCATATATATATATAGTATCTATCTATATGTGTGACGATCCGGACCACAGTTCTTGGGAACAATTTGGTTGTTCTATTGAGATAAAACTTTAACTACGGTTAGATGTCCATCATAAAACCCATTGTATGCTTAAATAGCAATTTGAAATCACGAAACCGATAAGATACCATTTATATGATGGTATAGTGTATTTATGACGATAATTTTCCGCTTCAATTATATCGGACACATGTTTTATATACATATGTAGGTTGTTTGAATAAAAATATTATTATAATAGTTTTATAATCTTTAGAGTCTGCAGTAAATGTTGTTTTTTTTCTCATAATTGCAATTGATGGCATACAAAAATTTACATATAAGCAAAAGGGTTTGAAGGCTATAGTGACTTGTAAATGTAATGATTGTTTTGATAAACAAATTAGAAATTATCTTCGGCAGAGGCTTACAATCGGCCTTCGTTATAATTTCAAATTGTGCTTTTTGTTTATTTCTATCATTAAGGATTTCTAGAATTAACCTTGGGTAACTTTTGGGAGTTTTATAAACAAAGGAATATATACAGGGTATGTTCGTTTACAATTACCAACTTTTTTGGCTTTTTTGCATAGACCGAGAGCCCGCAACTGATTTCTTGTGTGAGAGAAAACCATATGATATTGAATTTACCAACAGTCCTCCTCAAGGTCATAATAGCAACGCCAGATAACGGCAGCATTACCGAGTAATGGTGGGTTAAAAGTACCATTTTTCTGAAAATAGACCTAGTGAAGGAAACCATTTCAAATGCATCGCATCCCAACACCCTTGATACAATGAGTGCGAAAATGTTTGCGACAGACGTCTCCCAGGTGCCAAACCCAAACCCTGACAGACGCCACCGAAAACGGTTTTTTTTGACGTTTTTAGACTTTTGGGAAATCACTTAAAATTACTCGCATCCGAAAGCTCTTGCTTCCCTGATGAATGCGAAAATGTATGTGACAGACGTCTCCCAGGTGCCAAACCCCTGACAGACGTCGTCGAAAACGCTTTTTTGACGTTTTTAGACTTTTAGGAAATCACTTAAAGTTAGTCGCATCCCAAAGCTTTAGTTTCTCTGAGTGCGAAAATGTATATGACAGACGTCTCACAGGTGCCAAACCCCTGACAGATATGCCGCCGAAAACTAGTTTTTTTTTGACGTTTATAGACTTTTGGGAAACCACTTAAAATTAGTCGCATCCGAAAGCTTTAGCATCTCTGAGTGCGAAAATGTATGTGACAGACGTCTCCCAGGTGCCAAACCCCTGACAGATATGCCGCCGAAAACGAGTTTCTTTGACGTTTTTAGACTTTTGGGAAACCACTTAAAATTAGTCGCATCCGAAAGCTTTAGCATCTCTGAGTGCGAAAATGTATGTGACAGACGTCTCCCAGGTGCCAAACCCCTGACAGATATGCCGCCGAAAACGAGTTTCTTTGACGTTTTTAGACTTTTGGGAAACCACTTAAAATTAGTCGCATCCGAAAGCTTTAGCATCTCTGAGTGCGAAAATGTATGTGACAGACGTCTCCCAGGTGCCAAACCCCTGACAGATATGCCGCCGAAAACGAGTTTCTTTGACGTTTTTAGACTTTTGGGAAACCACTTAAAATTAGTCACATCCGAAAGCTTTAGCTTCTCTGAGTGCAAAAATGTATGTGACAGACGTCTCACAGGTGCCAAACCCCTGACAGATATGCCGCCGAAAACGAGTTTCTTTGACGTTCTTAGACTTTTGGGAAACCACTTAAAGTTAGTCGCATCCCAAAGCTTTAGTTTCTCTGAGTGCGAAAATGTATGTGACAGACGTCTCACAGGTGCCAAACCCCTGACAGATATGCCGCCGAAAACGAGTTTCTTTGACGTTCTTAGACTTTTGGGAAACCACTTAAAATTAGTCACATCCGAAAGCTTTAGCTTCTCTGAGTGCAAAAAAGTATGTGACAGACGTCTCACAGGTGCCAAACCCCTGACAGATATGCCGCCGAAAACGAGTTTCTTTGACGTTCTTAGACTTTTGGGAAACCACTTAAAGTTAGTCGCATCCCAAAGCTTTAGTTTCTCTGAGTGCGAAAATGTATGTGACAGACGTCTCACAGGTGCCAAACCCCTGACAGATATGCCGCCGAAAACGAGTTTCTTTGACGTTCTTAGACTTTTGGGAAACCACTTAAAATTAGTCACATCCGAAAGCTTTAGCTTCTCTGAGTGCAAAAAAGTATGTGACAGACGTCTCACAGGTGCCAAACCCCTGACAGATATGCCGCCGAAAACTAGTTTTTTTGACGTTTTTAGACTTTTGGGAAACCACTTAAAATTAGTCGCATCCGAAAGCTTTAGCATCTCTGAGTGCGAAAATGTATGTGACAGACGTCTCCCAGGTGCCAAACCCCTGACAGATATGCCGTCGAAAACGAGTTTTTTTGACGTTTTTAGACTTTTGGGAAGCCACTTAAAATTAATCGCATCCGAAAGCTCTTCCTTCCCTGCATGCGAAAATGTATTTGACAGACGTCTCACATGTGCCAAACCCCTGACAAACGCCGCCGTCAAAAACGAGTTTTTTTTTGACGTTTTTAGACTGCAATGCTGCCTTTGCGGCTGGCAGACGATTGATGGCGTCATGGACGTATTATATATAAACTGCTAGTCTAATGTCAGCTTCATAGAACAGTTGTCAAAAAAATTTCGCCAAAGTTGAGAATGCGATGCTAGCTCTCCTGAACCCATTTCAAAAAAAAAAATTACTACTTAAAAAGTTGACATAAAAGATCGCGACATCTGCTTTTAAAAATTCAAAAACTGACACTTTTCAATTTTATCCATAGAAGTGTGCGACATCTTTGGTATTTTGCCTCTTGCATACAATATATAGTTAAAATGATTAATATGCATTGGTAGGCCATTAATAAACAAAAGAAACAAAAGTGGACCAAGATGACTTCCCTTTGGAGAACACGAAAAATTAAAAATTTCTTTAGAAATTTCAGGGCCAAAGCTACTAAGCCACTGCAGCAAATTTGAGTGGAAACCTAAAAATTCTAACTTTTTAATAAGGATGTTATGTTGAACGATACCAAAAGCTTTGGAAAAATCTGTAAATATTGAGTCGACTTGACATCTATTTTCCAATGCATGTAAACAGAAATTTGTATAGATTGTCAAGTTCGTATTAGTAGACCTACCACTTAAGCACTTAATTCGAGGCAAGACAATTCATTTAAAATATCAACTTTTTTATAAGAATATGTGCCTTATTACAAAAAAAATCACAAATTACCGTCAAATTATCTTCTACAAAACCATCCAACTCCATCTCTGAAGGTATACCAACAGACTTTTTCTTTGTGTTTATGAAAGACCAGAAAGCCTTAGAATTTTGCTTGATTTTAAATTCAATAGACCAAAGGTATTGTTTATAGAGAAACCTTTTCAAGTACTCATACTCTTTTCTTAATTGACAAAATTTGTTGCGAAATGAAGATTTTAATCTGCTTTTTTTATACATGCTTGTCATGGCACGTTTTAAGTTTATAAGTTGTTTATTGAACCATATAGACCGATTTTGTTTTCTTATTACTCTAGTTGGTACAAACTTAGAGAAGGCTGATTCTATCACTTCACAAAAAACAACGCCGGTATGATCAAGACTGGGTGTGGAAAGAGTATTTTCCCAGTCAACAGATGAGATAAAATTATTAAGAGACACGTAATCGGCTTTAGAAAAATCATACACATCATTATTATAATCTACAACATACAATTGGTTTAAAATACCAAAATTAAAAGATAAATTCAGTGCCTTATGTTGTACACTATTATTTAAGAGAAAAAATGTGGTTTCATAAATAGAACATTCAATGTCTTGATGGACAAAAACCATCTGGTTAAATGGCTTTGTCAATAAGCAAAATTGCCGTATATGGAACGAATATAATCCTCAAGCCATTAACGAATCACCATTGTATCCATTCAAATTGACTTTTAGTGAGGGTTGCACGCTGGCGGCATCATCGGTCCCTATTTCTGCTGCCGTTACGGTTAATGGTGAGCACTATCTGACTGATTTCTTCCGACAATATTTCTGTCTTGTATTATTATTTAAAGTTCTCAAGCTCTTAAAAAAACACCCTTTATATGCAAAACTAAGAATTCAAGCTTCATGCCAAATAAAGTGGTTAAATTTCACCTATAAAAATGTAAATGGTAAATGATTTTTGTGTCGTGTATTCAAATGTTCGTGGTTTAAGAAAGAATTTCTTTCACGTGTACGTCTACACTGTTCACCACAGGCCAGCTGTTTTGGCATTAAGTGAAACTCAGGTTGGAGTAGATACTGATTTATCAGAATTTGCTCTACATGGGTATAGCTTGGTGCCATTACTCTTGCTTGCCAGAGCCTTCCCCAATATGGGCAATGTTCCAACACGGACTTTAACTTCTTATGGCTCAAATTCACTGTCCGGAAGCATGTCATTCATTATTGTTTTATTTACAGGAGTCCAAATCTTGACAGTAATTCGACTTGTAACGAGTTTGATGCACTGTCTGGTTCCATCTGGAAAATTGTTTCCCTTTGTCCTCGCACTGAAATCGTTATTGCGGGCGATTTCAATGTACACAATTCCAACTGGCTCCGCTATTCTGGTCAAACAACACCCGAAGGAAGGTATGTCGAGCTCTTTGCTGGGTTACATCACCTTACCCAAAAAATTTTTGGTCATTTGTAAAATATATTAAAATCTCCTCGACATCTTCGGTTCAAACGCTCATCGACAATAACAAACCAATTGTTTACTCTTCAGAGAAGGCAAACTTGCTCGCCGCCCATTTCGCTGCCAGCCTCAAAGCAACGTTGCCCCTCCTGTACTTGAGAATGTAAATTTTTCCATGGGACAGATTATTTTCCACACTCGTACAGTAGCAAGAGTTCTCAAAGATCTCGATATACACAAATCCGCTGGCCCGGATGGTATACCCCCGGTTCTTCTGAAGAGGTGTTCTTCCACACTGGCAAAGCCACTGCGTAAGCTTTTCCATCGCTCCTACTCTTCTGGAATCTTTCCTAGAAGATGGAAAACAGCATTTGTCCAGCCTGTCCCTAAGAAAGGTGACCCATTCTCCCCCTCCTCCTACCTACCCATAGCACTGACATCCCTTCTTTCTAAGGTCATGGAAACACTGATTAACCGTCAGCTTAAGGAATATCTCGAAGATCGAAAGCTTCTCCATGACCGTCAGTACGGCTTCCGCAGCAACCGTTCCACTGGTGATCTGATGGCATATCTCACCGAACAGTGGAACAAATCTTTACATCGCTTTGGTGAAAGTAAGATTATTGCTCTTGATATCTCCAAGGCATTCGACAGAGTTTGGCATGAAGCTCTTTTATCGAAAATGCGTGCTTTTGGGATCGATGATACACTTGTTCGTTGGATTAGAAGCTATCTTCTGGACGGATTCAAGTCTGATTCGCACAAAATAAATGCTGGTGTGCCCCAGGGCTCTGTTCTGTCTCCGACTCTTTTCTTGATTTTTATAAACGATCTTCTGTCTGTTTTTTCTAATTCACTTAACTGTTTTGCTGACGACTCTACCCTCAGCTTTTCATATTCGTTCGATAATTCACGTCCTTCGCCTTCGGACGTACAGTATTTTTCCCCATCTGATCTGGCTACAATTTATAAAGCGTTTATACGCCCTAAACTCGAGTATTACTCCCACCTCTGGGCAGGTGCTTCGCAAACATCGCTTCTCCTGCTTGATAGAATACAAAATCGAGCGTTAAGATTGATAGAAAATAGAACTGCCGCTGAAGCAATTGACCCTCTCGAACAACGACGCAATGTTTCATGTCTTTCCTTATTTTATCGTTTCTTTTATACAAAAATGTTCACTCGAAGTAGCCAGTTGCATTCCTCCCCTTAAAAGTTTCTCCCGTAATACTCGTCTCGCAAGGAATGCTCATCAGTTCACCCTGGAGCCCAATTTCGGACGTACCGTGAAATATAGGGATTCTTTTTTTTAGCCGAACAACACGAATTTGGAATAGTTTACCCGGCGGGATTTTCCCTTGCCATTTTGATCTGCTTCAAAACCAATGTTAATCGGCACCTCCTATCTCTCCCCTCCCTATCTTCGTAATGCCCGCGCAGTATGTTCTGCATTAAAAGGGAAACACATAATCCCTTGTGCGCGCGTTAATTATAAAAAAAAAAAAAAAAAAAAAAAAAAAAAACATTTTATAGCTTTGATTTGTTTCCTCATTTTTTGATATTTTTTAAAATTATTTTTGTTAGTTCAAGTGGCGGATCCATGACATCCCTCATGGATCCGCCACTGGTCAAAACTGAACGAAACGTTCAAATCCTTTTATCAAATGAGCACGTCTTCCCATAATGGAAGGAATGCTGCGGAAATATCTGTCAATTTTTCTTCATTACAAGCACCATTATTGGTTAACGTGGACACATGCGCCTTTCGATAAGTTTCGTTAAGTATGAAGTCTTTCATTCTGAATCGCTTTGAAAATTTGACAGCTATGGCATTTTACAAAAAAAATTACAAAAATGACAAATTGCCATGTTCATTCACAGACCTTGTTTATATGATTGCTCTTTTGTTGTTTTGTTGTTTTTTTTCCTTATACCTTTCTTTTATGATCCTTATCTTTGGGTTGCATTTATGATTTATTCGTAGAACCGATTAAGAGGAACAGTTTCTCAGACATTAAACATTTCCACAGGAATCGTGTTCCAAATAAGATAATTATAGTAATATTTTTTCGTATAATTAAGCAAATTTGTCTGAGGAAAAATTTCCCATAGAAATATATCGAATTGAGACATCCTATCAGGACAACGACTATTTGTCCCGACATTAAACGTCATTTCCGGTTCGCATAACATTAACGAATTAACACTTTTTATGCCATTTAGATAGGCTCAAAGTCCTACTATATCTACATATTAAGCTGTGGCAACTATAAGAGAGGCATAATTAGCCCGTCGAGGGTAATTGATACTTAATTGCATCCATTATGACCTGTCTATTGACAATTATTGATGTTAATTGTGTACTGCTGCTCCGCACTGGTTTTTTGCTATTCGCAGGTTGCCATCGTTATTTTTTGTAGGTAATTCGAAAGCGATTCACTTCGAATATAGGACATGTCGTTGGTTATCCGTAAAACTACTTCAAGTCTTTTAATTTGCATTAGATACAATGGCCTTACACACTCGTGTTAAGAAAAAAAAAAAACCTGTCACATGAGATTAGTGCAAACACATTGTATAAAAAGTACAAGTATAGGTACCTCGTATTATTGTGGTCAAAGGTCCCAAACGTCATCAGACTTAGAGACAGGCTTAAAAAAATGCTACTAATTTGTTACTTTTTTTGTTTTTGTTTTTTTTATTGTTTTTACTAGTCTTTGAAGTTATGATAGTTCGAGGCCTTTGCAAATAAAATAATTATATTTGTTGTCGAACCGTTTGAGTATTTTAAAGGGAACTGGCTTGAGTTAATCTTTTAAAACCAGTGCACTAGAAAGCGATTTAAATTAAAACTTGATTGTTTATGAAGGAAGAATGAAAATCGATTTTTATTAAAATAAATGACGTGATTAGGGCGCATGTATAATTGCCTATAAGTGTTTGTCCTATTCAGCCAAGATTCATTTGATTTCATTTGAAAATTGTAACGAATATAATATTTAAGTTTTGTTTTTACGTGGCAGTTGAACATTTTAAGCGACTGGAAAACTTTCGTTGAAAAATCAAATTTAAAATTTCACTTTTAATTGAATATTTATTTCTATATGTATTCCCAAAAGCGATTCGCTTTCCATTCAACCACAATGACAAATGCACTGCACTCTTTGAATTTTTATAAGAAAATGGTTTACTGTTTTATTGTGACAGGAAGAAGGTTTGGTCCATTTTTTTTTTTGAAAACTTAACCAAAACTAAAACGTTCAAAACTGCAGTTGTTATTGACCCAAAACAGCATATTGGCAATAATGTGCATATTTGCCATTCGATAAGTTTCGTTAAGCATCAGGTATTTAATTCTAAATCATTCTGACACATGCGAATTCGGTAGTTATGGCAATTCACAGTAAAACAAAATTGACAGATAGCCATGTTCATGGTACACAGAAATACAAGGCTGATTATGCGTGTGACAACACATTCTTCTGATATTTTTTCTTAGAGAGTTTAAATAAATTTATTAATTTGATGATTTTGTTATCGGTTTTTTATGTTTATCGTTTTTATAATCATAAAAAATCGTTTAAACCTTCAAAACCTTCAATTTTAAAATATTATCTTCCCTTAATAAATAAAATAATAATAAAAGAAGATTGTGACGTCATAAAATACCAATATGGCGATTTGTATGCGTCTACTTAGCATACCTTGTATTTCTGTGTATCATGGCCATGTTTTTTTATAGTTAGTCTGTTATGGTCAAAACAGATGTGCAGATAATTTCGTGGAGGAAAAAAATTACACAGGCTCTTATGGGGATGTAAACCCAAAATTCTGCAGGGTTGCAGAATCTGCACGATGTCTCTATTTCTAAATTTTATGCCTAGTTTCATTGCAGCAAACGAAAAAAATGTAAATAAATGGTATCTGGCATTACTGATATATATCACACTTGTTATTCAGCGTTACCGCTGTGACACTTTTGCCACCAATTTTAAGAAAATACTTCATAATAGTTTTTATGGTAATATTATGTTTTCGTTCGCTTACATTAATACGATACTTAAAAAAAACAATTTTTTGTCGAATTTGTGGAAATTTTTATTTTCTTTAAATCAATATTCACACAAATTTGATTTTATTTACATTATTTGTGCAGTAGTAATGCTGCATTTTGGCATTAATACAGGAATACATAAATGTCCAAAAATATGCACATCTGTTTTCGGCTTTATTCATCATGTTCTTAAGGTGTGTCCACACCAAAGAAACCTTTTTTATTAATATTTCAGAAATATTTAAAAAATATTTGAAAATTTTTCTTAGTATCTGAAATGTTTATTAAGGTCTTGGCGCTTTGCAAAACATTTCTGAAATGTTTATCAAATGTTTCTCTATTTCCCCTACCGAAATCGAAAACTTTCTTTATTTCTTAAGCATTTTAGTCTAGTTGACAGGTTTTTTGTTTTTATTTTGTTAATGATGACAAAACGTGATGCTATGATTGCTACTTTTTTACAATCCATCTTGAAGTACAAAAATGGATACATATGTATCTACAAACATTTCAGAAATGTTTTCGAAAGCGTCAAAACAAAAAAAAAACATTTCAGAAACATTTCTGAAATGTTTTTTAAACAAATGGGAAACATTGTAGAAATGTTTTTTAAACAAATGTTTCTTTGGCGTGGACACACCTTTGGAATAATGAGTATAAACAGTTTGGTTTTGACAGTAGGCTGATGGAAAATTATCTACACCAAAACTTGTCATTATTTTTTCGAAATATACAAAGTTCAAAGTTGTAAACATTTCTGATAAAAGAAAACCACAGCAAGGATTATAAATGCATAGGTACATAATTACATATATTCGAAAGAATGATGTTGGCATATTTATTCAACAAGTATAAAAACAGATTTATTTTTTTGGTTTCTTTATGGACGTGACAGGATGGTACCTGTGTATTGAATTTAGTACTTTTATTTGCACACATGCACAGTTTTTTGACGTTTTGTAATTAAAAAGTAATTAAGTCAAAAGATTGATAAACTAAAACTTTTTATACAAAATATCAAGTAAAAAAAAACTTGATCAAATTAGAAACAGTAGATTATGGATTTGACATTAAAATGCATCGAAAGTGATGTATGTATAATTATTGTATTTGAACCATGAACCTTCCTGTCATGGTAGAAACACAATCACGCTTTACGCTTTACAACCGAATTTGACAATTTGAAAAAGTTCAAATATACGGAAATGTTTAAAGTTTATCACAATACAGCTTTTTCTACAAACGCTTTGTTTGACGTACATACGTAAGGAAAACATAACAAAGCGAGTGATATATGTACAAAAAAGAACTTTTCCTCGCTTTCTGACCTTTTTCTGAATGAATACGTTAAAACTAGATTTTTTTTTTATTTTTACAGTAGGTTCTCAATATTTCACACACTCACGATGACAGAACAGAGCTCTAAAGCTTTACATACGTAATGGCTAAAACACAATCACTCTTCAGCTTTGGCTTCGTCACGTTACATTTCACACGCTTTGTGTCCGCTTTGAATGACATTCTCCTAATTTCGGTTTTTGTTTTTGTTTTTGCTTTTTTCTGTCAAAGCGAGCAAAAGTTCAACCAGTTTCTACCTCAGCTTTGAGTTTGAGTCACGTTACCTTATCTTATACACGAACCAAATAACGTCAAAGCCAAAGCGACATTGTGATAAGATGTTTTGATTTCCTATGTTTGAACTTGCAAACGTCAGGCGAAACCGAAGCTAAAGCGTGATTGTGTTTAAGCCATAAAGCGTGTATGTCAGTTTGAGCCAATTCTGTAATGGCTAAAACACAATGACGCTTTAGCTTTGGCTTTGTCACGTTACATTTCACATGCTTTGTGTCCGCTTTGAATGACATTTTCCAAATTTCGGTTTTTGTTTTTGCTTTTTTCTGTCAAAGTGAGCAAAAGTTCAACCAGTTTCTACTTCAGCTTATTTTGTACACGAACCAAACGTAACGTCAAAGCCAAAGCGACATTGTGATAAGATGTGTTGATTTCCTATGGTTGAACTTGCAAACGTCAGGCGAAACCGAAGCTAACGCGTGATTCTGTTTTACTCATAACGGCACAAAGTCGGTTCTAAAGCGTGTATGTGCCTTAGCCAATTCTCCAACCCTTTCATTGAACCCTCTTTAACTAAAACACAGGCCTTCGTAACATTAAATAAAATTCCATCACTGCTAGTGATTATTTATTTATTTATGTAGGCAAGCAGTAAGCTAGTGTGTACGCAACCTCAGAATTTTCTTTTGAATAAAATTATCCTCAATTGACTTTTAAAATTGGATCACATGAAATTTCTATCAAAACCTTACGTCTCGATTGGACGATGGGTTATTTATTTTTTGTACATTTATGCATATGACACCAACAAAAACACACATTACGAAGCTTCCGGCAAAAACTGCCAAGCAGCCAAGACTCAAAACCGAACTCTAATTTGCTATTCAAATTTTATTAAAACCCAAAGCTTCTATGAATAATGAGTATGTGCAGGTTATAACCCCAAAAATTCTGAATCCATATACACTACTTACAGTACAACAGCGCAGAGACGGACACCATTCCCACATTGGAAGACCTAGTGGTTTGGTATTTTGAAATCTAATAAATATTAAAACTGTGTGTTAAGCAGGCAACACAAACCCGAGCCGAGACCTATGGCTGAACGCCGAACTGATTTTCTATGCGTAGATATTTTTCCCCATGACATTTTTATTTCAGATTTATTTATGTATATTTGAAAATGGGGTTGATGAATTTTACATGTGTGTTTATATACAAATTAAACCACCACAATGACAATTCATATTTGAAACGAAACGAACATACCTACATATGTACGTCATTTGTATTCATCTTAAAATATTGTGGTTTCTTTATTTTTAGATCGTTGGCGTAAAGCAGATTCTGGTGCGACCGATTGGACAGTTGGGCAAAGATAGATCGTTGTCGCAAAGTTCGGATTCATCTAATAACGCTGCTACAGCAGCAGCAACAGCAACAGCATCTGCAACTACTCCTACAACAACGAATGCAATCACATATGTTCCGACATCGCCCTTGTTGGGGGATGTTCCACAAAATGTGAACGGGCCCCCGACAAGTGTCGATCTGCCAATAGCCATTGCACAAGCTGCTGGGAAGCCGCTTAGTGAGGCGATAAAAGAGGTATTTACAGTTATTTATAAAATGTTTTTTTTTTTGTACCTAATCTGTAATTAAATGGTGAGTTTTCATAGGCACAAACGCAACATAATTCTACATATGTGTATGTGTAGGTATTTTATGTATATACAGATAGATTTTGTGGTTACTGAAATCGCAAAAAATTAGGAAAGCGTTTTGCCCAACAGGTGGTCAATTATTCAAATAGGAACATCTGTTTACCTCATTTATACATAATGTATGTTTGCGTTTAAAGTGATTGGCTGGCATTAAAATACAGTGCAATCTCTCTAAGGCGGATATTCAAAATGAGAAGAATTCCTCCGGGAACTCATATAATTCAATCTAAATTAATTTTTAATTTTGTAAATAATAAGCGAAAAATAATTTCGATAAACGAAATTGTAGGTTCATTCGTTTATATCAACAAATACAGTTGTCAAATTTACATGAGTTGCGATTCAAGATTAAAGGCTAAACTATAATGGTTGGAATGGCACGAGCGAGAACAAGTAATTCGTATCTTGTGCCCTAAATGACGGATTGCTCCGTTTCGTCAAGTTTCGATGAGTTTTACTTACGGACGTAAACTGCGCTAGCGAGCGCATTTTACGGACTAAAACTTGACAGCTGGCCTCTGATGGTGTTTGTAATGAAGAAAAGTTGACATATACTTCCGCGGCAATTCGTCCATTATGGGTAGACGTGCTCATTTGACAAACGGATTGGTATGTTTCGGTCGGTTTTGACAGTAGCTTCCGTTTGCTTCCGACCATTAGCCCTTAAAACATGTTTCACGAAATTTAACGATAGTCATGTGTGTCCATTTAGTACTCATTCTAATTGTAAAATTTCCAACCATACCTAATAGGTACGCGTAAAAAAAAGGAAGCTAGTTTCAAAACCGAAAGAAAAGTTTCTTTCTAAACCTTTACAAATCAAAAGCATTTGTTTCCTTCAATTTCGGTGTGAAAAATATTTTTACAAAAAAGAAATGAACAATAGTAAACATTTGCAATTATTGGCTGAATTGAAATGTTTGTATCTATTAATAGAGGTATTTTTAGATTTAAAAACATCAAAGATTTAAAAAAAATGTTCCTGTTGTCTACGACAAATAAAATCAAGGAGAAGATTTAAAAATAAATACAACAATGACCTGAAGAGGTGTTCTTCCACACTGGCGAAGCCATTGCGTAAGCTTTTCCATCGCTTCTATTCTTCTAAAATCTTTCGTAGAAGATGGAAAACGGCATTTGTCCAGTCTGTTCCTAAGAAAGGTGACCCATCCTCCCCCTCCACCTACCGACCCATAGCACTAACGTCCTTTTTTCTAAGGTCATGGAAACGCTAATTACAGCTTAAGGAATATCTCGAAGATCGAAAGATTCTCCATGACAGTCAATATGGCTTCCGCAGCAATCGTTCCACTGTTGATCTAATGGCATATCTCACCGAACATTGGAATAAATCTTTACATCGCTTTGGTGAAAGTAAGATTATTGCTCTTGATATCTCCAAGGCATTTGATGGAGTTTGGCATGATACTCTCTTATCGAAAATGCGTGCTTTTGGGATTGATGATACTCTTGTTCGTTGGATGAGAAACTATCTTCTGAACCGTTCAATACAAGTTGTATTGGACAGATTCAAGTCTGATTCCCACAAAATAAATGATGGTGTGCCCCAGGGCTCTGTTCTGTCTCCGACTCTTTTCCTCATTTTTATAAATGATCATCTGTCTATTACTTTTTATCCACTTAACTGTTTTGCTGACGACTCTACCCTCAGCTTTTCATATTCGTTCGATAATTCACGTCCTTCGCCTTCGGACATACAATTGAAACGGTACCGTATGTCAAGCTCATTAAACTCCGATTTATACAGCATTGTCAAATGGGGTAAAAGGAATCGTGTGGATTTTAATGCTTCAAAAACTCAATGATGTCTTATGTCGTTAAAGCTAAACATACCCCCCAGCCATTGTCCCGGAATGGCACTTACATCGAAGAAAGGGAAAAGCTCTCAGTATTCGGTGTGTGTGTCAACGACGACCTCCGTTGGAATGACCATATATTTGAGATCGCTAAAAATGCTGCTAAATGCTTAGGTTTTCTGTATCGGTGTAAGAAGTACTTTTCCCCATCTGATCTGGCTACAATTTATAAAGCGTTTATACGCCCTAAATTTGAGTATAACTCCCGCCTCTGGGCAGGTGCTTCACAAACGTCGCTTCACCTGCTTGATAAAATACAAAATCGAGCGTTAAGATTGATAGGAAATAGAACTGCCACAAAAACAATTGCGCCTCTCGAACATTGACGCAATGTTTCAAGTGTTTCCTTATTTTATCGTTTCTTTTATAAAAAAATGTTTAATTTAAATAGCCAGCTGCATTCCTCCCCTTAAAAGTTTATCCCATAATACTCGTCTCGCAAGGAATGCTCATCAGTTCAGCCCAATTTCGAACGAATATTGGGATTCTTTTTTTAGCCAAACAACACGAATTTGGAATAGTTTACCCGACGAGATTTTTCCTTGCCATTTTGATGTGCAAGCTTATATCAGAACTGAACGAAACGTTCCATTCCGATCTGGAAAATTATAGCGTAACCCATAATGGACGGAAAGACGTGGAAATCTGTTTTTTTTTTTTATTACAAACACCGTCCATAAAATGTGGACGAGTGGGCAGTTTTCTTCTGTCGCAAAACTTACTGAAAACTTGACGAAACAGAGCTTTTCGCTAATATAGACACAATACATGAAGTTTTTGTTAACGCAATCTCCCTCAACTGCATTTAGGGAAAGATTTTATATCTTCAAAAGAGACGAAGCAGAGTGGTGACGTGCGTAAATTATATTTGAGGTTAAATTCGAGCGAATTTTTTATTCGCAAGATTGTGGATCACGATCTGATGTTGTGGATTGCGAATTAACTTTGACAGTTTGCTGTCGTGATTTTGTTAGTCGTACGGAAAAAAAATAATAATGTATTGGTGACAGGATGTCGTTTAATGCGGATGCACTTTGACTTAAAGTTAATTGACTAAAAGGCGGTGTACGCTTTGAACGTGGTCAGTATGTACATATCTAAACCCATAAATAAAATCGGAGTGTCTTTTTTAAAGATGCACATGAAAGTATAAACGGTACTTATAACAAAAAAAAAAAAAAAAAAACAATTTTTAAATATTTTGTTTGTCTGTCTGTCTTTCTGTCTACTTCTTCTGGCTAATCTAAAAAAACGGCTGCACTGATTTTGACAGGACTTTCACTGGCAGATAGCTCATGTTCTAAGGAGTAACTTAAGCTATTTCAATGAGCTACTAGGGTAATATTCTCATTTATAGACCGATTTGACATAAAATTACACCAAAATGAGGAGGAAATATTAACGAAAATATATGTAGTGTAATTTCCATATCAATCAAGAATATTATATACAGTGATCTAGAACGAAAGGATTTATTTTTACTTTCCCAGAAAAAATTTGCTTCTTTTTACATAAAAGAACTCATATCGCTTCAACTGCAAAATTAAGTTTTGACGTTTAAATGATTAACTTTTTCAAGTGGTTTGCAAATTACATACATTTTAATTTAAAAAAATAATTAAATATCAAAAACTTATAATCAAATTATGAGGGCAACGTGTCAGATTGACGTACAAATACAAGTAAAAAAAAAAAAACATTATTAAGTAATAATTATTTAAAACTTGTCTGCATTGAGCTTATGAAGCTACCAAGTGTGACAAAATGGCAACATTGTTTCTAAAAGACGCTCGAATGCGAAGTATTGATGATGCGATATCTACATCATTACTTTGATTTAGAGAAGGGACTTAACTTAAACCTCAAAAGAATTTTTCCATTAATGATGTGTGTATATATGTAATAAATCAGAAGTTTAGCAAACGCATTAGTAAGATATTAATTATTGAGTAAATATTTACTCAGTACTTACAAAACGTGTATCTTTTGAATAAGACAAAAAAAGAAGTCAATAAGAAATACGCTACAATCACACCTTTCATTTTAGAATGACAGTGATGCTTTATTGAAATTTTATGAATGTAATGATTAAGAATATTTTATAGTGGATTTACATGTTTCTGCAAATTAATTTCCCCAAAAAAGAAGAATACTACACATAACAAAACCTACTCCATAGAGAGGTAAGATAAAAACATTTTGATATTTCAAGATTATAGGAAGTATTTAAAATAAAGATCAAATCTTGATGCTATAGCATTTCGACTGCAAAATTCATTCGGGTGACTTGTTTTTATCAGCTTATTTAATTAATTCTGATCAAGCAAAATTGCACGCATTTCAAAAAACCTAATAATTTGAAATATTAAATACCTTACGAGCAACATTAAGTTACAATGCAAAAATCCTTACTACAGAGAAACATAAATGAGAGTCTATGCAAAGTCTATAAAACAGTGAATTTTTTATTTCAAAATTAATGCATGTGTCAAAAAAAGAAACGTCAAAACGAATACCAACATTCAAAAACAAACAAATTCGAGTAAGACATGGTTTTATATGCTTGACCTAATCCGTAAACAAAACCGGCTTTTAATGATAATATTATCAGCGTTGCCTTGCAAGAGAGCCTAATAAGATTATCGATAAGATTGATGAATCTAAACAGTAAGCAAATAACAGCTATATACTTATTTACTTAGGGGCGCTACAGTTCGGGATGAACCTGGGCCTCAACCAACATGCCTCTCCAGCCAACTCGGTCCTTGGCTAGCTGCCTTCAGTTTCGCACTCCAAGTTGGTTTAGGTCGTCCTCCACTTGAGCGCGCCAAATAAGGCGAGGTCTTCCTTGAAGGCGTCTACCCTCTGGGATGGAAGCGAAGATCCTGCGAGCCGGAGCATTGTTGTCCATTCGCTCTACATGACCTAGCCATCTTAAACGTAATATTCGCAGAAAGGGCCAAAAATCCTCCGAAGAAACTTACGCTCGAAACGACTAAGGATATCTTCATCCGCTTTAGATAGAGTCCATGCCTCGGCGCCATAAAGCAGGACTGGGATGATTAGGGTCTTATACTTATACAGAGTCTCCTTTGTCTTTCGAGAGAGAGCTTTGCTACTCAATTGCCTAGCCCATAGAAACAGCGATTGGCAAGAGTAATTCTTCGCTTTATTTCTGACGAGATGTTGTTGTCAGATGTTATAGCGGATCCGAGGCACACAACTACCTCAAAGTTGTATCTGTCTATTATGATGTTTTGTCCAATCCGCCGGTGTTGTGTGTCCCATTTTGTGGACAGCAGGTACTTCGTTTTGGCCTCATTGACTGCTAGTCCCATCTTAACCGCTTTTGCTTCAATGCTAGAAAACGTTCCAGTGACAACTCGCCATGTTCCGGCAATGATGTCTATGTCGTCAGCGTATGCTAGCAATTGCACAGACTTGAAAAAAATTGTCCCACTACAATTGACTTGCGAGTTTCTTATAATTTTTTTCAAGTATTAAGTTGAAGAAATCGCACGATAGCGCATCACCTTGTCGGAATCCTTTTTTTACGTCAAAAGCTTCTGTGAGGTCAGTACCAACCTTGACGGAGCAGCGAGAGTTCTCCATCGTCATCCTGCACAGTCTGACGAGTTTTGTAGGGATGCCAAAACCAGACATGGCTCTGTATATGTCGTCTCTATAAATGCTATCGTACGCGGCCTTAAAATCGATAAAGAGGTGGTGGGTATCGATTTGGAATTCTTGGGTAGTTTCCAGGATCTGCCGTAGCATGAACATTTGATCGATTGTGGACTTTCCTGGTCTGAGACCACACTGATAGGGGCCAATCAGGTTGCTGAAGAAAGGTTTGAGGTGTTCACATAGTACGGCAGAGAGGATCTTGTAGGCGATATTCTGGAGACTTATTCCTCTATAGTTGGCGCAGTTTAGAGGGTCTCCTTCCTTGTGGATCGGGCAAACGATGCTGAGGTTCCATTCATCAGGCATACTTTCTTCTGACCAAACTTTAGAGATGAGTTGGTATATGTACTCCACCAGGTCATCTCCGGCCGCTTTAAAAAGTTCGGCGGGTAGTCCGGCGGGTCCAGCAGCTTTGTTGTTTTTTAGTTTAGATATTGCTATCCTTACTTCATTTTGGTCAGGTGGACGTAAGTTTTGTCTGTCATCATCCATGTCGAATGGTTCATTGTGCCTGACAGCGGGATTTTCGTCTTCATCGCCATTTAACAGTCTGCAGAAATGGTCCTTCCATGTACTCAGCACCTACTGTGACTCTACTACGAGGTTTAAATTCCAATCTCTATAGGCTTCTGTGCGGGTTTTTTTCCTTGACACGTTCCTTTTACCTGTTGGTAAAACTTCCGCACGTTGTTTCTGGAGTATCATCTCTCAATATCTTCGATCGCGCGCTTCTCATGCTCTCTCTTTTTCTTTTGGAGAAGCCGGTGTTCTTCCCGTCTTTTCTGCTCGTAGAGCTCGCGAGCAGCTCTAGACTTTATTTGCAGCGCCGCTTTATATTCCTCTTGTTTGGCTGCATGGGCCTGACGAATGCAAGCGTCATCGAACCAGAGGTTTCGTGGTGGTGGTCTGGTGAAACCTATCACATCAGTTGCAGCATCTCTGATTGGCAGTGTTGCCAATGACTGGTTTTCGGCCCTTGATGCTGGCGGTACTGGATTTCTTGAGAGGTTACGGGATATTCGATCGGCATAGTTTCTCGCGGTTTCTTGCTATTGCAGCTTTCCGTCGTCATACTTCCTCACAGTATTACTCCGTTGCTGTGGTGTTCGGGTTATTCATGTTATTATCTTTGCTGCAACAAGGTAGTGATACGAATCGATGTTAGCTGCTCGGAAAGTGCGAAGATCCAAAATACTGGAGGTGTGTCTTCCATCGATCGCCACGTGATCAACCTGGTTTTCGGTTTTTTGATCTGGGTGTCCTGCTCTGTAGCAGTCTAGGGCCTCCGCTAGTTGTTAACAGCTACCTATATAGACTGCACTTAGTTGTCACCTCAAAAGCTTATCTTATCTAGAGTTGGCAATGATAGCTTTACATTTAAAATGTTTTCACAAAGAATGACTCATTAAAATATCTTTATCATCGAAAGGCTTTATCAGATTTTTCAAAAAAAAAATATCTTTTATCATTTTAATCCAATTCAAATTCGATTGCAATTTTATACTACCACCATTGGTGGCTTTTGAGAATAATTGAACTAATTTGCTTCCAAAAGTGTGTGGGTATACCGTTATCGATGAATAAAGGCATTTCGACGATAAGATTATTCATTTATATGCATTTTGACGCAAGATTAACGTGTAGATTGCTTCAAATTTTCCACCTCATATTTGAACGATGTGATGAGTTATGAGTTGAATGAGGATGTGACTTGCATTGAATTATGCAAATACAAATCTAGATGTGTGCATCTTCACATCTTTATGAATATTTTAAATCTCACAAATTGTTTGATAAATATTTGCAGAAAATGTGCTGTGATGTGCAGATTTTTCAAGTTCTATAAAGAGTCAGTGTCAATAAGGCTATAGAATTCCAATGTTGACATTAGACACGTAAGATGTTTCAGCCTTCACACTAAAGGTGACCATAATGCGTTTTGTTAAAACGTATATGTCTTATACAAAAACAAAAGTAAAAATTACTATATTTACACTGCACATGCATCCATCTTTTCGTAATTCTCCTAATGGATCATTAGAGTTAAACGTCGTATATTAGGAGAGTGTGTTTTTTTTAATTTGAATTGACGGAAATAGCTAGATATAAAATTCCTTGCCCTAATTACAGAGATAACTTATAAATAAGAGGCTGTAAAAGCACTTCTATTGGCTATTTGAATATGACGTTGGATTAATTATAAAACTAAACAAAAAACATACAAATTATAAATTATTATTTGCAAAAAGCGCTGTACAGTAAAAAAAAAACTGGTTCAACTTTGCCTATAATATGTTCAAAGTTATGAGTCTGGGCTGGGATTTCAAAAACAGGATACGCGATGACGATAGAATTAAATGCAGACAATAATTGCTGCACTTGCGCTGCATCTGAGTGAATTTTATTCTCAATTGCTATACTGAAGTCTCAGAGGAATTGAGTGCTTTTAAAATGTGATTGGGAACTAATTTTATGGATAAAAACTAAACTAATAACCTGACTGGAGTTGCCCAGGAAATATTGTATTATGTATTGTATGTATCCAATTTAAAAAGAAAACTTAACGACAACTACAGGTTAAATTAATGGTCAAAGTACAAAAATAAGTCTTTTTAAAAACACAATTCATAACTATTTATAGCCATGTTTTATTGGTAATCTATAGCCAGTAGTAGTAGTATTAGAAGTCCCAATAAAACACTATATTCACTTTCACTCCATAATTCACTTTTAATTTAACCCCCGAAATGATAACTGACGTCTTGTCGAATAAATTTAGAAGGGTGTGTTCCAAAATCAATTCAGTTCTTGGACAGACACATCCGGATAGAATATCCAACCATGACGTCATCAGTGACCCTTGATGACCGAATTAAATTAGGTTTTAGAAAAAAAAGACTGCAGTAATTTAAGTTTCAATTGATGCAGGTTTTGTCTAATGTCTTATTGGATTGATTCAATTTACATTTTAAGTCAACTAACACTTAGGATTCTTTCCAAAAATTTTATTTAATTTAGTCAATTTGGGTCACTGGTGACGTCAAAATACAGGAAGGCGCTGTCTTGTAATTTTGTATAATGATACTCAACGAACATAACCTTAAATAATAAAAACTTACCAACCTTCAAGTAAATATTTTTTCCAGTTAGTTGACATTTCTTTCCAAGATTTATCTCAACTTATTATATTCACTAATTTCACTAACCTAAAATTATCGACACTTATTGTTTGTTGTTGTTTGCCGTATAAAATTTTACTACTACGCCATTTTTCGCAAAATATACCATAGCTGTCGAATTTGTATGTGTCAGATTGATTCAGAACGAAATATCTCTTGCTTAACGAAACTTATCGAAAGGCACATGTGTCATTTATAGCTAATGTCATATGACTATGTGTTTTTGATAAATAAGAAATGCGGGTTTGACAATAGGCCATGCGCAGTCATGCCTTTAATATTATGCCAAAATAGTTGGGCCTTTAGGCATGTGCATCATTGCTTTGCGTTAAGTGCGTTGAAAGGGATGGCGCACAAGTATTGTAACGCAATAATCCAGCGAATCATATTGATGACGAAACAAATTTTCATTTTTGATATTCTTTCTTTCATCATTTATTATGGAAAATATTCAAAATAAGAAAGCCTATTATTTCATCAAAATCGTGATACGTTTTTTCGAAAACCAAAGTAAATTTCTATTTTTTCTCTTTCAGTTCGATGAATATCTACGCTCTCTCTCTATCAATCCAGATTCTGTGTCGAATTTCAAATTGATCACAGACGGACAATTTCCCATACGACAATGTTTGCATCCAGAAGCCTGTGCCAAAGATCTAGAACTGCCCTCATACTATTGTAGATTTAGTGACTTACGTAAGGAATACGTAAAACACAAATCGGGAGATCTGTCCAGAGCACTTGTTCCATTGAAAGATATTAAAAAAATACTTCAAACACCAACAGCAGTAACACCTCAAGGCATTGCTGATATGGTAAAAGGTTAGTATTAGTATATACATTTAATTATTATTGCATTTTTTTTTAAATAGTATCTATACATTTTTTTATTACATTTTGCTTTTTTAATGTCTATAGCATGATATTTTTGCTGATTTTTTTTCTATAAGCAAATAGCTGCTATAATTTTGTATAATTATTATATTTTCTTATCGCAAAACTTTAAGTATACTACATCATGACATGACTATAAGTAGTTTGAAATGCATCGCAAGTTCAGAAAACACAAAATAAATGGCCTAGTTTTTTATGTGGTTAGACAATATTTGTTACGCTGATAGCAAATACTCGCATATTATCAATTCGTTTTATTGAGATTGCTGTTGCAAAGGAAGCAATGGATTTGTCAAAGGATTGTTAAAAGTATGTATTTGCTGTGTTTTATTATCGAATATAGATCTTTTTCCATAATAAAACGGTCCAGATCATGAAAAAATCAATTTTTGTTAGCCATCTGGTGTTCAGAATTAAAACTAATTCTTGGATCTTGAAACTGATGAAAGGGGGATCCCGTGTTGTTTTTACATTTCGGGTTTAAAATTGATACAGAAATATAATAATAAAAAAACAAGGCCATTGAAAATCTGGGAAATTATAGCTTTTGCAGAAAATTGAACGCAAACATGTTTTGCATTTAAAACTTAAGGCCCAACCACAATAATTCCGAATAAAGTCGCAATGAGGCGCGCTGAAATCGCCAATTGGCTTGGATATAGACTAAGAAAACAACAAAAGTGTATTAAATACTGGTAAAATATCGATAAATATTCTCGTCTCCACTATTAAGAGTTAGTTCCGAATCAACCAGGAAGATGACCAGACGAAAAATGACCACCATGAGAGTACTATAGAGAATGTATATACAATGCCATAATACGCAAATGAAATAGGAAGCTAGTGTCAAAACCGAACGAAAAGTTTTTTTCCGATCTGTTCCATACATAAGTTGACCATAATATCCTTAAGTGCTAACTATAATGTTCGGAAGGAAACGGGAGCTAGTGTCAAAACCGAGCGAAACGTTCCAATCCGTTTGTCAAATGAGCACGTCTACCTATAATGGATGGAATTCCGCGGAAGTATATGTCAAATTTTCTTCATTACAAACATCATCAGAAGCCAGCTGTCAAGTTTTCGTCCGTAAAATGCGCTCGCTACCGTATTTTACGTCCGTAAGTAAAACTCATGGAAACTTGACGAAACGGAGCAATCCGCCATTTAGGGCACAAGATACGAATAACTTGTTCTCGCTCATTTACGGACGGGCCCGTGCCATTCCAACCATTATAGTTCAGCCTTTAAGGAAATACAAGTTTTTGTGACATTGGTTACGTTCACGAACGTAAATTTCGGATAGGTTACCTTGCTTTTGTTGTAATTAGCATGGTTAAAAACAGCTGTTTTCCAGCTGATTGAAGAACATATGGAAACAGAGAGAAAATCCAAAGGTATCCTAAAATTTGCTGGATACTTTTCTCAACACGTTAACAGCTGATGAACAGCTGACTGTGTTTCTCTTTTGCTTCGAATTTTGAGAGGTGAATCGTATGAACTTTCCATCACGGCGATAAAATGCAAATGAATGTATATGTCAAACATGAAACGATATGAGAAGGCAACTTGATTCACTGCACAGAGTTTTAAAATAATTTATGAGATTCGTACAGATTTTGGATTCTTCAGCCTATCTCTTTTCTTCTTATTAAAAAAATCATTCCTTCTGTTTTACATTTTGATTCAAGTTGCATGCGCGCTTCCGTCAATGTGACCAGGCACATACAAATCACATGTATTCGCACTGTTTCGTACGGCAACGTACGTTTCAATTCTATAATGCATATTGCATGTGACTGTTTCTTGTAGTAAGAATTATAAAAAACCTTAAAATGTTTATTGACCCTGCTAATTTATTATATAGAAGATCATCGATTAGTAAGATATTAAATACTTTATTACCATGAGTTAGCAGATTCTACAAGGTTTTTTTTTGTAATTTAGCTTAGCATCATCAGGAAAACCTACATATGTTATTATACTAATGTATTAAACCAAAGAAAAAATTATTCAAGCAATGAAAAAAATAATAACATTTAACGGTTAGGAAAACAACATACATAATTAAATGAGAGATATTCATGATGATGACTGGCAACAAGAATAAGAGAATCAAGAGGTACCATATGAAATATAATCAAAAAAGAGTTGTTCAGACGTGTAATGATCGGCATGCTTACTTTCATGATATTTGTTCCCCAATCACGCCTCAACGGCTTAACGGATTTGGATAACATTTAATAAGTAGGCGGATAATATACTGTATTGCGACATAGGCTACTTTTAATCTAGAAAAAATGCACGGTTCCTGTGGTAGAGGCTTAAATGTGAAATACTTCATTGGTGGAAGTTTATTTGATATGTTTCTATGCCTTAACGACTGCACGAATTTGTGAAGTTTAGTTCACGGAAGAGTTACATGATCCACTATACCACAAAGAAATATGAAGATATGGAGATATAATTATATAGAGATTTAGAAATATAGAGAAATAGAGATATAGAGATTAAAATATATAGAGAAGTAGAGATGTAGGATATAAATATATAGAATTGTAAAGAGATATAAAGGTATAGAGATATAGAAATAAGAGATATAGACAAAGAGTTATAGAGATATAATGAAATAGAGATTTTTTTTTGTCATGATAAATAATACAAATAATTTAATCTGAAGTCCAGGCAGTGGCGGGTAAGAAGCTAATAATAATTATAATAAAATTTAAATAGTCCTCTTTTTATTAAATTATATCTCAATCTGTTTTTAGTTGACAGTTCTCATTCCCATTTCTTAGAAGGCAAAATTGTGTCATTTCTTTTTGGCTGCAGGTAATTTACTGTTTGACAAAATGTCATATAATTTGACTGCAGCGACTTCGATTAGTTTTTTGAATTGTTGTAAAGAAGCCTTTCCCACGCAAACATTTTATTCGAGATCCCGTTGCATACAAATCTATGGCTCTTAAGTCTGCTGATGTAAGTGGCCTTTCCGTAGGAACTGCTCTAGCGATCCAACAATCATTTCGGTGACCATACGACACAACCAATACCAAGCGGAACATTACAGCTAAAGCGATGTTGAGATTTAATCTGTTTTTTATAGTGTACTAGCAGACCCGGCCACGCGTTGCTGTTACTCATTTAATTTGCAATAAAACAATATTTGGTCCATTAAGCGAGATAAAAAACAATCCTATGCCTCAATATCAGCTATATGCCTGTGAAAGTCCTATTAAAAATCGGAAAAAACGACCTTAGCGCCACTTGTGGATAATTAAAATGGTCTAAGTTATTCCTTAAAACACCAGCTATTTACGTGTGAGAGTCCCGCCAAAATTGGAGCAGGCGTTCTCGAGAACATATCCCTTTTTATGGATAAAGAATTTTTGTTTTGTTTTTTTGAAAATTTGTAATAAAATAAATAAGTCTTTGAAATACATTTCAATGGGAACGAAAACAAACATCAGTTTGTAAATTGTAAATGTTTGAAAAATCAAAAAAAAAAGATAAATGTTGACCACATTGGCCATGTATTGTATAAGTTAGCGCAAACGAAGAGATCGGACGAACAGGTTCGAAGGCTGGGTGTCCCAAAACATCGAACTCAAACTTTATGTAAATGTGCTTGCATGCATTGGTGTAAAAGAAATCTCAAGGGCCAATCCATAAAATCCGTTGCATCCGTCAACGTCAACGGATTCAACTGACAGCTCGATAAAATACACACGTTCTTATGAGAACCGACCCATACATGACGGACTCGACGGATGCGGTTTAAAAAGAAAAAAAAATGAGAATACGGGAGGAAAAACGAATATTCCATTTAGCCACCTAGTAGCAATTTCTTGAATCGATATATCTATGTTTTCGTGATTTTGAATATGTTTTATCGTAAAAATTCAAAAAATACACTCTTTCAAAAATTCAATCAAAAGAAACTGTAAATGAAATAACTTTTTTGTTGCTATAATTTGATAAAAAAAAATCAAACAAAAAAATATAAACAAATATTTGGCGCTCCATTGCTTGTCGTTTCCTCACCAACAATTTTGGTTTAGGCCATGCATTTTGAATTGTAGTAAATGTGTTGGAAAAAAAGATTTTTTTTTTGTCTTCAGTAGCTTTGAAAATAAGTTTTTTTTTTGATTTTCAATACTTTATATTTTAGAAGTTATACCTATCATGTTTTGTGTGCGTAAAACTGCGTGATTTTCCTTCTTTTTTTATAGTTTTCTGGATTTTTTTTTTAAAAAGAAAATTAAGAAAAATAAAAAAATTAAATTTAGTTCATGTGTTCGGTGCAAATGCCTAACAATTCTTTTTATTTTTTTTTCATACATAAAAAAAAATAAAAAAATAATTTCTTTGCGGTTTTAAAATGCCGACAAATTTTAAAACCGCAAAGAAATTATTTTTTTTTCGTTGGCATCTATGTGTAGTGTAACTCAATATTTTTTTATTCGATACCCGTTTGTTTCATTAAAATATTCGAAAAATCACGGAAGGTACACAGATTCCCGCGACTCTCCAACGTAATTTTGCATGGGAAAATCTACCCTTATTACTCTTTAATTTAAAAAAAAAAAAACAAGAAAATCGGTCAACCGGTTTGGCTGGTTAGCGAACGGTACACAAAACCAAAATCAAACTTTAATTTATACATGTATATAGATATTGTTGTTATTCCATCCGACCAAATCCAAAGTTCGTTTATTTATTTTATTGGTTTGCTGAAAAATCTTTCTCTCCTTCGATACCGACGTCACCAAATTCTTTAAAAAATTGCACGGTTGACGTATTGGTATATCTGAAAGTTCTTGGATTTTACGTTACTTAAAAAAAATAAAAATAAATAAATTAGGTTTTTAATACATAGTAGCGTACAAATTTTAAAGTAAAAAGAATTTATTTATGGTTGGCATTCTTTTTTATTTTTATATTTTAATTTTAAATATAATAGTATTTGTAAGATATATATATAATTGTATGTGTATTGAATTATTTTTTGTATATAATATTAAAAACAGTTAAAATCAATATTTCTTTTTCCAGAACTCAATATAACAGTTTGTGATGATTCAGATTTTTACGTTAAGGAATCTCGAGATATGGTTTCTGTGATCCAAGCGCTGCTGGCAGAAGGTATATTATATTTTAATTTAAACTTTAATTTTTAATTTTTTTTTAAATTGTCTCCTTTGTATTCTATTTCGTAGGACACAAGTTTGAAAACAACGAAATTGTTAATTTATTGCTAGAGCCAGGAATATGGTGAGTAATTAAATTATTCTGCTTACACAGTATTTCAAAACAGAAACCATAACATTTGCTTTTAAGAACGGATTGCTCTGTTTCATCAAGTTTTCGATAAGTTCTTATATGGAAGATAACTAAAATCTCGTCCCTATATGACGGCCGACTTTTATAGTTCTTATAAAAAAAAATATTGACAGACACTTCCTTGTCTTCCTTTCATTGACCTTAGTTTAGCGTGACTCTTCTTTTCGATTTGTGAATTCGAAGTGTAAAAAAAACTTAAAAATTACTGTTTTTTTTAAATTTCGAGAACTATATTGAACTGATTACAACCGAAATTGATATCCCGCTGAAAATTAGTTTACGTATTTTTTTTAAAACAATCAAAATGAAAACTACAAATGCAAGCCTTTTAAGACAAATTTTATTTCAAATGGCTTTTCATAAGAGGAAGAACATACGTGCGATCCAATCGTGCAATATATTTCACTTTGGTTGCAAAGTCAAAACTTCGGCCTAGAATTTTTTTCTTCAGTTAAAAATTCGTTAAAGTTTATCGAGTGCAAAAATTTTAGTTTGGCAATTCTGTACTGTCTGTCTCCATGACCATGCTGTTCTTATACGTCGTGTGTTTAACTCAACTTAACAATTTTAACTTTTAAGTTTACTTATAAAACTTGCCTATCATTTTGCAATAGTTATATTTTTTTTTCTCAAAAATGTCTCAAGAATTTTCTTAAAAAAAAAAAAAAAAATGCTAAGGAGGTATAAAAAATGGCCAAGACTGGTTCGCACATACTTGCTCTTATGTGCCTAGTTACATTAGAAGGCAGGATCTTTGATCGAAACAAGTAACATTTAAATAATTTTTAATTTATTTTAGTTTAGTTTAGTTTAATTTTATTAAATTTAGTAATTAAGTACACCATCGTCTAAAGTAATAATGAATTTATGAAAAAAAGTATTTCAAAAGTTGTAGGACGGATTTTAATAAAATCTTTTTTTTTATTAAAAATAATTTTAATAAAATTAAAAAAATAATTATAAATAGAAAAAAATATTTTTTTTAAAGTTTAGTATGCAGAAATAATTTGACTGCTAACGTCTTTTTACAAATAAAATTTTTCAGAAATTAAATGAGCCGTTACCGAGATAGTCGAAAATTTAAAAAATCCGTTATATGAAACGTACCGTTAATAGACTTTTCCAGTGAATTTGGTTTTAATAAAATAACAGCTAATAACTTAAAAAAATTCTCGAAAAATTTCATCAAAATCGTTGAAGCGGTTTTTGAGAAAAATAAGCTTTTTCTTGACGGTTATATGGCAGGTGCGGTTATTTTAAGCGAGGAATGCCAAAATGACATATAACAAAGTTGAAGTTAATCGGACAGACAGACAGACATTTTTCTCAATTACTTTTTAAGACTTCTCTTTGGTCGTAATGTTTTGTTTGATTGTTACTATTCACGAATCCTAAACTTACTTCTTAATACCTATAATCGCAAGTAAAAATGATAAAAAAAACTTGTTTCTAAGACTCGAAAACAGGTTTTTAGTTTAGTTTAGTTTATTGTTCTTTTTGTATCCTAAGCATTTTTTGTACCCCTAATCACATTGTATCGCTACATTTTTGAAAAAAAAACCATTTACATTTACGCAGAAAAATAACTTATAAAAAAGTTTTAAGACCACAGAACTGAACCGTTTTTAGTAAAAATCAAGTAAACAATAACCGTCTTACAAGGAATTTATAAAAAAAAAAAAGTATTTCGAAAATTGCAGGACGGATTTTGATAAAATCCTGTTTTTCATTTTTAGTTTTTTGCAAAAAAATTTTTTAGGTTTTGGTATGCAGTTTTTAGAGTTTACAAATACACAGCAGATCATAAAATTAAAAATATTTGTTTTTGATTAGTTTTAAAAATATTAAGTTTTCAAAAAAATCAAAAATTAATTACAACTAGACAAAAAAAATATTCAAAATGTTGGTATGCAGAACTAATTTAATGTCTAGATCTATTCAAATATAAAATTTTGTAGAAATCTAATGAGCCGTTAACGAGAAAGTCAAGAACTAAAAAAAAAAACGTTTTATGAAAGGTAATAGATTTTTCCGATAAATTTGTTTTTTTTTTAAATAATATCCTATGCCTTAAAAAAAAATCTCAAAAAGTTTCTCAAAATCGTTGGAGCCGTTTTGGAGAAAAATAATCTTTTCCTTAACGTTTATATAGCAGGTACGGCTATTCTTAGCCCTAAAAATAAAATTTCAATTTCCCTCTGAGGAATGTCAAAAGAATCACACATACCAAGTTTGAAGGTAAATGCTTAAGGCGTTTAGGCTGCAGGTCTTTACACATACAGACGGACAGACTGACTAAAGTTGATGAATGAACTAATGCTGAAACAGGAGTAGGAGAAGCTATAGCTGCAGGTAATCATGAAGAAAAAGGAATTTGCCTTTCAGACAGACAGCCAGAAAGACAGACATTTTTTGTCACTAACTTTTTAGGTTTCTCTATGATCATAATTTCGTATTGCACGAACCCTAAACTTGCCTTATAGTACCTATAATCGCAAGTAAAAAAACCTAAAACCTTAAAAAAGAAGTTTGTACTCTAATAATTTTTTGAAGAACTAACATCAGTTATTTTCGTTGAGAATAATTTTAAATCCATTTTCAATATGATTGCCCCTTTTTACCTTACACCTTACCTTAGGTGGCGCTACAGTCCGGGGTGTACCTGGGCCTCAACGAACAAGCTTCTCCAGCCAGCTCGGTCCCTAGCTAGCTACCTCCAGTTTCGCACGTGAAATCGGTTGAGGTCCTCTTCCACTTGTGTCTCGGTTTTACTCTACCCTTTCCTTTGGGGCGAAATCGAAGATTTTCCTACCCGGAGCATTGATGTTTATCCGCTCTATATGAAAATTTAAAAAAATATTAAGGTAATCTCAAAGTTTTTATTTAATTTTTGGTTACTTTTGATTGTTCGTATTGAGGCAAATAATTTAAACGCCATTTTATTTATTTAAAAAATATGATTTTTTTCCGAATCGTTAAATAAAACGATTTTTCTTACCAACTTTTTTTTAAAAAAATAATTCAAGAATGTAAGGTTAAGCACAAAACTTACTTACATTTAAGAACAAAACTTTAAAAAAATGGGCACGACTGGGTCGCACGTCCTTGCTCTTATGTGCCTAATTACATTGGAAAGCAAGATCTTTGGCAGAAACAAGTAACATTAACGTTTAAAATAACACAGTTTGAACTTATACAAAGTATCAAAACCACAATACTTAACGGTTTTTAGTAAAAATGCAGTACGCCATCACACATCTTAAATAACAAAGAATTTATGAAAAATGTATTTCGAAAATTGTAGGACCGGTTTTGATAAAATCCTGTTTTTTATTTTTAGTTTTTTGAAATTCTTTTTTTTTAGTTTTGTTATACAATTTTTAAGAGTTCATTAAAATACATATAATATACAATTTTTTTTTGATTAGTTTTAAAAATATCGATTTTTCAAACAAAAATTTCAAATATTAATTTTAATTGGAAAAAAAGGTATTAAAAATTTTGATATGCAAAATTAATTAAGCTACTTAGATCTTCTCAAATATAAAATTTGACAGTAATCCAAAAAGGCGTTACCGAGAAAGCCCAAAATTTAAAAAAGCCGTTATATGAAAGGTACCGTTAATAGGTTTTTCCATAAATTTGGTTTCAATCAAATCATAGCAAATACCAACAGAAATATTCTCAACAATTTTCATCCAAATCGTTGGAGCCGTTTTTCAGAAAAAAGGTTTTCCTAAACGGTCATATCGCTGGTACCGTTATTTTTAGGCTTAAAAATAAAATTTCAATTTCCCCTCTGGGGAATGCCCAAGTAATCACACACACTAAGTTTGGAGATAATCGTGTAAACCTTTCTCGATCACTTTTTTAGACTTCTCTATGATCGTAATGTCATGTTTCATTGTTATCTCCTTTTTTTTATATTCATGAATCCTCAACTTGCCTTATAGTCCCTATAATCGCAAGTAAAAATCACCTACCCGGTTTCAAAATATGTATTGATTTTTCAACACAATTTTTTTCTAAAATTATTAAAACTACAAAAGAAAAGTTTTCGAAAATATTTTAATTTTAAATTACTTAGGCTGAATACCAATTTTTGTTGTAATCGGATATGCAGTTTTGCGAGAAAGTCGAAGAAAAAAAACCGGTCCTATAAGAGGAACCGTTCTTAGCCAACCATCATACATTTTTTTCACTAAAATATGACCCACACCTGATTTTTTTTCATAAAAATTCTTAGAGCCTTTTCCGAGAAAAAATAGGCATTTATTTAACGGTTATATGGCAGGTACCGTTACCGTTATTATTTGAGCTAAAACAAATTAAAATTCCTCTATAGAATGTCATAATAACCTTAAGTTCAAAATTTGAAGACGATTGGCCCAACCGTTTAGTCTACAGTCCAAAATACATCCATACAGACAGACAGACGGACAGAATTTTGCCAGTAACTCAAATACGTTTCTCTATCATCGTAATGTCATGTTTGATTGTTATCTCAACATTTTTAATCTGCACGAATTGGTAGTACCTACCTATAATCGCAAGTTAAACTTGAAACATCTTGAAGCTATATATCAATCTAGAAGTATATCAATATCTGATTAGTCGAAAAAGTGTTCAAGCTTCTGACAGTTTGTTTTAGATCATAAAATAGTTTTTTAAACTGCAAAGTTTAACCGCGATATAAACATTCACAATCGAAAAGTGTATACCTTAATTTCTGATTGTCTTTTTGCTTTGTGAGTCAAACTCCTTATCAACATTTTGGATCGGAAGAAAAACAAATGTGTCTATTTATACACGTACAGCCGTACTTTGAGTGAGAACCTGAGAACCTAGCAGGAGCTCGATGAAGATTACATTTCTCGCATTCAACTCAAGTCAAGTCATTTCTTCCAAATAGGACTCAAAACAGTTTTGAACCGAACGTTATCCACAATCGATCGTTATCTTACAGACTCTTGGCTGTCGATATATTTATTGAACTCCAATTTCCTGCTTTCAAGATAATGTATCTAAGAAAACCGAAATGGTATCTTACAGATAAAAATACAATAATCTTGTCTTAAACGTGCTGCTCCAGAAATTTACTTACTTACAAAACAAAGAATGTGTTTAGTTTTTGATCCACAGTGAGTGTCACCTAAAGAAACTATCTTGAGAATTGAGTTTAAATATATTTCAAAGTATTTGGATTACCTACTCGATCCACAGGTAGAGATTAATAGCGATAAAGCGCGAAGTTTTTTTTTTTTTTTTTTAATTTTATTTGGTTTGCCTCAAAAGCAATTTATTGTGCTTATCGTGCATTATTTTACAAAAAAGTTAATCATTTTACAACGAAGCTCAGTCAAAAGTTGTTGGGCAAAATAACACATAATGTGTTCGCAATAAATTCGAAGGAAATAAACTTTATAGGTAAAGTATCTATACATAAACCTATATGTATAATTCATTATAAATTTCTTGAAAGTATGCAAGTTGAAAATAAGCTAATGCAAAAAGTGCAAATAGTATTTTTTGTATATAAAATAATATTTAAAATATAAAGAAAAATAATTTTAATTTTATAGTTCTATTGACGACGAAATCGATGGTGCCTGCATAGTACGAGCTAGAGGATTACCTTGGCAAAGTAGCGATCAGGACATTGCTAAATTCTTTCGTGGTCTCAACGTGGCAAAGTAAGTACCATACCTACTGAACTGAGCTTATTTTATGTATTTTTTTAAAAAACTTTTTTTTTGGGATTTATTTTTCAAATAAGATACTTTTCTATCGGTCGAGGTTTCTCATTCCATAACGTTCGATTAGTTTTATTTCTGCCCTCCTTTGATAACAGGCCAAAGGTCTTAAGATTATTGTTATTATATATATTACTCGACTCGACGATCTGAGCAATGGAAACGAGGCACAGTGGGACAAAATGGATTCAATTTTGATACAAAAAATATCGAAATATGTTTTTTTTTAACATAAGATTTGAGGTTTAATTTATTGTTTAACTTTACATATTTTTCTATCATTTATTACATAGTAAGGTATATATCTATATCTTTTTGATATAGTCGTTGTGTCCTTCTTAGCGCCTCGACCGATTTTGATGAAATGTCTTCTTGTACTCATGGGGTCACCTAGATAGTTTTCGGCTATTGTAGTTATTATCGCAAATATTCCGCAAGCTATATAATAATTACTATAAGAAATATTTTATGACGGCTAAATGCTAATAGCTTGTTTTGGATGTTTTAAAAAGGCCTTGGCCAAGGATTTTAATGACAGCCTTATACAGGCCATTTTGAACTTTTTTCTACAAACCTTGTTTAGAATTTGTCACAAGTATTAACAGCTATTTTTACGAATTTTTAAAGTTTGAAATTTACGGCTACCGAAAATTTGCCTTATACAAGCTCTATACAAACTATTACTTGCCAATTTAAAAAAAATCGGGCTTTTGGCATCAAGCTAAATTGTTGGGAAATGCATCTATCTCTTAGCATAGTTTGAATTGTTTCCGATGGCTGGCACTCCAATTTTTTTTATAAATGTGGATATAAAGGGGTTCCAATAAGTAGCTTTCTGAATTTTTTATTTGAGGTGTTAGTTTCGTTCATGCCATTTAATGTTTAAAGATATTTTTCCATTTCATCGAACGTTTTGTTAGCTGTATGGCCACAGCTGAAACCACAAGTCATCTGCACGAATATCTGGAGTTTTCCACTCAGAAATTTAACGATTTTTAAAGGGAAACTAAAAGTAAAATTACGGTTAAAAACTTAAATTAACCTTAAGAAATCTGTTGAGGTTTGTCGTATCTTTAAGCCAGAGATATATGGTCGTATTTTTCACTTTTCCCATAACAAGGGTGAATAATTGAATTTTTCCAGCTTTAATATCATTTTGTTCCACTGTTACGTAGCGTAAATTCAATACTTGCTTTTGCTTTTAATTTTTAACTTTGCATTTAAAAAATAAATAAAAAATAAAAAACAATTGTTAGTTACTATCTCATTTTAATAATAATTCCATAAAAAATAATAAGTTTCTAACCTCTTTTCAAGCTGCGATATCACTTGTTCTGGGGTAATATATGAGTACTTGGAATAACTTTCATACAACTAAATACATCGTTCTTGAGTTTAAAGTTCTTTTTTTATTTACATTTTTCAGAGGCGGTGTTGCTCTTTGCTTGTCTCCATTGGGACGCCGAAACGGTGAAGCATTAGTCCGATTCGTTTCACAAGAGCACCGAGACATGGCGCTCAAAAGACACAAGCATCATATTGGCAACCGATACATTGAGGTGTATCGTGCCACAGGAGAGGACTTCCTTTCGATAGCTGGCGGGGCTTCAAATGAGGCTCAGGCATTTTTGTCCAAAGGTCATCAGGTGATAATTCGGATGCGAGGTTTACCTTATGATTGTACAGCGAAGCAAATTGTAAGAATTTTTTTCAAAGAATTTCTGGAAAAAAAAATATTGAAATAATAATTTTTTCTCAGTTGGATTTTTTTACAACAGGCATTGATCCATGCCATGTTCTGGATGGAACCGAAGGAGTTCTGTTTGTTAAAAAGCCCGATGGAAGAGCTACTGGTGACGCATTTGTGTTGTTTGCCTCTGAGCTGGATTCTCCGAAAGCTTTATCTCGACACAGAGAATCTATTGGACAGCGTTATATTGAACTATTTCGATCTACAACTGCTGAAGTGCAACAAGTTTTGAACAGATCTATGGATCCAAAAACATATGAACCAGCTCAACCGCCACTAATTGCTCAATTGCCACCGATGCAGCTTTCGCTTTTACCTCAAGTAAGTTTCTATTGTGTGATTGATTCCCAATCTGTGAAAAAACTCCTCCAGCTAGTACCATCTTTCCAAAACAAGTATCTAATAATCTTATATTCCTCCCACAGCATATGATTACTTCAGGCACAACGAAGAGCTGTATTCGCCTACGCGGTCTTCCGTATGAAGCCATGGTTGAGCACATATTACATTTTCTTGATGACTTTGCTAAGAACATAATGTTCCAAGGAGTACACATGGTCATCAACGCTCAGGTCAGTACACAGTTTTTAACCAACAAACTAATGTTTCTTTAATAAAATATTATTTTTTTTAATTTAAATTGAAGGGTCAACCAAGCGGAGAAGCTTTCATTCAAATGGACTCAGAAGAAGCAGCAAGACAATGCGCCCAGCGCAAACACAACCAGTTTATGGTCTTTGGTAAAAAATACCGTTACATCGAAGTTTTCCAATGCTCCGGTGACGATATGAACATGGTTCTGAGTGGAGGCATCCAATCGCCAGTCAACCATCATCACGCAACCAAACCTTCTTTACTATCACCGGGTATGTTATCACAACCACAGCAGACAACAACACAATCAAATACTGTTCATCCTGCAATTCAATCCAATGCGCCTGCCTCTGCGGCTGCAGCGGCAGCTGCCGCAATGGCTCACCAACAGCACAGCTATCAGCAACTGTCTGCGGCAAACAATCAGGCTGCTGCTGCTGTTGCCGCCAATGCAGCAGCTGCCAACGCAGCTAGCCTCAATCCATTCATAACTCGACATCATTCCTTTGCGCATCATCCTCCAGCACCCATGGCAGCAGCACTGCCTATTCATAATGGGCATCCAAGTGCTCCGGCGCCAAATCTCACAGCCGCCGCATTGCATAATCAGCATCATTCCAATTTCGCAGCTACCGCAGCAATGCCATTCAATTTGTCTATACCTCCTCCACTGGGCGCCAATTCCGCTCTCATAGCCCAACAGCAGGCCCATTTTATTGCCCAGCAAAATCTGCTAGCCCGACAAGCTGCTGCTATGGCTGCCGAGCAATCGGCTCCAATATATTCCAATTTAATTAACCCTTATCTACTTCCAAGTCCGGTGCCAACCACTGTTGGTGGCAACCATGCTGCTGCCGGGCAGCCGCAATATGTTTTCATGCCGCAAAGGCCTCAATTTTTTCAGCCCTTTCAGCTGAGTTATGATCCGTCCGTTTTTCAATTCACTGGCCATCCAGCTCCAGCTGGTCCTGGAGTTACCCAGCCCGGAATTGCCCAGTCCATGAAACGCTCATATGAAAATGCGTTTCAACATGACCCGAACCAAGTGAATAACGCCGCTAAGCGCACTCTCACCCGTCCCCCGACAGGCAGCATGTACTTTTACAATCCTGGGGTATAAGAAAATGGTCCTTTATAAGGTCCTTTATATCCCGTGTAATTGCAAAAACTAAAATAACGACAATTTTCTATGGCAATATTAATTTAAGCAACAAATATATAGTTCTATTTTTTTTTTAACTTTTTACTGAAAATTTTATCTCCCAATTTATATATCATGCAAGCATTTACACTAGTTTTAAGAGTATTTACTACTTATAGTATCAATCTTTAATTTTAACTGTCTACTTAAATTTAAGTAAAAAAACAAACGAAACGTAAAATTGTTGAAAATATGTTTATTTTATCTGAAAAATTATCTTACATAATGCTTTAACGAACGTATGTGGTTTGCAAATGAGAACAAACAAATATCTGTTGGCAACCCTATGCCAAAGCAAATCTTGCAATTAGCTAAATTAGGGCGAACAAAAGAATTGAATGAGGCTAGCAAAAATAATTTCATAAATTTCTATAAACTAAACAGATTAAAAAAAAAAACACTTCATGACAGTAATTATTAATGTTTTATATAAATACAAAATTAAAAAAAAAAAGTTATATAGAAATTTATGAAATTTATTTTGTCAGGTGTTGGGCTAAATATTGGTTGAATTATGCTCGATATAGAATGGTATCTTTGGGATGTTTAGCTAGAAAAAAATTGAAATAATTTAATTAGTCATTGAATATAGAAAATTATAAACATTTATATAAGTGAAGAGACAATCATGAATTTTTAAACTTCAAATCATCGTGTACTTTTTAACTTTCATATATTTTTTTTACTTATTAATATCTGCATTACTATTTTTTTTATATATATATCTATATAAAATACATTTTTAAATTTATATTTAATACTTAATATATTTTGTATTTGTAATTGGTGGTGTAAGTCGCAAAGTCTAAAACAAAAAAAAAAAAAAAAAATCTGTTGTCCTTTCTGTTCTGTAACGCACCTTAATTATTTTGCTTTTGTTCATGTTTTCTCTAAAGTGGCGAGCAACGCTTATTGCTTTAGCGTAGAGGCATTTTATTTAATATGAATCGTGGTAAGCGATTTTTCTAAAAACCTTATATAATATAAACTTTAAGAAGGAAAAAACATCTAGGTGAATGGTTACAATATTTTTGATTACGCAATGGTTCGGGCTTCAATAATAATAGTCTTCTATTTGTAGTAAAAAATTACAGGCTAAAATTATTCAATAATGAAAGTCTCATAAGTTTATCAAAGAAAATAATTTATACTACTAATCAATATTGTGTCTGTGGTGTGACATTAAGTAAAAAGTATAGTATTGGTTGGTTATAAAATTTGTTCGATGTTCCCCGCTCAGTGCGCACTGGGGAATGTCAGTGCATTAAGTCAAACTGCAAAAAAACTGCATAGCTGTTACGGTGTTGATTTAACATCGAACAGCTCATTGCAACATCTCTATTTTTTGACATTTCTTTCATTTCAATTTGTTTTCTTTAAACAGTGGCAAATAAATTAATAGAAGTTAATATAAATGACCCACGAAAGCAATATTTTGTCTATAAAAACATTAATAACTTAAAACCTACTAAATAATCTACGAAATATTTGATATCATAAAATAGCACACCATGTTTGCAAATAAACTCCTCCCTTCTCTGAAAACGAACTTCTGCCAACAGCTGATTTGAATTTAAATTTTGAATTTTGACAGCTCCGATATCTTACACCAAGAAAATACCTGGGGTGCACTTAGTGCGTGCCCGGTATTGTTTGACCGCACAAACAACATGCGTACGATGCTTGACGTTCTGTGCAAGCACTGCAATGGCCTTCACGTATGCCATTTAAATGCACAAAGTCTTTATCCCAAGAGATATCAAAACCATTCATCGAGAGAATGAAGAGCCTTAGTCTCAGGACAAATAACTATAGTAATCCAACTCATTTCACAAACGATGATGCAACACTTTTAGATTTATTCTTTACCAATGACATAGAAAATACACCTAAAACCTGCATAAATCCAATAACAACAAAATTCCCTAAGGTTATCAAACTTTCAAATAAGATTTTAACTAGTGAAGAGGTTATATTGTTTATAATTGAGAAAAACTTTGTTCAGAACTAAACATTTTAAGTGTAACGTATTAAAAACATAATTGTGACGTTACAAATTACTTCAATGGAATTTTAAATATGTCAGCTGTGCATACCTGGCATTTCTATATGTAACAGTAATTTCGTTAATAACATAAAAAAAAACTGTTGCCACTCAGATGTCAGTTGTTTATTGATTGTATGTCCCTAACTTCAAAATTTAGTTTGGATTTTAGCAACTTTATGTATGGTATGGACAAATCTAACTTTAAGGGGCCAGCAATGAGGAAAATGAAATCTGAAATTAATTTCTTGAAAGTTTTCATTGCACCTATACCGACTAGAAAAAAAATAATTTCACAATATTTTTGCTGAAAATACTTTCTTGTTGTGAATTGGGTTTCCGTTTCCGTGTGAATTATATTTTGACAGAAAATGCAAAATATTAGCTTTGTTCGCATAGTTTTTGTGTAGAAAAAAATGAAAACAATCAATAAAATACAATCTCTATAATTCACTTAAAAAATGAAACAAAACATATGAAAACAAATGTAAATTGTTTAAAGCTGGTACGTGAACAAAGCTATCATTCCACTGACTGATTTACATTCCAATATTGTTCATTTCTACTAACATTGTATATACATTGTCTATAGTACTCTCATGGTGGTCATTTTTCGTCTGGCCATCTTCCTGGTTGATTCAGAACTATCTCTAAATAGTGGAGACGAGAACCTTTACCGATATTTTACCAGTATTTAATAAACTTTTGTTGTATGTACTTATTCTATATTCACACCAATTGGCAATTTCAGCACGCCTCATTGCGACTTGATTCAGAACTAAAAAATGATGCTCCATGATAGTACTATATGCAGTGTATATACAAAGTCAAAAAACAATCAGCTGACACGAAAATCGAATTTGCATCAGGAAAACATTAAAACACATTTTTAGTAAAAAATATTTGTGCAAATAGAATTTTTCTTGTCGAAAAAAATTCTTCGTATCATTTGCTACATATTGGTATATCATTTGTGTTACTAATCAAAAAAAAAACATGTAAAAAATCGGTTTAAAGTTTTTCAATGATGCATTTCAGTGATAGGCGCCAGTTATAGCGATCAGGAAAACGTATCAGGAAAAAAATTTAAAAATGTTTTCATATGATTTGAAACACGTTTAACATATTTTGTTTGCCAAAAAAGTTTTCAATTGAACGAATATTTTTTGTAAAAAATGTATTTATTTGTTTTCCTGACGGAATTTCATTTTTCGTGCCAGCTGATTGTCAATTGACTCAAATCGTTCCAATTATTTGCGTTCCAATTTTTTCCTGTTCCAAGCATCAGGAAAAACTAATTTCTGATGAACTTTGTATCAGAAAAAAAAGAAAGGTGGTGGTTGGTTCTGTTTTTTTGTAAAGTCAGCTGACATATTTTCACTGATTGCTATAAACGCTCATCAGGAAAAAAATCCTTTTTCCATTTGTTTCAACTTTTCCTGATCGCTATAACCGACGCCATAGCTATAACTGGCCCCTAAGTGCGTCGACTAAAAGTCAGTCAACGGGCCTGTGAACTGTTGGGTTGTCCCTAAAAGTTACTTGACTTTAAGCCAACATTTTTTTGACTAACGTTCAACTAACAGTTTCTTCTTTGTAGTTCATATCTATGTATTTATTGGTGACAGCTTGCCGTTCAATGGTTTCACTTTGACTTAAAAAAAAGACGATTATACCATTTATGTTTGATTGTCAAGAGCAGTTTAAACGTCAAAATCTTTAAATGTCATTTTTTTATTAAATTTATGAAATTCTGTTCATTTGGGGGAAATAATAACAAAATAAACACAAATTCTAATATTGAAGCAAAAACATATAAAACTATTTTTTTGGCTGTCATAATATCAATTTCACAAATAAAATCTTTTTTTAAGTTGCCTTTATCATCTGTGATTCATTTGATTAAAATCGAATTATAAAGTCACAAGAACCATTGCTGATCACAAAAAAAAACATTAAACCTCAAACGCAGGAAGCACAGACACAGGCTCTGTGACTTACAACATCATAACATTCCAATCACTTTGTTGCTAGTTAAACTGGTAAACAAAATTAATAAAAAAAAATTGGGATAAAATCTTTTTTTTTTTAATCATAGTTAATCATAGGTTTTAATCTAACAAAATATTTTAGAATTATACATTGTTCGTGTCTAAGTGTACCCTAAAAAGGTGTTTGGTTGTCATTTTAAATTTTTATAACTTTTAAATGTTATCGCTATACAGGACAGTAAGAAAAATAAGTTTTAAATAATAATATACATTTTTTGTAGTTACATTCCAATGTAAATTAACACTTTTTACAACTTATAGACAAAATGACGAAAAAATTTGTTACTTGGCTGGCTATTTCATTAAATTTTATTCTCATTATTCGTGGTATTGTGGGTAATCACTGAACGCACATTTATAATTTTTTTCTTGTTAATAATTTTGAATACTACATTGAATTGTTAAAACATTTATGCTTAGCAAGAGAACAATTTAACGAAAATAAATTCAATGAAGTAGTCAAAGGGTCGAGATAACACTATATTTTCTTACGAATAAGTTTTAAACAAAATACACTGACAAAAATCAAACATCGATATTATTTTTGATTTAATTTGGCCTTACATATATATTTAAAAAAAAAAATAAAACTTTACGCTAATAAAAAATATTTAACATGGTTTCTCTTAATTTTAATAAAACAAAACTTAAGCTTTTAGTGCACTTAAATAATATTTAAAGGGTGTTTTCTTAAAAATCATTTATATGGTTCACCTGCGGATTATAAAATATTGGGTTTTCTTAAATCATTTTTTTTAGATCATAAATAAATTAAAATTTTTATTTTAATATTAAAATAAGGCAGACAATTCGATGGCGCGAAAATGCAAGCTTTACTCTTCTTTCCTATAAAAGTTTCTTAATGCTATTTTCGTTGTTATTTCTTTTTTTATATTTGTGTGTTGTTGTTAAGTTTAAATTTAACAATTTTTCTACAAAAAAAATTCATAGTTATGTGTTGTCTTCAGTTTGGGATAGAGTTCTTCGCATAGAAAAATATTTCTTAGAAATTTTACATTTTTTTTTTTAAATTAAGATGTGGTTGGTGGGATTTGTTTGTTTCCTTGGAACTACCTTTGCAGTTGTTTAACAAAAAAATAAAAAAAAGAAGACGTAATGTGATGGTGGGCGTATCGCAACTAACTTCACACCTTTGTGACTGTTATTTTGAATTAATTTACTATTTACACAATCAAATCGGCGCAAAATAACAAAGTACACGTCCTGACGTTATATTCATCCTTTTGTCCTAAACGCATTCCTTCTATATAACGGTGGTACTTTGCTGGATTAAAAAGAAAAAAAAATCTTGTTTTGTTGTCCTTCATCGGCAGAATCAAAGGAAATGCATTTCCATGGTGGTTGTGTGTACTTAAAAAAAAAAAAAAAAAATCTCTTGTATGGTTGGGCGATGGTAAATATTTTTTGTACTTAAAATATTTAAATGGCTAAACGGTGAGTGTTTTTATTTATATTTAATATTTAAAATTTAATTTTTTTGTTATTTTATTCTATTACATTTCTAACATAATATAAATATAGTTTCAAAATTGCAATTTAAATGCGTCCTTTTTTAATCTTTCAATGTGCTGTTTTGGTGATAATGTAAATGTAAACACTTTAATTTAATATTTTTCAGCTTATGAAAAAAAATTCTTTCTTCGCATGTAAATTCAGTGAATATTTTAAGGCATAAAATATTATAAGAAAATAAATTTTAATTGGAATTTTATTTTATTTTGAATGTTTGGTTTTTTTTATTTTTTTCTTCTCTTAGGTGGTACTCTCATTGGACCTCCACCATTCGGGCCTTTTACCCATTTCGGACCAGGGCCAACTGCTATCATACCACAACATCGTGCCCATCCCGCTTTTTATAGTCCTCCTTTGGTATTGTGGCCATATCCAAGTCCACCAGTTTCACCAACAACTTATTTTGGTCCGGCACATCCGCCACCACACATGGCAACAAGTCCGATGTCTCCTCAGCACCCGCATTTGGTAAGTTTAGAGTGAGAAAAAATAGTAATTTCTGTTTAGTAATCTACTACAATGTGTCAAAAGTTGTTTGGAGGTGATATTGAATTCTAGCGATCGAAGTCTCGATCCTTAATTTTAAGCTAATTTATAAGAAGCACTGGTTGGGTTATTTGAGTAGTCATTAATTCCATGTTTCTTAAATTTCAAAAGCGCCATCTAATTTAAATTACCTAAAAAGCCTCAACTTGAGGGAAAAGACTAGATCAACCATAATAATTCCTCTATTTCTGTTGACACTTAATTAAATGTCTTTTTTGTTTTGCCGTAACCTAAACGAACTGAATCGTGGTTTTTGTATATGCTATAGCTGTCAAATTTCCATTTTCCAAAGCGATTCAGGATGATTCATTCTTAACAAAACTTATCGAGATACGCATGTATCGATTATACTTTGCCGTTTAAGCACATGCGATTTTTAACAAGAGGCCATGCTTGGCCATGTCTCTTATAGTAAGGCTTTTCGACTCGGATAATATTTTAAAACTATTATTTTCGTCAAATTATTATGGCTAAAACACATACATGCTTCGTCGCGTTACGTATATAAAGCTTTAGAGCGCTGTTCTGTCATCGTGAATGTGAAAATATTGAGAACCTACTGTAAAAATAAAAAATAATTCTAATTTGAACGTATTCATTGAGTAAAATGTCAGAAAGCGAGCAAAAGTTCAGTCAATTCGAACTTGTTTGTCTATTACTCGCTTTATTACGTTATCCTTACGTACGTCAAACGAAGCATCTGTAGAGAAAGCAGCATTGTGATAGTTTATACACACTTCGTATAGTTGAACTTGTCATAGTCGGTCGTAAAGCGTGTTTGTGTTTTTGCTTTTAATGTTTTATTATTGGATCACCATAGTGTTGCTAAAAACTTAATTTCTGTCTTCTTTTAAGTTTCCTATGGACTATGTAGCAGCTCAGGGAATGCCAGCTGCTCCAGCATATCACTCTCAGCCATCACCGGTGCCTGGTCCGGCACCATTGGCCAATTCTCCACCACAAAACATTCAAGTGGCTAATGCGCCAAAACTTAATACATACCATCCAAATGGTTTTCAAATTCAGCATCAGCCTGGACCTGCACAAACACTAACCATAGACACAACTCATGCATCACAGTCGAATGAAAGAACACCTCCACGCATCATGAAATCCGCTACAATTGTAACCACCCCAGCACCATCAGCATACGCTCTAACGCCAATTTCATCGCCAATAATTCAAGGCACTTCCACAGGATCTCCAAACGGACCACCTCCAGTTGCCAACCAGTATGTGGAACTTTTTATATCTTAAGCCAATCTTAAACAAACCGTTATTTTGGTTCTATTCTTAGCTAAACCACAAACAATCATTTTAAAATAATTTTGTACTTAAAGAGCAAAAATATTCTAAGTACATTTTCCTCGAAGAAATTTTGTAAAAACCAACACACTTATTGCTGGCCAATAATACATATGTAAGTAAATAGATACTTCAAAAACAAATTATTAGAATAGACATTTTTTATAAAAAAAAGATAAATTTTCAAATTTTAACTCGAACTCTTGCCTTCACACTAAATATAATAATAATTATTAAAATAATTATATATAATATACATTTAGTTTCATGAACAAAATTTCCATAACGATATTAAACATTTTATGTCACAAAAGCTAAAAAATCAAATATTCTTAGTTTTTATAATAACGAAATTAAATTTCATTTATAACAATAATTAAGAAAATAAAAGAATTTCGAAATATGAGCTAAAAGCTTAAAAATATAAAAGTTAAAAGTAGCTTAGTACTTTGCTAGAAAAACATATAAAAACAAATATTTACGTGCAATAGAGATAGCAATATTCAAGTCGTCATTATTTTAACCTTTTTTAAGAAATGTATATTTTATCGTATAAATAAGCCCTAGTCAATAATAGAATCAAAATGTTAATATTTTATTTTTTTTTTTAAATAATGTTGCTTCAAATCTGTTATTCGCTTAACTTCGAATCAAATTTTGAAACATTGATTTTGTTATTTTAGATAAAATGTATACCTTTGTTTTCAAACATATAAACAAAATATTTAATTAAGAAATTGCGTAATTTAAACTTAATTGTCTGTTTTTGTTTTATGTTTCGTACCTACATCAATAGAATTATGAAAAAGAAATTAGAAAATTCATGTAGAAAATCAATACCTATTTTATAAGTATGTAATTGTTGATAAATAATATTAAGATTAATTTATAAATACAAAACAGACAATATAAATAATTAGATATTATACTTTATAGATACAATTTGTTACATGTCTATATATTTAATATAAGAAAATAAATAATGCTTTATTGCTGTTATCAAGTTTATACAATTTTATTTGTATTACAAGTGTTTTATGCTTAGTTCCCAGCAAAACTATATGAATTCGAGATTTGGAAGCTTGTTATGCAAATCAAACAAACCTTTTTGAGTACTCATCAATCATTTTTTTGGTTTGTTCGCTGAACACAATAAGATGCAGAAACGTTCCCTTCCGATCTATAAAACAGAAACGTAGCCGTAATCGACGGGAGCACACTACACATAAGTAATATATTTAAGCAGGTTGTCATAATCTGATCAACAATGAACAAATACTTTAAAATATAACCATGATATCTATTTTTCAGAACAAATAAACAAACTAATGGCCAAAACACATACACGCTTTAGAACCGACTTCGTCCCGTTACGTATATAAAGCTTTATGGCTAAAAAACAACCACGCTTCAGCTTTGGCTTCGTCACGTTACATTTCACACGCTTTGTGTCCGCTTTGAATGAAATTTTCTAAATTTCGGTTTTTGTTTTTGCTTTTTTGTCAAAGCGGGCAAAAGTTCAACCAGTTTATACTTAAGCTTTACGTTTGACTGTTTGAGTCACGTTACCTTATATTGTACACGAACCAAACGTAACGTCAAAGCCAAAGCGATATTGTGATAAGATGTATTGATTTCCTACGGTTGAACTTGTAAACGTCAGTCGAAACCGAAGCTAAAGCGTGATTGTGTTTTAGCCATGATTTCATATGGTTGAACTTGTAAATGTCAGGCGAAACCAAAGCTAAATCGTGATTGTTTTTTAGCCATTAAAGCGCTGTTCTGTTCTGTCATCGTGGATGTAAAAGTATTGAAAACCTACTGTAAAAATAAAAAGTCTAATTTGAACGCATTCATTGAGTAAAATGTCAGAAAGCGAACAAAAGTACAGTAAATTCGAACTTTTTTCTATATCACTCGCTTTGTTACGTTATCCTTACGTATGTCAAACAAAGCGTTTGTAGAAAAAGCAGTATTGTTATAAACTTGAAACATTTCCGTATATTTGAACTTTTTCAAATGTTCGGTTATAAAGCTTGATTGTGTTTCTAATTTAATGGTCTCTGGCAGCCGCCATTTTTCTTTGATTTTGACAGATGCACAGAAGATTGCAAAAATAAAAACTCTAATGATATTACCTTAGATATGTGTACTGTGCAACGGGAGGGCATGGAAGTGCTGTCAAATTTCCTTCTGTAAAATGCTCTCGTTGGAGCAGTTGATTTCCATACGCAAAACTTATGAAAACTTAACGAAATGGAGCAATCAGTTCAGTTAGAAGCGTGAAAGCGTACATACGTAGGGAAATAAAACCGAACGAAACTTTATCAAAGTCATTTCGGCTTGGTTATACAAATCACATGTATTCGCATTGTTTCGTACGGCAACGTATGTTCCAAATTCTTCAATTATGATAGGGTCTTTAGAATAGAAGATTTGGGGCTTGTTCCTCAATATCTGACTAGAGTTCTGATTAACTATCCGACACATAAACAAACTACAAGTTAAATCCTCCCATTAAATAACTTTGCTTTCCACATTTATCTAAATTATAAAATTAAGTGTTAATGAGTTATTTAAAACTTTTTCCAGTTTTCCAGACAGATGAGTTTTAACTTTTTGAAAATATTAAAATATTTGGAATTGACTTTTAAGTTTACACTTCTAAATGATTAGTAGTGATGTGTTTAATGAATGCGGTCTGAAGAAGTTGGCAATTCAGCGACGAGGCCCATTTCTGGCTGAAGAGATTTGAGTAAGATTTGTATATAAGTACACTGCATATAGTACTAACATGGAGCATCATTTTTTAGTTCTGAATCAAGTCGCAATGAGGCACGCTGAAATCGCCAATTGGTGTGGATATAGAATAAAAAACAAATAACAAAAGCGTGTGAAATACTTGTAAAATATCGGAAAATGTTCTCGTCTCCTCTATTTAGAGTAAGTTCCGAATCAAACAGGAAGATGGCCAGACGAAAAATGACACCATGAGAGTACTATCTAGAATGTATATAGAATGCAGTAAGTCAACAAACAAAATTGTTGAATTTGGTACGATACCAACTCACACGAGATCCAAGAGCGTACAATCAATGCATCCCGAAAAAATCACTGTGTGGTCTGTGTGTGACTGGTCCATTGGTCCATATTTATTTGAGAATGACGTTGGCCAGACCATCACCGTCAAGGGCGAGCATTATAATTCGATGATAACCACCTTCTTTTGGCCTGCATTTGTTGATATGTGGTTTTAACAAGACGTTGCTATGTGGAAATTCTGCACGAGCGATTCGAGGGCATGGTTATTGGTTATCTCACGTGAAGTTGATGTGATCGTGCAATTTGACTCCGTTAGACGTTTTGTTGTGGGGATTTCTAAAGTCGCAAGTTTTACCTTTTACAGCTACTGCGGTCAAATCTAGCCTGATTTATGCGCGAGTCATGGAAAATTGAACATTTCAGATGCTCGCCAGCCCGAGAAAGTGTAGGGAACATTTGTACGATGTGATATTTCATACATACATAATGTTTATTTCAAACGAATAAAAGAAGTTGGTGAAATATGACACAAGCATTGTTTTTTTGCAATTAAAAGAAAGGAAGCGCCTAATGACAGACCCTTTACAACTGCACATGCAACTGTCAATGCTTGTATACTCATAGCAAATCAAAAAAAATGTTCTTTGATAAAATAAGGAATCTGTTTTGTTTTAGCTTAATCATAATTTAATTTTACAACGTTACTGCTCCAAATTTTCGATTTATTGTATAGTTGCTCATTCAGAAGAAGCTGGAGCTTAAAGTTGTGTTAAGATATAAAAGTATTCTTAACTCTTATCGCCGATAATCAAACAATTGGCAAACTCCTTCAAAAATCTTCAAAAAATTCAATGAACTTGTCTTTTTAGATCTCAATAATATCCATTATGCCAAAAAAAACTTTTCTTTTTTCGGGGTCACACTGAAAGCTGTGGATATTTCAACTGCCAGATATGTTTTTATTAGAAACTGTAGTTTCCTTTAGCTTAACTGAAACTTTGGTCAGATATTGTGGAACAAAGCCTTAGGCCCAATGCACACGGGTTACAGACCTGTTACGGAATCGGAAGTGACTTGACTCCACACACGAGAAAACTCATCACCAATCGAAATCTCTAGTTCGTTCAGTGACGTCATGGATACCGCGCGTGAAACCATCATATTGTACTATTATCAGAGGAATAGACTATTAATTCAACCTCATAATAACTTCTCTGCACTAGCAGTGGAAATATATGACACAGTAGACTGGAACTATTAACATCCACATTCAAGTCAAAATAAAAAAAAAACATACGAGCCAATTTTACGACATTCTCGATCTTATCAACGCCTTCTCTATTTCATTTAAATAAAATAGATGTTTTTTCACCTCCCGCACCAGCAACAGGTTGCTTTGTTGCTCGCTCATTTTCGACAAACTAGAAACTTAAATCACTAGGCAACCCCACATGAAAATCAACAGACGACTGGTTACAGACTTCTTTTAGTGAATCGCCAACGAGTTTTCAAAAAGTAGCGTCGTGTGCATCGTCCCATTTGATTACACTGGTTATGTCTCAAAGCAAACTAGTTGCCAATTCGCATCGGTAATCATTTTTTTTGTTTCGAGTTGCTCCGTGTGCATTGGGCCTAAGTGTGTTTGACCATGTTTTATGGTTACACAAATTATAAACATAAAAACAATAAAAGCCGGCAATTTAATAAATATGTTTATTTTCCCTACGAACAAAATTCAACGATATTGACGTCACTTGCAAAATCAGCATCTCATAAAATTTCCGTGTATAGCCCAAAATCATAGAAAAAAAGAACCCGTACCGACCATGCCATACAAACCCTGAAATTTTAATTGTGTGTATGTCAATACGTGTGAGAAAAAAGCGTGAGACCGAAAAAGTAGCCATATGTTTCCTACTCCCCAAAACTACAGACGTTTTTAGGCGAAAAGGTAATTATCCTCTAATTCTATTTTCTATGGCCTAGAGGCATGATACACAGAATACAAGGTATGCTCACTAGACGCATACAAATCGCCATCTTGATGTTTTATGACGTCACATTCTTCTTTTATTATTATTTTATTTGTTAAGTGAAGATTATTTTTTTAAACTGACGGCTTAAACGATTTTTTTATGATTATGAGAACAATAAACATAAAAAAACAATAACAAAATCGGTAAATTAATACATTTATTTACACTCTCTAAGAACAAAAATCAGAAGAATGTGACGTCACGCGCATAATCAGCCCAAGTGAGCATACCTTGTATTCTGTGTATCATGGCCTAGAGGCCATTCTAATGTGTTTGGCCCTTAATGGTTTTATTCACCAAAACCTCAATATCATCCCTGATATATGTAATTTATCGAATTCAAAAATTGTTTTTCTCGTAGCTTGAACCTTTCGCTTTCTACTTGCTGGACAAAATTTATAGTGAGTATTTATTTACCTTTTAAATAATACATAGTAAAGCATCTTATAAAAACACATATTTAACGTATTGAACTAAACAAAATACTAGGTAACTTCATCCAAAATCATTTTTAAAATTGTATGAACTTGTATCTACTTGTATGTATGTTTCAATGAGTTATTGGTTCTCTACATTCCCAACCGTTAAAATCATATCTGCTCCACCAACCAGGTGAAAGTTTTAAAATTCCTTTCTTTTTATCTTTCAAACAGACATCGTGCTGTTTCCAAGTTCCAATAACTTTGAGCGTTTGCCTAGTTAAAGAAAATACACTTCATTGGGCTGTTATTTTATTGCTTCAATGATAAGTGAATTATTATATCTATAAACATTCAAATACATGTAATTTCCACAAACATACATCTACATTTATTAATAAATCAATTATCATCGTTGTCATCTTCAAAAAGTGAAATAATTCTCTTATGATCATCAAAAGTTTTGTTCGCATGATTATGAAAGTTGGCATTATGATCCTCCAGCGAGGCCACCGATTCAAATACTGTGTTACAGGTGTTACATCTTGCACTAATTGCACTAAATTTCATATTCATCAGTGGAAATGAACCGTTGGGCTGATTCAAAGTTTTCTTTTTCGGAGACTGTTGGTATTGGAGCAGCGAAGCGTTTTTGAGCTTTTCAAAAAAATTTGATCTTTCATCGCAGCCTGTCGCCTCTAAACTCATCTTTGAACCGTTATTTTGATCAATTTTTTTATGAAGCAATAGAGAGCTGGAACTTATATCATTGGCAGGCCCATCGATTAGATTAAGAATATTTTCGAATTTTGCTACTGGCTTATTCTTCAGACTATCGCTCTCATCAGTTGTAATTGTCATCATACTTTGGCCAAGAGGACTTTTACTATCAAGTTTGTCAATACTCCTCTCTGGAGTACTCTTACTAAATGTACTACTTTTGAAAAAATGCAAATAAGTATCATTGGCCTTGCCGTCCCCAGGAACTATAAGGGAATCAGCATCTTGCTTAAGAATGTCTGACAGTGACTTTTTTCTTTCGATTACAGTTTTGTTTCCTTCTTGAGCAAATTTCTCAGTTGTTTCATCCGAAATACCTCCCGATGATATCTCGGCAGTGGAATTTTTTCCATCGCTTCCCAGTCGCTTTTTCGACTCCCCATTGACTAACAAATCGGGAAGAAGAATCTCGCCACACGATGACTTCAACCACTGACATGTCTTGCGAAGACAAAATATCATCCTCCGGATGAATTCATGTGGAGATACTGCTTTACTACGACGAATATCCAACAGACGATTGATCTCTTCAATGAAGAGAAGAAATTTGTATTCAATACACATGTCCATGTGTTCCTTGTACGATTCCTCAAACATGAAACGCCGGAAGCATGCCCGACACTTGCGTTCCTTGCAAGTTTCTGGTATATTAATGGTTATATTGGCTTCTTTCAGTTCTTCCAAATCCATCACGTCGTCTTCTTCGAAGTTCTTTTCCTTATAAGAAAAGAAATTCTTCTTTTGTTCAAATGCTTCGTTCTCATCACTAGAGGCAGTTTGGAACTCCTCACCCATGGGATCGCTGTTTGTGTTGCTCATTTCATCAAAGATCGCAGCAAGATTGTTATCTCCAGCTGGTCGTCGATGAAGTGGCTTCTGATGGCTTAAACGCTTCGTTTTGCGTGCAGATGTATTGTTATTTTTTTCGAAGAGGAGATTCAAGTAAGTCATAGCTAGGACATCTTCGTTTTCATCCCCTGGACCAGCCAATTCATCGGTGTGCATGTTTCTGTTATTGCTTCTTTTGTTTCCATTTTTATTGTCTTTCATTTGCAAAAGCTTCTTCATACAATCATCGTTTTTTGTTATTTTGGAAATTTGATTATTTAAAATGTTCACAAGAGAATTGGTGTCAGTCTTTCGTTCTTCGCTAAAAATTAGGTCATTGGCAGTGATGAGAACACTTGATTTATCATCATAGGAGTCTCCTCCTATGTTAGCTGCACGCTTGCGTATCGAATTCTTATTCCTACCACTTAAACTGGCTACAGCTGTTAAGCTCATAGCATTATTGATGGCTTGTTGCCGAAATGTTGCAGCATGCTTCAGATATGATATGCAGAGAGCACACATCTTTTGTGGTAGGCCATCGTCTTCATTGACCTAGATATGTGAAAAATTATGATTTATTTGTATGGAAATTAAATCAATATGTTTAAAAATTATTTACCGATAGACCTGTAGTCTCTTCTAAGAGTTTATTAATTGGTTGCTGCCATAGAAGGAATTCTTTTGGGCTGGCATGCAGGTATGAGGGAATTATTGTGAAGATATCGTAATCTCCTCTGCTAGAACACAAACGACAGATGTTATCCCACATTTTTGTTAAGGAATCGTCGTTTTACAGGGACTATATATGATTAATTTGTCATTGTAAATAAAATATAATTTAAAAATTAATTAAATATTAAAACTGTGGACAAAGACTGACAGATAAAAGACGGACAGACGGAGGACTTTTGTTGCAGCTAGGCAGCAATCTCAGCTGTGCTGTGCAATGCAAATGCAAAGGGTGGATTTTTTTGTTGGATTTTGACAGATAGTCCAAATGCAAAAGTAGTTTGTATTGATGTCGCAAGTTAAGATAATTTTGCAAAGAGTGAAAGAGCCAACAGGTAGTCCTAAATGTGAAGCCTTTCTCTACAGACGTGGAAGCATACAGCCAGAAAAAATGTTGTATTTTCGATGAGTGTGTTCAAAGTTTTATTTTTAAATACCTGTTGCTGCCGGAAGCAGGCTAAAAACCCAACCATAATTGAAGAATTGTAACGTACGTTTCTGTAGGAAACAATGCGAATACATGTGATGTGTACAACCGACCCGAAATGACTGATCAATTTTCGTTCAGTTCTATTTCCGTGCGTAATGTAAGCTCTCAAGCGTACCGAATGGAATGCCAAAAATGCTTTGTATTTTCTTAAAGCTACTATGGTCCACAGTACACATAATCAACGTAATAAATTGCGTAGGTTGTCAAAATCTGATCTGTCTCTTTGTATTAAAAATGGCGGTTCTCAGAGACCAACATCAAAAAAATGTAGGAACAAAACTACACACCTCACGTTTGTTTTACATTTTTCTTATTTTCTTGTTTATTAAAAAGCTTTTTTATAAATTAATTACCACAAATACTTTAAAATATAGCCGCGAGATCTATTTTTTAGAACAAGATAATGGTCTCTGGCGGCCGATATTTTAGTTTGATTTTGACAGATGCGCAGAAGATTGCAAACATAAAACTTCTAATGATATTAGAGATGCCGCAACTGATGTGCTAGGTTTCACTAGACCACCACCACGAAATCTCTGGTTCGATGACGAATGCAGGCAGGCCCATGCAGCCAAACAAAATGCATATAAAGCGGCGCTGCAAAGAAAGACAAGAGCTACTCGCGAGCTCTACAAGCAGAAAAGACGGGAAGAACACCGACTTCTGCAAAAAAAAAAAGAGAGCATGAGAAGCGCTCGATCGATGATATTGAGAGATGCTACTGCAGGAACAACGTGGGGAAGTTTTACCAACAGGTAAAAGGAACGTGCCAAGGAAAAAAACCCGCACAGAAGCCTGTAGAAATTGGAATTTAAACCTCGTAGTAGAGTCACAGTCGGTGCTGAGCACATGGAAGGACCATTTCTGCAGACTGTTAAACGGCGATGAAGACCAAAATCCCGCTGTCAGGCAGAATGAACCATTCAACATGGACGATGACAGACAAAACTTCCGTCCACATGACCAAAATGAAGTAAGGATAGCAATATCTAAACTAAAAAACAACAAAGCTGCTGGACCTAACGGACTACCCACCGAACTTTTTAAAGCGGCCAGAGATGACCTGGTGGAGTGCGTACACCAACTCATCTCTAAAGTTTGGACAGGAGAAAATATACCTGATGAATGGAACCTCAGCATCGTTTGCCCGATCCAAAAGAAAGGAGACCCTCTAAACTCTGCCGTACTATGTGAACGCCTGAAACCTTTCGTCAGCAACCTGATTGGCCCCTATCAGTGTGGTTTCAGACCAGGAAAGTTCACAATCGATCAAGATCCTGGAAATTACCCAAGAATTCCAAATCGATCCCACCACCTCTTTATCGATTTTAAGGCTGCATACGATAGTATTTAGAGAGACGAGCTATACAGAGCCATGTCAGGTTTTGGCAACCGCACAAAACTCGTCCTACTGTGCAGGATGACGATGGAGAACTCTCACTGCTCCGTCAAGGTTGGTACTGACCTCACAGAAGCTTTTGACGTCAAAAAAGGATTCCGACAAGGTGATGCGCTATCGTGCGATTTCTTCAACTTAATACTTGAAAAAATTATAAGAAACTCGCAAGTCAATTGTAGGGACAATTTTTTTCAAGTCTGTGCATCATTGGCAGAACTCGGCGAGCTGTCACTGGAACGTTTGCTAGCATTGAAGCTGAAACGGCTAAGATGGGAATAGCACTCAAAACGAAGTACCTGCTGTCTACAAAAAGGGACACAACACCGGCGGATTGGATAAAACATCACAATAGACAGGTGCAACTTTGAGGTAGTGTACCTCGGATCCGCTATAACATCTGCCAACATTTCGTCAGAAATAAAGCGAAGAATAACTCTTGCCAATCGCTGTTTCTAATTGAGTAGCAAAGCCCTCTCTCCAAAGACAAAGGAAACTGTATAAGACCTTAATTATCCCAGTCCTGTTCTATGGCGCCGAGGCATGAACTCTATCTAAAGCGGATGAAGATATCCTTAGTCGTTTCGAGCGTAAGATTCTTCGGAGGATTTTTGGCCCTATCTGCATTAACGGGCTTTGGAGGAGAAGGTTCAACCAAGAACTGTACTCGTATTTCAAAAACGAGTGCTTTCAGTTGTCGTCTTACGTTCGTTCTCTTGTAAAGAGTTTGATCTTGATTCGGGAAAGCCGAAGAGACCCAAAATCACTCTGTGTGCTGAAGAGTCACCGAAAAATTTCCGAAGTCACCGTAAAGCTGCCGAAGAGATCCGAAGCTGTCGCGCTCTAACAAAAAAAAATTATTTTTCAATCAAATCTGGCAAAATTTCCGTTATAGCATTCTCGTTTCGTATAATCGCTCTACAAACTGATTATCGTTTCCTCGGGTTTCGTGTATCCTGCCGCCCGTTTTGTAATTCGTAATACAGCCCCAGAAGGCGCGGATTTTTTTGAAAGCGAAACTTAAATTTCGTTCAGCTTTTCGCTTTCGAGTAAATGGCGAAGTAAAAGCGAATATCTTACTTGACATTAGGTTGCGCCACAATATAGCTGGCTGCCTCCAGTTTTGCAGGTAAAGTCGGTCGCCTTGTGTGAAATCGAAAATTTTCCGGGCTGGAGCATTGATGTCCGTCCGCTCTATATGACCCAATTATCTGAGACCTTGGACTTTTACCCAGTTCTTCATTGTATCTTCTTCTCCAATTGCCGTTAATGCATACACCAATTATGTCAATATCGTCTACGTATGCGAGCAATATGACGGATATTTTAAAGATCGTGTCTCTGGTGTTGGCGTGAGAGTTCTGCACTATTCTTTCAAGTATGATGTTGACGAAGTATGTTTAAATCCTTTTTTTACTTCAATAGTCTCGGTGAGGTCTTTACCGACCTTGACGGAACCGCGTGCGTTGTTCATCGTAATTTTGCATAGACGGACAAGTTTGGTAGGGATGTCAAAACTGCACATTGCTCTATATAACTCGGCTCTATAAATTCTATTGTACGCGGCTTTGAAATAGATGAAAAGGTGGGAGTATCGATTTTAAGTTCTTGGTTTTTTTTTCAAGATCTTCCGTAATGTGTTTTTTTTTATAATTAGCCTGCACTGAAGGGATTTTGAATACCCTTATAATGTTAATTAAACACAGCGAGGGCTTTAGGAAAATAGAGAAGGATATGAAAGGAGGTAACGATGCACATTTGTTTTAAAGTTCTGCACTTCAAAGAGGGGTGGAGTCTGGCAAGGCATTCCACATTCGCGTGGTACGACTAAAGAAAGAATCTCTGTACTTGACAGTACGTCCCACAGTACACATATCTAAGGTCATTAGTTCATTCATTTTTTGATGTAGGTCTCGTGAGAACCACCATTTTTAATACAAAGTGACAGATCAGATTTTGACAACCTGAGCAATATATTACCTTAGTTATGTGAGCACGTCCGGAGTATATATATATAGAGTATACTGATGGGCATTCCTTGCAGTGCGAGTATTACGGTTGAATCGTTTCAGGGGATGAATGCAACTGGCTAATTCGCTAGAGCATTGTTTATGGAAGTAGCGATAAAATAATGAAAGGCCTAAAACCACACTGATATGAACTTGTCAAGTTGTTGACGAATGGCCTTAGGCATTCACAAAAAACAACAGGAAAGATCTTGTAGGCGATGTTGAGAAGACTGATATCTGTGTAGTTGGTGGAGCTCAGAGGGTCCTTAAAAAAAAGTAAAAGCGAATGGCTTTTGGAAATTGGAAACCAAAAATCCTAAAAAAGCAATCCGCGGAACATTCTATAATCTTTCTATCGGAATTTAATTAGTATCCTCTGCCTGCAAAAGTCTCTCTATTTACCCATACATCGGTCACTGAAGGCGTTATTTTCGTCACTGAAAATCCATTAAAATAAAAGTCGTCCTTTTATACTTTTTAAGAATTATTTTCTTTTAATTCATGTATCAGTTATAATATTTCTAACCACTACAATAGTTTTTTTTTTTAATAAGTTTCCTTAAATGAGCGGTAATTTAAATTTGGATTAACCGATTGAAAGTACATATTTTTTAAATGTATATATATACCTTTTTTATATTATGTATGTATATACTACCTAACAGCATAAAATATAGTAATTTTTTCAATGCATTTTTTAAACACTCATACAAACACATTAGTGGTGATAAGAGTGAATGCTACTTAATATATTTTTTGTTTAATTATCACTAGTACGTAGAAACAGTTAGGTATTCTTTTTTTATTTCAAATGTGAGATATATAATATAATTCTTATGCAGATGTAACTGTTTGAAATCGATTTCATCCTCGGCAAGCTCGTTTCTTAAATGTTCGCAAATCTCTTTCGTCTACAATGTCGCCATCGGAGCAGTCGTCTGCAAGCAAGCGAGAAAAATATACATTTTTTACATAATGTACAAAATCGAAGAGATTTTTTCAAAAAATGCGACACATTTAATAATACGCTTGGCCAAAGGATATCGACTGTCTTGTCAAAATAAATATAATAAAAAAAAAAACACTAAACAAAAATTTTAACAACAAAATAATACATCATTTCATATTTTTTTCTGTTTTTTTCTTTTCAAACCACAACAATGTTTTTTTTTTTGCCAAATATTTATCTAGCAATGATCAACTCACCCTTAGTCGAACTTTTTCGTTTCTTGGGTATGCTACGTTTTCGCCTTTTCGCGCCAACAACATCTTCGTTGCTAACTAGACATGGTGGCGAAGAAATGGTCTTAAGGTGAAGCATTTTGTTGGTAAGTTTTTTGGCTGATTTACGTGTCCTTTTGGGACTAAATAGCATTGCGTTATCACTTAAATTGCTAGTGTCATCTTCGCTATTCATGCAGGAAGAATTATTTGAACTGCGATCGCTGCTCGACCATCGATTAACCTTTCTTCTGCGTCCTGCTCTGGCCATAGCTTTGTCACCCCTTTTTATTTTAACTACTGCCGTTTGTCTATTTGGATGTAAGGAGATGTTGGTTGAATTAATGCTACTACATGACGATTCATCTGTTGTTGTGAATTCGCCAGTGCTTCCAGTCTTAATGAGGCAACGCCTAGTACGACGTTGATTCTTATTTTCAATTATAGTTGTTAGATGCGTTTGGTTGGAGTCAGTACCACGCTTTGTACAAGTTGTATTTGCTATTGATGGTGTGGTTGTTGTTGTTGATGTGATGAACGTCTTTAGACCAGCTTTAGTTCGAGTAGACCTGGCAGATGAAGTCTTGCTATTAATATCGTTACAATTAACACTTATTCGCGTTGCTGTTACTTCGTTCGTGACAGGCAAGGTGTTTCGTTTTCTTATCGAGGAGGCTTTCGTTTGTGTAACAGGAGCTTCATCCTCAGAACTACCGTCTTCTGCTATATATGCATCCATGCGATCCTTGAGTTTCAGTCGGTTTTGTATTTCCAGAATTGCATACGTTGGCTTGCCTTCATATCGTATTAAAGGAGTTTCAATGCAAGGCTCACGATCAAACTCCTTTTCAGCCCGATCTCTGGCTATTTGATCGGGATCCTGAGAGAGTATTTCGGTCCATGAGAATTTTTTTCGCGAAGACTTTTTCTTGGCTGATTTTGAACGCAGATTTTTGGGTGACACTCTATTAGATAGCGTACTCTCATGGAATGGCATAATAACGTTTAAATTCTTCATAATACTCTTAATGTTCTTCATTTCGATAACATTATTGTTTTCGATTTCCTCTTTAACCTTGACCGACGTTTTAATTAGTTCCTCGGTACTCAAATGTATATCATCGGCATTATACCCGAGGGCTATATACTCTCGAATAAATATACGACGGCATTTCTCATAGTCTGGTCGTTCGTGGTAAGCCAATTTACCAACATATTGCAAATACTCGCCCAAATATTTAGGAACTTGCTTGCCATAGACGTGTTTTAACATTTCCTTGACATCTTTCATTAGATACTCTTTGACCCAGTGAACTTTTTCATTTTGATGCTGGGAAGCTGCATCTCTCCATGGTAGATAACCTTGTGACCAGTAAACCAAATTGTATCCCAAGCATTCCAAATCACTGCGACGTGAATGGGCACCCATGTGTGCGTCACGGGATGTAAATTCCAAAGTTCCATCGTGTGCTCGTCGTTGATCCATTACAAAGGGTCGATGGACACCTTTGTCCATAAATTTCGATGCTAGACCAAAATCAATTAAGAAAACACGTTCTTCTGTAATAATTTCGTCATCTTCTTCTTCCCCTTCTTCATTGTCGTCCTCTTCTTCGCTCGAATCGAAAACGGCAAATTTTTTGGGTCTTAATGCTGATGTTGCTGGTGTTTTGCGGGCGGAAGTTCTACTTTGGCGACGATTTGTTGCGTTTTGTTGTGTGTCCGAAGCGTCTTTGGAGTTGTCCTCGTTGAAGAACTCTGAATAACTTATTCGCTTTGCTGGCCTCAGATAGTGAGATTTTACCATTTCGTCATATATTGAATTTCTTTTTTCACGTCTGCATGAACGTACCTAGAAAGCAAAAGGGTTCTCATTATTGCAAAATCATTTAAAAGTTCTTAAATTTATCAAAACTTACAGGATTAGATCCACTATATTGAACAGTCGATTTAATGCGATTCTTTTTGTTAGTTGGCGTCTTGTACATGTATTCGTCATCGTCCTCTTCTTCTTTCTCCTCGATTAAGTTATCCTCCTTTTCAGTTTTCTCCTCGTCGACGTCTTCTTCATTAGAACTATTACCGCTGTCAGCGTCACTATAATCGCTACCACTAGTCTTTCCTTTATATTCTTCGTCATCTTCTTTAGTTAGCCTTATTCCACTTGTTACTTGACTTTTGCGAAATGTACAATTCGATATCATCAAATTTTGGGCTTTAATATCATTGTGACAGTATCCTTTGTCGTGTAAATGCTGAAGAACATCTAGGATTTGAAGAGCTAGTGTTAGAACTGACTTTTGAGTTATACGCCGGTTCTTGATCAAAGAATGCAAATCTCGATCGAAACGTTTAATCACAAGAAATCGATAGCGAGCATCGCCAAAATAGTGCGATCCGGATGCTATGTATTCTGGCATTCCAGGTGGCAGTGGTTTGTCGCCTAATACGAAATAAAAAAAAATATATTTAAATAATTTTTTCAAGACTGTTTTAAAGAGCAACTTACCATTTTTCTTTGCTGTATTCAAAAGACAATGGATTTCCACAAACAATGGTCCGTTGGAGTGTGGCTCAATTTTGACAACATATTCTGCATTGTCGCTTGTCACTGGCACCGACACATTGTCAGATGCTAAAAATATTTCCCCAAAGTTGCCTTTGCCTGTAAAAATATATTCATTCATGCAAATAGTTCTTGTAAACGTTTTAAGTAAAAAGTATTTAGAGAAGACGGAAGCATCCGACTTATACATTCAACAACTTATTTAAATTAAACAGACAAAAGTTACATGGAGAGGACCAAACAATGCTATTATCCTGGACGAATCTTACTCTTGAAAGATTTTTAACTTGATCACGTGAGTGACGACCACAGAAAACAAAATTAACGTGGCAGAGGCGGGGATCACACGCAGACCATAGAAGTTTGGAATAACTTGATTTGATTGTACAGTAATAAGGACAAAGACAACAGCAAAATACCTTGGAGTGAATTTCACTAACCGCTACCAATTCAATAAGCACGCTTCATTTATGCTTAAGAGAGCCAACTTCTCCCTACATCTGGTCCACCCGCTTCTTAGAAGAAGAAACGGACTAAACACTAATACCAAACTCCTCATCTATAAGCAGCTGATCCGTCCAGTTCTGACGTACGCTTGTCCTATTTGGTTCACCATATCACCAATATATATGAAGAAGATCGAAGTTTTTGAAAGGAAGATACTCCGTAGCTGTACAGGCCTACACCGAAACCCCATTACAAGGAAATATGTCAAAAACAAGAAGCTATATGAAGACAGCAAAGTGATCCCAATAAATCAGTTCATGACACAGCTCTCCAAAAATATTTTGAGGAACTTGGAGGACCACCCCAACTTGGAAATCCAGCAACTACTCCAGCAACAACTAGAGCCCAGCCATCGCTACCTCAACATTCGAGCCATCACAGACGATCGATTCGAGGATATAATGAACAATGACGGAGCCCCGTTCTACGAGAGAACCAGCAGCGGACACAAATTCTAACGAATATAATAAAAATAATCTAATCTAATTGATTTGATTGTTTTTTCTTCGGGAAAAGGAAACAAAGACTTTGAAAAAACCAGTCTGTTCTTAAAAGGTACGAAAGCATGGACCCTTCTATACAAAAAAAAAAAAAAAAAAAAATATCTGCAATAACCAGTGTCCATCAGAAGATGAATTCTGTCAATTTTGAAGAGTTCTTTAAACTAAAGTAAAATTTATTGACTTGGTTGGGAAAAAAAGAAAGCTAACAAGAATCCTAAAAAAATGCATTTTAACGCAGTCGGAGAAATACTTAGCCGGGGTGCGCTAATATTTATTTATAACTATGCAGAATCATGATTGATATAAGCATTTTCAGAAAACTCGCCCGCCGTATAGCGAGGCGAGCATTGAAGCTGAAGTGACAAAAATGGGAAAAAATGTATCAACGGGACCAAAACCAGTTTTTATTAATAACAAAGTGATCCACAGCATCGGACAATTGGTTCAAATATCACAATAGACAAGGGGAATATTTAACATTATACGAGCTATGCAGCGAAAACTTTCAATATCTGAGATCCATGGTTAATAACGAAGCAGCGATGACGACATCAATCAACATCAAGTGGCCGGAAAACTCTGCTATCTTCTGCGATTGAAAAATGCCGCGTAAGTTGAAAGGCAAGCTCTACATTGCAGCTGTTCGTCCAGCACTTACATACGATTCACAATGTTGGACAATGTACAAAACGTATGAAAATTATTTAGCAGCAGCTGAGATGAAGATGTTTCGCACGACAGCAGGAGCAGGAGTTAACAAAGTTTGACCGAATAAGAAATACGAAAATTCGAGGAAGCCTTCACGTCAAAAATACCATCTTAGAAAAACTAGAGCGCGACCGGCTCAGTTGGTATTGCCACGCTTTAAGGAGAGATTCTGAAAACCCCGTTAAAACAGCATTATCATACAAGATTTCAACACTCGCGAAAGAGGAGAGGCAGGCCTAAGCAGTCCTGGTATGAAAAAATCCAAAAATACCAGCATTTGATTGGCCTCATACATGAACAAATTCGGGAGGCTTGCCGATATTTTCTAAGGCCAAACCGGCGAACCCCACAGTTGGAACACTAGTGTGAAGCAGAATTGTGATCCCAGTCCAGATCAAAAAGTTGTCGGGAATAAAAGGAAAGTAAAAGAAAAAAAAAACTAAAACGATTTAAAGCCTTCTGATCAACTAATTTGTTGGCCTTTTAGCGGTTCATAAATATACAAAGATTACGTTTTCCCGAAGCGCGAACACACGCCCATGCGTAAAAACTCCAAGTTGATTCCGCAAACTTCCAACGGCTGGCCTTGCGATTTTTTTTTTTTTTTAGTTAACGCGCGCACAAGGGACTACATGTTTCCCTTTGAATGTAACACACTGCGCGGGCATTCGGAAGATAGGGAGGGGAGAGATAGGAGGTGTCGATTAACACTGGCTACTTCGAGTGAGCATTTTTTGTAAAAGAAACGATAAAATAAGGAAAGGGGCAATTGATTAAGTGGCAGTTCTATTTCCTATCAATCTTAACGCTCTATTTTGTATTCTATCAAGCAGGTGAAGCGATGTTTGTGAAGCACCTGCCCAGAGGTGGGAGTTATACTCGAGTTTAGGGCGTACAAACGCATAGGACAAGGATAGACGCACAGCAATTTATAGACTCTTAAAATCGAATGGTAAATTTGTTGGAATCAGCGGTATATTCGAGATCAGGACATTCTCTCCTTTGTATGTTCCCTTGATAATCGTTTTCTCGATGAAGTTATTTATAAGATTTTTCAGAGCCAATCTCGTTCCATTGCCCAGTCGAGGTTGATTAATGTTACGCAGCATGATGACAAGACAACTGATGATCCTACTTTTAACTGCAAATTGTGTGTTGGTAGTACAGGCAATTCTAGTGAATTCAAAAACTTTATATATATTTGACTACGTCATCCTGAATGGTCGTATTGAGATCATCGACATCTTTGTTTTTCGCCGCCAATATTGCTCGTAAACTCAGCCAATTATGGTTACTGAACTGTTGCAGAGAAACACGCTGAATAAGCTTCTCTCTTTCGAGTCTTATGCCGGCCATAAACGCTACGGTTTACCGGAGAGGTCTGCCTGCGCTGGTATACCGCATGCCGTAGTGCGTGTGATACACTGCGGTGTACCGGAGATATTTTGAGTTCATTTCGCTATGGCATCGAGAAAAGAAAAAAAAAACACAACCACCCTAGCCAGTGACTTAATGCAAGAGAAACTAACGATAACGAGACCTGCGCAGGCGACCGGATGACATCCCCACAATCACTATCTAGGTGAGGATCAAAAATATTGATTTTCGAATTTGCTCTGGTCACATGCGCAGGTTAAAAAAACTGCACAGGTCTTTGCCATACGGGCTCCGGTCTATCTGCACAGGCAGACCTCTGCGGTTAACCGTAGCGTGTATGGCCGGCATTAGAAGTGGCAAAAATCTGTGGGTAATGTGATCAATCCGGTCGAGGTGATAACTGCGTCTTTACCATTTCCAAGTTTTAACAACAGCTTCGAAAACAAAATTGCAGTTTGATCTTGTTGCAAAAACGTATAACTGGAAGATTCTGACAAATGATTCACAGAATGTTTTGGTTGTCACGAAGATCTTTCAACGTTCTGCCCAGTGCCTCCAGCGAACTTTAGTTGGCCAGAATGCATTCGTCCCAAATGATCCCATTGCGCTGTTTTTCAATTTCAATTTCAACGCAGAATGTGCAGCTATTTCATATGAAGCCAACGCTAGAGCTCCTTCATTTTGCGATACAATTCTCGCCAATAGCAATTAAAAAATATGAACGTTTTTCCAGTCCCTCCGGGAGCAAAATTTATTTATAACGGCCAAGCGGTTTTTGAGTTTTAGCGAGACAAACGAACAGCAATTGATTTCGTATATAGACCGGTTCCCTCGTATTTCAACATAACCTAGGCCTTTAAGAAATCAAAGCCAAACCCCATAGGATTCATAAATATAATGGGTAAACATTAAAATGGTAACCAATTGAAAAAAAATAGATTCTGCTGTGAGAGCACTTATGTATATGAAAAAAAACTTGTTCGTAGGAAACACAGGCATAAGGGAAATACACAATTCCCCTTACCCATGCAAATTTTGTTCACTCAAGATCAAGTCTAGATATTCGAGATGGTCGATAATCCTTTGTTTAAATAAAAAAAAACTAGAATCATACAAGACAACTTTGAATGGAAATATTCTAAGCCACGGTGAATGTTCTTACTCTTTACTAATATTTTGTGTATGCTGCGGTCTTGGGGAAAGAAGTTGTTTGAAATTCTGAGCAGCAAAATAGAAGGAAAAACGCAGCTAGACAAAGCGTTACACATTCGTGTTGTTCGGGCAAAAAAAAGAACCCCATAAAGGAATGCAGTGGAACAACATTTTATAAAATTAAAGCGTTACTCGAGAGACAGTAAGGTTTGGTTGAAAAGATCACCTGTCCACTTTAAGAACAAAGAACAATAAAGCGGCTCTTTAACATTCACAATTGACTCTGAACAAGACTGCAACTAAACTATTGCCAATGCAAACGAAGTGGCTGTAAATTTACTATCGATTTAAAGCCTTTAAGGGTCTTGCAGTAATTATTGTTATTAAATAATTCTTTCTTTTTTCAAATAAAACACACTTGTTTTATTTAAATGTAGGTACATAAGCAAATTCTTATTAAACTAATCAATTACCTATCGGTTTACCAATTCTCCAACGCTTCTCCGTCAAGTCTTCAAGTATAATCCCATTGGCGACACTTGGTCTCAGATGATAAACAGGCTTCGGAGAGTTTTCATCGTATAATGGATTCACAAAGTTCAGGTTCTTGTTCTTCGGTTCTGGTGGCGGAGACTTGGGCGGCGGCGGCGACGACGAAGTCGAATCATCAGTCCACTTCTGCTGTTCGTTCTTAGTATCCTGCTGATAGTCATTGCAAACCCGTTTGCGCTTCCTTGTGCTATGAACGGACGCAATATGCTGTTCTGGAGCTATACGTTTGCCCATTGATGAAGGTTACTACTCCACTCTTCCAATTTGGATCACAATTTTATTTTCGAGAAAACATTAAGTTTTCATAAACAATTCTCATTCGGCGGACAGACACTGCAATAAAAAAAGCAAACAAAGAAACAACTATTATATACGGAAGCAAGCAAAATTAATTAAGTTTTCCCCCATTTTAGAAATTGTGAATTTTTTTCGTGCTTTGCCTTTTTTTCCCTATCGTTTTCAAGGTGTAGACATCGTACATTCTTCAATTGCAATTTGCACCTCCCTTACAAGTTTCTGGGATTTATTGAATCATATATTGGAATAATACTATTTTAATACTTTTTTTGAGTTTTCTAATTTCTATTCTTGTGCATGGTATCTATAGATTTATTGGTTTTTCTTTTACATTTCATCAGGTACACATTTTGGTACTGCAGGAGGAAGAAAAATTCTTTTTTTTTTCAGTCACAGGAAAAAAACTATTGATCGTACACCACAGTCACCGACTTCTTTTCATTACCTGCTAGATTTCTAATTGTATAAATAGACAAATTAATGAATCACATGTTAAAATCAATTAATTTATAGATTAATTTTGTATTGATTGGGAATTTTCATTGAATATTTGCAAAAAAAAATAATATAACTTGTCTTGGCAGAGCAACCGAAAATTTGGCTTTCTTTTCACACAAGCAAATGTCGGTGGATTAAAATGGGAAGAGGAACAACTTGTTCATGGAAATGGAATGGTCGTCATTTTGTTGGAAATTGGTTGTCTCTGTTGTTTGTTTGGTTTTATTAGTGGGTTGGCAGATATAGTTGTTGTAGAATTTACCTGTTTTGATTTTGGAATGGAAATTTTGATTTTATCAGTTTTTTTTTTCATAGAAATATATATCTTTCTTTGTCTGGCTCTCAACGATTTGTGTGAAAATGGATTTGTAAACAGTTTTGTGGATTAATTTAAAAGAATTGCCGGTGTTTTGTGTTTCTGGGGTACAATATTTGGGTAAGAACGTTTAAATGAATTAAAAATGTCTATTTAACTTATGTATTTTATGAAATGTGGATGTTAAAGGTCGGTTTAATATTGATTTTTTTTTTTGTTTTTTATGTTCGTTTCGTTTTTATCTGTATCCAATAATGGTGCTGTTTGTTTGTATTATTTATATTGATGGAACAGGTGGAAAACTGAAATAAGAAAGTAAGGCTGTGTGCTCATAAAGCTCATAATAATTTTAATTTTTTTTATAATTTGTAATTTTATTGTTTGATTGCAATTCTCCAGTTTTAACTCAATAATAATAAATAAATTCAAACGCTTTTTGCTGCAAATCTGAAACAGTGACTGAAAAAATATGAATTTGACGAATTAGTGTATCAAAAAAGTTGTTTAATATGAAAGCTTTGTCAACAATCCGTACACTTGTCGCATGACGATGTTATTGTTTTGAAGTATTTTAATGTTTTCTAGTTTATTTATAGGGCACGTTAACAGTCGGACGGTGAACAAGGATTTAAAAAATCTTTTTCCTGCGAAAAAGAAAACTGAAAGGAATTTGTTTTTAATTTTCAGATTTGATCTCAGATTTAAGATTTTTTTGTAAAAGAATGATTTTTAAAAGATGGATTTTTTTGTAGTTGTGTGAGCGCCTTTTGACAACTTTCTGTCGTGACTTTTGACAGTCTAGACGGAATTGAAAAAAAAAACAGAAAACAAGTTATAGGTACAAAATAAATTGGTGCCGATAGAAAATCTTTAAATTTAAAATTTCAAATTGTTTATCCAATTTTGTGTAGTGAAAATGAGAACAATGTGCTTATTATCATTAATAAAACGGATGAGAAGTTTATTTTGCTTTCTTGAGAAACTCACAAAATACCACCATCGGAAGAAGACGGCGACGTAGATATCATGCCTAATGAGAATTTTACAAAATTATTCAAAAGGGGTATTTATGCAATCGCGTAAAACCTCGATAAAGCGTAAAAACCACGTGAATCTTCTTTGAACTGTCAAAATTTGTATGGGAATTTATTTATGCTAACTTCATATATTTATCTCATAATTTTGCCAGATAAAATGAAAAAAATATCCTCATAAAACTGAGGAATGTCTTTTTTTAGTTGCGTTTGTCTTTTGTGACAGCTGATACACTTGCAAGAAAAAGTCTACGTACATCATTCTTGTGTACGTATACTTTGGTAATCCTTTTTTAGATACATTAATAGATGCTGACTAGTTTTTATATTTATATTTTCAGCTATAATAAAGCGAAAAATAATTGTTTTCCTCGAATTTTATATTCTTTTAATAGAAACAAGTAACTAAATAATAAGATCTACTAGTGTACGTACACTTTTGTTAGTAAGTGTACTTCAATCTCAACTCTGACCTTAAATGACTGTTTCCACTTTTACGCAATTTGTTTCTAAGGGGCGTTCATGGAGATGCTTGCGGAAGGATAGCATTTTCTGCGGTGTATGAATTTATCTCGTTGCATAAATACCTCAATGTTTTATTAGTTCTTTCTTGATGTATTTTTTAAATTTAATTTACACAAAACTTTCAATTCAAGAACAAAATTCAACTGAAATGCAAACTTCAGTGACATTTGCGAATTGTCATATAAAATAGTTTGTGTGCAAACCGGTGTAGATCTCGGTAAAAATCCAGATTTCCAAAAAGTGATCTAGATGAAAAAAGGATTTTTTTGTCTACGGCGAAAGATGACAAAATCTTCATAGACACCATAGGCCTATAGTAGTGTGAGATTCTTAGTCACTAAAAAAATACCTTCATTTGTTCATTCGACTTACCCCTGTGGGTTCCGGGATGTAAGAATAGGCCCACGGTACGGATGTGCCTGCAGTAAGAATCTGCTAAAACATCCTCCCCTATAGGTCCGGGGGAATTGGCCTATGGTCAGGTTGCCGGAAGTACGAGCCTTCCAATACCTAGTCTAGTTAAGCGATCACTACTTTTTCCGTAAGGATAAGAGGCTGTAACCATGCTTCTAGGCGGGTATTCAGGGAGTGTCCTAGTCTTCACCTTGGTTGACTGGATATGAACTGTTTGCCTTACTGGATGGTGGGCTAGCGACTTCATGGAGTCGAACCACAAGTGCGTCTCATGAGAGACGGGCGAGGCCTCACCTAGGGTCTAAAAGTAGTCACCGTGGGTTAACAGGAGCCCCGGCTGATTACGTGAGCTTGTCTCGGTAGCAGTCGCCTGTTAAAATTGAGGTAGGCCCCCTTGTGGGAGCTTCACGGGGGCTGTGGTTACTCCAAATGCGGAAGCGAAAAGGTATCTTTGGTTTCTGGGAGGATGGCACGGCTTCGTAAGAAGCGTGTGTTCATTGTCTTATTTAGCCTTGATACTATGGGTGCATGATAGGCCCTGCTTCTTAGCAAGGAGGATGAATTTTCCATGAGAAATTCATCATTTGTTACTAGAGTGGTTTGGCAGACCACTCTAGATGATAGTGTGGTCTGGTAAACCACTTTAGGGGTCTTGTCCGCCCCAAGGGAACTCCATAAGTGGATAGGCCCACCGTGGAATTAAGCCTTAATAGGCAGGTGTCCACGTAAAGCCTCTTCACGATCTGTTCATTCGACTATACAACTAAGTTGCCTTATCAAGTAGTTTAATCTTCATTTTCATTAATCACGTTTGGCAGGGAGCTCTCCATCGAGGGGCAATACCGCATAATCACACGGTTATATGTCTTGCTACGCTAGGTCGAACGGTCCCGTTCCCCGAAGTCGGCGTACAAGATTTGTCTCTTCAAAGGCCCCCTGTATGCTTCTATTACAATGGCCTTGTAAACGTGTTTTAAACTTGGTGGCAGATTTTTTAATTTCATCGTTGACAGTTTCCAGACACAGGTCTGTGTAAATCGCTGTTTCGTATGGAGCACCAACAATTGCTCTGAGGACTTTGTTTTGAAATGTTTGCAGTGTTTGTATATGGTTTGGCACAACCCCAAAGTTGTATTCCGTAAGTCCACGCAGGTTTTAGCACTTGCTTGTAGATAAGCAGTTTGTTATAAGTACCTAATTAGATTGGAATATTTTCTAACTAGCAAGTTTAGTTCTCATAACTTAATATCGAGTTCGTCTCTTTTCTTTTAAACGTGCGTCTTCCATTTAAGCTTAGCATCAAGAGTCACGCCTAGATACTTTGCTTCGTTAGCATACGGTATTTGAACCGAGTTAATAAAGATGGGTAGATTGTTAACATTCTTTTAATAGCGAGTTTCATTCAAATTTCAAAGATTTGATCTGAAAATCAAGATTTGCTCTTTTCAATGAAACTTGTTTCATCATTTAATCCTAGTATTGGTCATTCACTGACGAGCATACACAGTATTTGATATCACACACAAAAATACCGGCATGTACAGTATATATATTTAAAATGCCATATTTGTATTTTCTTACTTCAAAAACACCTTTATTTGTTGTTTTGTATATTTAATTGATATTTGTTAATTTTTTGACTAAGCACGGGCTAGCAAAAGTTCACAACAAACAATAAAAATAACAAAATATTTTCCATTTGACGTTTGACCGAAAGAATATTTACATGTATATGTGCATTCAGATCAAATCTGCCAACCCATCAGAGATCAAATCTTTCGTGTTGAGATTTGCTCTTTTTCTTGCAATGAAACTCTCGAAATTGAAAAAAGATCAAATCTTTTGACAGAAAGAGCAAATCTTTTCTTGAATGAAACTCGCTATAAGTAAAGTTAACATGTGTTGATTTGGACTCGTTTAGAACAATGCGCCATTTCTTCATCCAGTTTGTTATTTTATCAAGAGTTTTCTGTAGCTTTTCGGTTGCTCTTTCAATTGAGCTGGATGATTCAAGTATGGCCGTATTCATCATGGCCGTCTTCTTCTTGAGGTATATCTCGAGTATAAAGGTATAAACATTGGGCCAAGAACGCTTCCTTGTGGAACATCAGCATTTATTTCTTTAAATCCTGAATATTCAGGGACTTGTTTCACTCGGAAAAGTCTATTTTCCAGATAGGATTCCAGAATAAAATATATTTGTTTCGGAAAAACCTGTCTTAATTTATATCTTAAGCCGTCGTGCCAGACCTTATCGGAAGCTTGGGAAAGATCAGGAAACGCGCTTGAACATATCTTTTTCCCCTCTAGGGATTTTTCAATTTCATTTGTTATTCTGCACACTTGATCAATTGTTGAGTGGTTATTTCTAAAACCGAATTGGTGTGCGGGAATATGCCTTTTCTCTTATACAATTAATTGGAAGTAGGCGCTTGAGTAATAATTTTTCGAATAACTTAGAAATTATTGGTAATAACGAAATTGGTCTGTAAGCCTTCTTTTCATTAAGAGTTTTGCCTGGTTTTGGGACCATAATGACTTCGGCCACTTTCCATAGCCGTGGAACGTATCCAAGCCTAAACGTGGCATTAATCAGATGTTGGATTTTAGTGATTGCTTTTCTCGGCAACTCTTTAAGAATGGGTGCATTTATTAAGCCGTATCCGCGAGCTTTTTTGTTTTTTTTTTGCTTTCTTATAGCGTCGAAAAGTTATGAAAATGTGACATCTCTTTTCAGAGGTCCAATGAGTATCACCGGGTTTTCTCAACAACTCCTCACCGTCAAAGGGTTTGAAAGTTTCCTCGAGGTGATCGGCAAACAGATCTGCCTTTTATTTGTCCAGTCTCCATTGTTTGTTCAAATTAGTGCGGATTGTAACTTGGGTTTTTTAAAACCTTTAATAGCCTTCCACAGAGAGTAATTCGTACTTTTTTTGCGGAAAGACCTTCGAGATAAGTAGAAATCTCACGTTTTTTTTTGAATCTCTGATTGCATTGTTTCAGTTTACTGGAGAGGTGATTCAAAATAGTTTTGTTTTGAGGAGCGCGGGTTTGCTGCCATTTCTTACGTGCTTTTCTTTTTTCGAGTATAAGTTCTTTAATTCCAATTGAAAAAAGGAATTGATTTTTTTTTAAACGAATTCGACATTAGTTAAAGGTTAATGTTTTTCATGGAATCTATTTTTCTAGAGTTAAAATTTAAAGAAAATTATGCGAAGTATGTACGGAGAAAAGCGTACGACAAAATCCAAGTTCATGTATTAATATATAGATGCTCTCTCGTCTGTCCAATATAAATATTCAGTATAAGAAAATAGGAGGATAGGACCAACGAACTTATAACTTTGATAGGACGTTCAATTCTCACTTTAACGGTAGTGGAATCTCTTTAAGCTGTGAGAGCGAAAATATTACAGGGTTTCCTTAGTGCATATTATTCATTAATATCACCAATTTAAAAAGCACCAATTCTAAAAGCTTTAAAAAAAAAATCTAAAGAAAAATCCACTATGATTCAAAAATAATGTCACTTTCAATAAGGCCTGTACTAACAATTTACATTGGGCAAAGTATAGCTCATTTGCACAATACACCCTAAATTGTATTTTATGTGTGAGGAGTTTTCTGGTGAATCCGAGTAGTGGAAGAGTGTGGTGCCTGTCCCAGTCGATCTTATAAGAATAGTCGGTGGGAAAATTTCTGACGGATATTAAATTGATAAATTTATATACTCCTCTCCTATTATTTACTTTTTGTATATAATTTTGGAAGTTCATTAAAAATACATTGAAAAGCGTATCCGTAATGTGCATCTTTAATACAAAACCCTTCCAAGAAAACTTTCTTAAAACTATCCCAATTATTTATTTTACAAATTTAAACCCAATCGTTTCGAAACCCTTCTTTATGGGTAATGTAAAAATAACGTACGGTAGGTATTTGAAAAAATTGCTAACATTAAGTCGTTTTGGCTGTTAATCTGTATAAAAAGCGCACAGACAGTTTTGTTTTTTTTATGATTTTTTATTTAACTTTAACTTATATCTACTTAAATGCTAGACAAAAATCTTAAAACTAGCTAAATCTATCATCTTTATTAACTAACTGGCCCTATGCGGGCGCTCTAAACTAATCTCTAACTTAATTTTAATTGCCTTTCGGCCATAGGCCGGGTTTTAACAGAGCCACCAAAATTGGTGGACCTGATCAAGGGCTTCCTTCCGATCCCGGTCGGGGACGACTCTACTGAAACGAAGGTGCTCTGCTTCGCTCCCAGCGACTATGTCTCGGTCGTAGAGGAGTCGCCTATCAATTGTTCTGCGGCCGACGTGGTAGATCAACGGAACCGCCGATCTATCCTGAATCAGCCCTCGACTATCTAGGTATAAGAAAAGCCTCGGGCGGGATAAGATAACTCAAACGTGTGCTTTTAAGATATTCATCTTGGAAGTAGTAAGCCCCGAAGATTTGTCCATTAGTTGAGGTTATCGCCCTTGCAATGTGACCGCGAATGAGCTTAATCAAAAAGTTATGTTTCCTGTTTGTATTGGCCCCGTTGTATAGAACCTCGTTGGAATAATAGTGTTTGTACTCCGACTCTGGTGTTCTATAAAGTCCGAGACAAGTGCGAAGGCACTGTCTCTCGAACACCCGAATCTTTTGCATTAGAGATAGTGCAAAGTTGAACCGCACAGGGCATCCGTAGGCAATCATCGGCCTGATGAGGGAGCGCACAGACGTGGGACTGTCTGTGCGCTCCCTCATCAGGATTGAATGGTGTTTCTGATTTTAGATTTTATCAACAGTATGTTGCAGGCGTGGTGCAGTAGATAATATGTTTGCTTCTGACCCGGAGGTCGTCAGTTCGATACTCAGGTTGAGAAGAAATTTTTCTAACTCCTAGTGCAAGCTATAGCCGTCCGTGAGTTTTAAGCGAGAAAATAGTCGCCTGATTCTCGACCTACTCCGCCAAAAAAAGAATTCTCTACTATCTTTCTAATTCTTCTAACTAGTGTCGTGCAACGTCATGTTGCATTCTAAAAGGCAATGTGCCTTACACACAATTAGTTAAAAATATTATTATTATGTCGCATTCGGTTAAAATCTTTATACGGAAAGAGTAGATTTTATCGAGCTATTAAACATGTAAAAAAAATCAAATATATCGAATTAAATTGTTAAATTATTATTTGAAAATTTACATATGGCTGTTTGCGCGACAACGTTTCTATAAATAATTCCGATATTGAAATCCTTTATTACAGCAAACATATCTTAGTTTTCCTTTCATTATTAGTTTTATATCGGTGGTCAGCTTTTCGCATTAGGTACAAAAGAATGATCCTTTAACTTACAACAATAAAATGTTAACCATTTAAAAGGCCTTGCTTGAATGGCAATTGTTTCACAATCAATTGAAATTATTTCTTTTTTTAAACTTCTTTACTGCTTTTCCTTTATAATCGTTAGCTTTTGGCTTTCCTGGAAGAGCGTTGACAAGGGAAGGCAATAGTTTTTGGCTATAGCATGCCTGACTGATTTCTCGCCCTCTAATCTAATGCTCTGAACTGTTCAAAGTTTTCCTCTCAAAAAACCTACAATTTTGAACAACAAAACATTTTTATTGGTATACCAACAGAATAGTGTTAAAAGTAAATAGAACCAACATAATTTTGTTGAAAGCTGAACAGTTAGTTTAGGATTAGCTTTGAAATCACAAGCCTGTAAGTAGTTTGTTGGTTAGTTAATTTATTTATGCCTCTTTTTCTAAAATTAATGATTCTTAGTCCATTCTTCGCGTTCTTCTCGCTCCCTGATGACTTCCTTTAGGTATGGCTCTAAGTATTTGGTATCTTCTTCGTACTTAGTCCATTGCTCTTTGGGAAGAATTGTCTTTGTGAGCGACAAATTCATAGCTCTTACAAGGCGATAGTTGCGCTCGTCATAGAGGTGACGGGGCAAACGTCTGATTGCTTTCTTTACATCTTCGTTTTCATAAAGACAATCATCTCGGTGGAGACCTTTTGAAAAATTGTTAATAAATCATTTGAAATTTCAAAGTGCGATACTATCAAATACATACCATATTGGTTAAATCCTGATAGATTGTATGCCCATTTTCCAAGGCTTGCTGTAACAAATAAGAATGGTTATGTAATAAATTTAATTTTTTCTTTGTGGAATTCATTGCAAATAGTTGTTGAAAATTTTAATTTTTATTTTGTTTAATGATTGATTTTTGAAACTTACAAAATACAAGAGGTCCTTTTCTTGCGATATATCCAGACATTTTTGCAAAACTTGGCTCCGAAAATAATTAATCGAAACGAAAATTGCTCGAAAGGCTGAAAAAGAACTCTGTCAATTAAATGTCACTGTCAGTTATGGAAGTTCAGCGTTCAGCTGTTCAGCTCGTGGTTGTCACTGTTAGGTATGTTTCTTTTCGTAAAAGTTTTCAAGTCGAAAACTACTAAATTAAAACAGTTTGTCTGTTCCCAATCTGCGAATTCGTACGAATTTTCACGAATTTCTGCTAATTCCTGTTCCTGTACACCAAAAATTCGTAGAAATTCGCAGAAGAGAGAGCTCGTGAAAGAGAAAATAATTTCACCACCCTGCGAATTTCTGCTCAAAATTTTTTTGAAGGCAGATAAAAGTAGCAGCCAAACGTTAGTTTGGTGTGAGTCAGAGCAGTGTGAGTTGTGTCCTCTGATGCCAATGCCAGCTGTTTGCAAAAAGAAGTACAGAAGAATTGTTGCTGGAAGCTTGGCAGCACCTACAAAACTACTAATTGTGGAGCTCATGCAACAAATAGGCAAAACGTTTTCCTTGAAATAATAAACAAAACATTTTAAAAATCGTTTCGCAATAATTGTTAGTTTCAACCAATCTTTTGATATTTAAGTAGTGATGCTCGAACATCCGACAGTTTATCGATAGCATAGATAGTGAAAAATATCGGCTACATCAATAGTTTTAAAAACAATCGAATGACTATCGATAGTTTTAAATAATTAAAACTTAAGCGTGAAACAGATTGAACCAGCGACAGCACCAGCACCGTCAACAGCAAACAGCACGCTGACCAGCAAAATAAATTGAAACACATTGCCACCAGCACCAGCATCGTCTTCTTACTTCTGTTTGACACTTTGTGTCATAAAAAAGTATACGAAGTTTTCTTTTGCCCCTGAATTTCACTTGCTCAAAGTTGGTAGGAATGGAACAGCAAAAGCAAATTTAGGACTTTGGTCTAACGACGCTGGTGACGTTGCTGGTGCTGGTCTAATCTAATTTGAGCCATTGAAATACATTGGTTCTAAATTAATGGCGGCCGCTGTTGCTGGTGCTGGTGCTGGTTCAATCTGTTTCACGCATTACCTTCACAATAAACAATAATAAAGCTCACATTATTGAACGCACCTAATAATTCATTTTAGAAAAAAAATTGATACATCTGTTTCTTATTCCTTCGCTAATCCACCTTCTTCGGTGGACTAACTTAGGAAACGTCGATTATTGTTTTTTTTTTATTAATAATTAATAATTATGAATTTAGTCCACGGAAACATATAGCCTAACCTTTCGCTATTCCATGTTTATTAATATACCTGTAAGGGTATTCATAAACAGTGGTAAGCTTTACTTTTGTTGTAAGGATAGGCGGTCATAAATCTATAAAATCTGAACAAGTCCATCAAATTTGATGACATTGTTATCAAAAGAGTTAAAAACTATGAATAATTTAAATTGTATTTTAATATTTTTATTGATAGAAGGACCTTTAATAGTAAGTTTTAAATGCTTTATAATTTGCGTTTGCCTATTCATTTGATAAATTTATCGATAGTATCGGTACTATCGATTTTTTTTGCAAAACTATCGATATTATCGAAAATAAATACTTTTGATGCTTAAGCAACACTAGGAAAGAATGCTGCAATTTTTTTGGTTTAAAGCGTTCCCGTACTTTTTTCGTAGAAATCTCTCAGAGAGAAGATATTCCCTCTACTCAAAAATCTGACAGCTGGGAATTTTCTGCGAATAATTATCTGGAACACAACTTTTGAGAGTAGGGCATAATTTTTTTTAATTTTTTACCTGTACCGGATATTTCTTTGTTTCATGTCAAAATACAGTCAGTCAATCACCAATACTTTGAACAAATTAAATCAAATTTGAATGAAAAAAACTAATTTCACTTTTGAGAGCAAACAATTGAAATTTTAATGAAACTCGTTATAATAGTCTGTGTACGCATTCTAAATCCGTTAAATTTGTGAACATCAAAAGTTATTTCTGCGATCTAAAAAATCGCCAGGTTCACCTTAGAAAACGTCGGCAGGTCTCGTAGTTTTTGTTTTTTCCATTTCTGAGGTGTTTTCCATTTGTTTTGATCCAGAAGTTTTTCCGCCCGCATTTTTTCTTCGATAGGCAAGCACATTTTTTCGAACAGCCTCCATTTTTGTTTGTGTTTCATGCTTTTTAGCGATACCGGTGATCTGCAGTCGTTGTTAACCCAGGCTTTGTATGCACACTTTTGGGAAAGTTTTTAGGTGTTTAAGTGATATTTGATTTCTCCTTTAGTCGCCTTTTACGACAAGCGGTGAGGCGCTGTGAGGATATTCTACCCCGTCCCTGCACAGACAGGTATGACAGGAAGAGTAACTAATATTTAAAGAATTCAAAGTTCTACGATCTGACAAACTCTGCATCAAAAAACCATAATAACTGGTTTTAAACATAGATTCGGAAAACTTTGTCAAACAGGCAATAAATTACGTCTATTCGATGAGTCGCTCCAAACTGCTCTTAGCAGAAAGAGCAATAAAATGAAAATTGACCGATGTTAACTGCAGTACAGTGAGCAAATTAGTGCAGCTAAAAGAAGAGCAGTGTTTTCTGATTTATTTTTCAAAGAGAACAGAACCGTAGAACCAAATGTTTTGTATGTTTAAAATATGATTAAACTCTGATTAGCTTTATTAGACAATAGAAAGCAAATATGTACATTCTAAGAATAAAATTAAAAATTCATTATATCGAACTTACGTCTTTTGAGGTCAAATTAGTAGTAGTTGAATGCTACAGCAAAATGTTTATTTTTTTATCTGACACGTTATTAGAAACACCACCATAAAGTTTCTTGTGAGCTTGTTTCCCAACTTGGACAGCATTTTCTTAAGCTTCTAACAAGCTATTTGCTCCGGTTGTTTATAATTTTTTTTTATAATTAACGCGCGCACAAGGTACTATTTGTTTCCCTTTTAATGTAGACCACACTGCGTGGGCATTAGGAAGATAGGGAGAGGAAAGATAGGAGGTGTCGATTAAGATTGGTTTTGAATGATGCTTGCAGATCAAAATGGTCAGGGAAAATCTCGCCCGGTAAACTATTCCAAATTCGTGTTGTTCGGCTAAAAAAGAATCACTATATTTCACGGTACGTCCGAAATTGGGCTCAAGGGTGAACTGATGGGCATTCCTTGCGAAACAAGTATTACGGGAGAAACTTTTAAGATGCGGAATGCAGCTGGCTACTTCGTGTGAACATTTTTTTATAAAAGAAACGATAAAATAAGAAAAGACATGAAACATTGCGTCGTTGTTCGAGAGGGGCAATTGTTTCAAAGGCAGTTCTATTACCTATCAATCTTAACGCTCAATTATGTATTCTATCAAGCAGATGAAGCGATGTTTGTGAAGCACCTGCCCAGAGGTGGGAGTCAGCAACACAGTTAAGTGGATCAGAAGTAACAGACAGAAGATCATTTATAAAAATGAGCAAAAGTGTCGGAGACAGAACAGAGCCCTGGGGCACACCAGCATTTATTTTGTGGGAATCAGACTTGAATCCGTCCAATACAACTTATATTGAACGGTCCAGAAGATAACTTCTAATCCAACGAACAAGAGTATCATCGATCCCAAAAGCACGTATTTTCGATAAGAGAGCTTCATGCCAAACCCTATCAAATGCCTTGGAGATATCAATGTTCAATAATCTTACTTTCACCAATGCGATGTAAAGATTTGTTCCACTGTTCGGTGAGATACGCCATCAGATCACCAGTGGAACGGTTGCTGCGGAAGCCATACTGACGGTCATGGAAAAACTTTCGATCTTCAAGATATTCCTTCAGCTGATTAATCAGTGTTTCCACGACCTTAGAAAGAAGGGATGTCAGTGCTATGAGTCGGTAGGAGGAAGGGGAGGATGAGTCACCTTTCTTAGGGACAGGGTGGACAAATGCTTTTTTCCATCTTCTAGGAAAGATTCCAGAAGAGTAGGTGCTATGGAAAAGCTTACGCAGTGGCTTTACTAGTGTGGAAGAACACCTCTTCAGAAGAATCGGGGGTATACAATCCGCGCCAGCGGATTTGTGTATATCGAGATCTTAATCTGAGAACATAATCCGTTTCATTTCTTTATACTTTTATGAAAAAATTTAATAGTATTTTAAAAGGCAAGTCTTTAATAACAGGCTCAAATCTAAAATATACATTATTTAATAACTTTTTCTCCTTTTTACTTACGATTATAGGGACTATAAGGCAAGTTATGCATTCGTAAAAAAAAAAAAAAATTCTAACAATCAAACATGATATTACGATGATAGAGAAGTCAAAAAAAGTGGGTCCGGAAATTCCGTCCGTCTGTCTGTCTGTCTGTCTGTCTGTCTGTCTGTCTGTCCGTATCGATATCTACAGCCTAAACGGTTGGGCCGATTTGATTCAAACTTGGTATATAGTATTTTTAGAGTGCTCTACCCGACAGTTTTTGGAATTGGCATTCTAGCTCCAAAACTAACGGTACCTGCCATATAACTTTTATTTAAAAACTTATTTTTCTCGAATGATGTTTTCTGTGCAAAATCTATCTTTTAATTTTAATGGATTTTTCAGGAAAACTTTCAGAATGATGTTTTCTGTGCAAAATCTATCTTTTAATTTTAATGGATTTTTCAGGAAAAGTTTTATAACGGTACCTCCCATATGACCGGTTTTTTAAAATCAGACTTTCTCGTTAACTAATTGACGGATTTTGATGAAATTTTCAAAATATGTAGTGTTTTATGATTTAAATAATATTGCTTATCAAAATTTTCAAAAACATTTTTTTTAAATTTTAATAATTTTTTTAAAAAAATATTTTGTTTTTTGAATATTTTGAAAACGGATCTATAGATTTTTTTTTAAATTTTTCTCCTAGTATAAACTATAGATTTCTTAAAATTGACATACTAAAAAAAATTTTAAAATATGTTTTCGAAAAGTTTTTCAAAAAAAACATTTTTTTGAAAAAACTGCTCGAACGATTTTGAAATGAAAAATTCATAAAATAGAAAACAGCAAAAGAAATAAGATGGCTTACAACATTTTTTCCAAAAAACGTTATGAATAGTGTTTTTTTGATTTCATAAAAAAATTTCCCCCAAATTTTATTTCATATTGCTCGGCTAAGCCCTAGCCATTAGTCAAATAAAAGAAGGTGACAACCTACATACATACCTACGTATTTTAAAGCATTTCATCATCATAAAAGCACACAGAATAAATAATGAGCCTATGATAAACACACAAAAACAACTAACAAATAAAAAGAATTATTCGATTAGTACTGAATGCAAAAATTTCAATCGAGAAAACAAAAGTTTACACCTTCCTATAAATAAACAAAACCACTATGTTAACTTTTAATATTGTCGCTATACCTACTCGCTTAACAGTAGTTGGAACGTGTATCTTATATTTAGTACCTACCTTCCTTCCAACCTTATTATAGGTAAATAATATCCTTAATAAATTCTATTAATACCTACCCACATCATACGTTTATCGATCCATCAAACATAATTAAGTTATTTTAATTAATTTGATTTCAAAAAGTAAAGTATTGTTATTGGGACCTATATAGGTCCCTATACCTAGCATTATTGCCCTACTGCTGATTTCCACGAATCTTTATGGCAGTTGTTCAAATTTGTCCATACCAAAATGAAAATTAAACTGAAAAAAGTCCTTTATATCTTTCTATTAGCAAATTATATTATAAGCACTAAACAACAAGTGGAAAGATAATACACTAAAAAAACTGCAAAAGCTAACAATCCTATATATTTATGTGTTTATTCCTTTATCGTGACGCATGTTCGTTCGAGCTTCAAACCACAACGATTCTAAAGAAGTTGCACGTCAAAAAAACATTAAAATTAAATCTTTGTCAAAAAGACGCCTGTACCTAAAAAGGATTAGCACACAGGAGCAAGTATGTGCGACCCAGTCGTGCCTTTTATTAATCTGAATCACATAAGCCAGCAAGGTGATACCCTAAAAGTTCTTTCTTTAATAGAAATATTCCAATTCCAAACGAGTTTATTCAGAACTTATTTCTATGTTGTTTTTTAATCATCTTGAAAATTTTCCATTCAGCAATTATCTACACTCATCACCATGCTGCTCATCCACAAGTCTCAAATCGCGAGATCTTGATCACCACCTTTTGCGTGAAATAAATCTCACAAAAGTCATCGATTAACTAAATAGTTTTCTCTTAAAAGATTTAAAATAATCTCACTAAACTTCTAGAATGTACCTTTTAATCTCTGACTCTACTACTAATTTATTAATATATCCATATTCGTCCAAATTGAGATTTTTATTTTAACTTATTTTTAGAATGTTTTGACTTATAAACAACACAATCCATTTGTTTCGCTGGTGATCTGGTCGTCCTTCAGGGAAAGCCATCGGTCATTAACTGAACTGTCTCTGTCTGTTTTGTAATTTGGCAGTTAGCAGTTAGCACCTATCTATCTAAATAGATTTATTTTTCTCAATTGAAATCATTTAATTCAAGCCGGTTTTTATAAATGAAATAATATTGAAAAAAAAAAACGATTAAACAATTCATAAATTCATGAAAGTGGCATGGTTCTTAAAATAGCAAAGGTACATAGTACAAGTTCCCTTAATCAAGACTTTTTGAACTATGCTGCTACGGGAGCTTAGACAGCGACAGAATGCGATATTTTTTATTCGTTCCAAAAAAACAAACACGTTTTTTTAATGTTTTTGTTTTTCTGAGCTCTCGCTGTGGTTTAAAGCGGCTTTATGATAACTGAATAGATTACGTTGTCCGCTTTATACTTTGTTATTTTGTACTTTTATGTTAATCGAAGAAAAACATACTGGAACGCTTGATTTTATTTTAGTAAAATTATTTTTAATATTTAATTATTAAATGGAATTTTGTAATCACTTCTAGAAAAATGGACCAGTTAGGATGTTAGAATAGCTGTTTTTCAGCATCTTTAATGAAATATATGCAGAAATAGTTTAATTTTGAAAATATATGGTATAAAATAAAACTGGTCGAAATAGAACGATAATTTAACGAAAATATTATTTAAGATGTCTGTCACAACAAATAGAGTCGATTATTTTTTCAACTTGAGGTTAACTGGCTGAACACAATAGTGAAGCTGAAGCTGAAGTATGAAGCGCAAAAATAGAAATAGTGATGAAGTTGACTCGAACACAATAGGTCCGTTCGCCTACTTTTTGATGTGTTTTAGGAAAGCTGTCAAATTTTAAAGAGTGGAGATGACAACTTTAAGAAGTAAAAGAACCCTTTGTGCATCAAAATAGGAAAACTTTTTAAACGTCAAAAAAATAAAAAAAAAACAACTAATCGAAATGGCTCAATTCAGTGCAGATTAAATAAAAATGGTGATGGAAACCAATTTATTAGGCTATTATATTACTTATTCTGGATTTAACTTTTAAAAAAATTAATTAATTTAAAATTCTTCAAATACGATGACATCACGAAACGTCAAATTTCAAACGTAATTTTGAGTTTGACAGAACTCACATTTCTACCCGAAGAAATTTGTTGGTTTAAAATAGGGAATTCAGGAGAAATATTTAAACATATAAACATATGTTTATAATTAGGGTTGGTTATAAATTTCTTTTCTAACCAGCTCTATAAATAATTCCGTGTTTCCCTCACACATTTTGTTTTCGTTTGATTAAGCTAGTTCAAGTTTCTTGAGATTTCGGATTGATCAAGGAATTTTCTCAGTCATTCAGTCATCCTGTGAAATGTCAAGATGAAGCTGAAGCGTGAAGCGCAAGTTGAAGTTGAGTGAACTTGCGCTTCAGCTAAATTTCAAGCTTCGGCTTCTCATTGCCTTATAAGGTTCGCGTATATTTAACTTTGACATCGCTTCATACTTCAGCTTCAGCTTTACCATTGTGTTCTGCCAGAAAATCTCAAACACGATCAGAAAAACTAGTGCCCATTGTCAGCTCAAGGAAAGCAATGAAAAAGTAAAATGAACATTTGACAAATAGGCAGCAAAATGTATGTATCTAGTAATAGGTATTCATAAAAGTGCCAACATATAAATAAAATATTAGTATAGAACCACAGTACTCATAACTAAGGTAATATATTGCGCAGGTTGTCAAAATCTGATCTGTCAATTTATATTAAAAATGGAACAAAACTACACACCTCACATTTGTTTTATATTTTTCCTATTTTCTTGTTTAGTAAAAAGCTTTTTTATAAATTAATTACCACAAATACTTTAAAATACAGCCACGAGATCTATTTTTTTCAGAACAAATAAACAAGCTAATAGTCTCTGGCGGCCGCCATTTTACTTTAATTTTGACAAATGCGCAGAAGATTGCAAATATAAAACCTCTAGTAATATTACCTTACATATGTGTACTATGGTATAGAACGACCTCGACAAAGAAAAATAAATAAAACTAGTTCTAAACAAGAAAAATTGTCATTATTATCTGATTATAATATTATTATTACATTATATGTTTTACGAACTATGAAAAGAACGTCAGACAGCATAATTGCTATGATGCTATCAAGAAAATGTTGACAGCCTTATACGATACTCTTCGTAGACACTTCGGCTTACCGATAGACTTCGGCTCTTTCGGCTTACCCAAAGAAAGAACGAATTCCTAACAAAACAACGAACACAAAACGACAGCATAAAGTACTCCATTGTTAAATTTGAATAAGTGTATCGTTTTTTTAGCAACCGGAACGTAACGATATCGAGATATTTTTAACGATTATCGTAAATTGTTATACGATCCCTGATAGGGAAAGCCTTCTCCTCTGACGTATGTATGTAATCAGTCAAATTGACATTGAGAGGTCAGATTCTTGTAGAAGATAATTTAAGGTGACCCAAAGCTAAAAGTAGAAATTAGTTGAACTTTTGCCCGCTTTAACAGAAAACAAAAATTGAAAAATGTCACAAAGCGTGTGAAACGTAACGTGACCAACGCCAAATCCGAAGCGTGGTTGTGTTTTAGGCATACAAAAATTGTTTGTTGTAAGCGCATGCAGTGTAAGTGAGTTTTTCACCAAGGCAAATCGCATAAACAACAAATTTCGTAAAGAAATAACATATTTCGTTTCTGTCATAAATGACACAAATTGTAATCAGGAGGGCATTCATTTTTTTATTGGTTAGGTATCGTAAAACGCTTCAATAAGTTGATATTAATACGAAGTTATTTCCTAAAATAGTTTTTTTTAGCGATTTTTTACATTTTCGATTTGTCAATATTGAATGAATATAAGTATCGTCTTTTCTGTCGGTATTATGTATATCGTCGTGCATTATGTGCAGTTCATATCGAGTTTATGTGCATCAAATGAACGCGAGCTCAATTAACTTCATTAATAACTTTCAAAATTTTCAAGAGCATAGTGAATAAAGGAAAGTGAATGGAAATTTTGAATTTGACGATATGAAAACTAGGTCAAACTAGTATATAGAGTTTGTATTAAAACCTTCAATTCATTTACTTAGTCTAGCCCTGGACAAAAACGTCTTTTTTCCAACTTAATGATACAAATTTAATCTCGTTGATTATAGTTCACATTAAGTTTTTGGCAAAAACTTTATAATATGTAAAACTGAAAAAAAGCGAAAGTTGCGTCTTGACAAAGGCATCTACTCACTGTCAACTGATGAGTACAAGTGAGTTACCGGGACGAAACGCGAATTTTTGATGGACTTAAAGGCCGTAAAAAGCTATTTTGAATCAATACTAGGTCAGTTGCGTATACCAAGTGTTTCTTCGATCAATAACTTGAAGGACCGCTTTCCTTGATAGTCGTTAAGTTGTTATATGTATATCAAAATGAATTGAAGATTGGAATACAAAATATTCTATTAACATTAAAAGTCAAAAGTTTTTCAACCCTTTCGAAATACTTTTCGCCCCATACTTGAGATGCAGAAATTGACGCTATATTTGTTGGCGAAACATTTTTTTTCACATGTAGAACCAATAATATTCTTAGTCTTACCAATTATATCTCCTTTAAATGCTGTTCCATGTTTTCATTGAAATTTTAAAGATTTGATTCCAAAATCGAGATTTGACCTTTTGAATAAAACTTCTTTCATAATTAAATTGTAGTATTGGTTAAGGAATGTCACTCTTCCTTTGTCATTTGCATTTAGGGATGCAACATTGTTCATTAAAACATCGATGTTTGAACACCGATGTTATGATGATGATATCGATATTTTCGCCATGCTTAAGAAAAATGTTTATGAACTGATTTTTAAAACTCAATAACCGGTTACTTCTTGAGTTAAAATACAATAACTTGATTTCTAATAAGTTAAAACCAAATATTGGAGAATATAGTGTATGTAAAAAATATAATAATAATAATATATAGTAATAATTTTTATTACGATGTAAAGGTAGAAAAAATACATTTCATTTGATATCAAAATCAATTCCCTACGTACCTTACATCGGAAAATATAAGCAGTTTTGCCGGAAAAATGAGCGAAATTCTGCTTCCGCATTAGTCAACTTCAAGCTCAAATATCTCAAAAACCCCACGAACGATTTTGAACATATTTGACCCACATAATTTCCTTAATATCACCTTTCATTTGATACTAGATTCATTAGTGAACGCACTGGGCCCAAAAATGGGCCATCTCCTTTCAGAGAGATGTCATTACTCAATGACAGACTACTATAGAATGCCGTCTGTTGGTCTTGCTCCTTATTTATTCACTCGTCATCTGGTGTGTGTTGCCGTGGTGTTAGATATTCATAAACCGAATTATCACCTTTATAAAAGAAAATTAGTCTAAATTTATAATCAAACATGTATAACACTGTGGAATAATTTCGTGCTATGCGCTTTTATTTGTAAAACATCTGTAGCAACACCCTTTTTCACCAAGAAATATAAATAAAATAAAACAGCTTTTTGTTTTCGTCTATCGTGTTCGTGTCTGACTGTGAGCTCTGAGAAGAAGTTTTTCAATAATTTCATGCTGTTTGCTGTATATTTTCACGCAATACTCGTCCCCAACTTCAGTTACAATCTGTTCACCTTGGTGCTAGTATAGTCGCTCGCTCTGAACGTTGCCACGACCTACGAATTCGTGTTTTGTTTAAATATTCGATTTGGGTTTCTCCTCCGAGTTCCGATTCAATCTTAATTATTTTTTGTATTGCCAGTAGTGGATGATATTTGTCACGTCGTCGTCATCTTGTTAAACCAGCGTATCTCTTCATACCTGGATTTCGAAACAATCGTGGAAAATATAAAATAGGAAACTATTTTATATGAATTATTTTTTACTCTTTGGATGGGTATCAAAGGAATGAATAATAAAAACATCAGCAAAGATTGCTTAGGTCTTCGTTTGCGCGTCAACGGCCTGCATCAAACCTGGAAGTGGCTACACCAAACCATCGCCCTCCACGAATACCTTATCTCTGTAACATCGGCAGATTCTGCAAGAACAAAAGAGCAATATTTTGCAAACTTTTAGATTAGAAAGTAGGTAGGTACCTACTAAAAACGCGGTACTAAAAAAACGCTTTGAATAGAAAAATACTTTTAATTATTATTGAATGCCTGGCATCGCTCAAGAAATCTTTTACTAAGTAAACATACATCCATAAGAAATTGCTTTATAGATACTATATACATATATATAAACAAAACGAGTTGTGCGCCGTTGTATTAGTGAGTGTTCATTTATATAGACAAAACAATAAAGTGAAAACAAAAGAGAACGATAAAAAAACGAACCTAACCCCCAAAAAAAAATTGAAAATAATATTAATTAAGTACATAAAATAACAAAAAAAGTTAAAAATTCTATACTCCAATAACAGTAGTTCACTGCCATTTTGAAAGTTTATTGTATAATATTTGCATATTCATTGATTTTAAAGGAGAGTGAAAGAGAAGTAAATTGAATAAAAACTAATTATAGGGTAAATCGCGAAAAAAAAATAAGAAAACACAAAGTAACAAAGAAAATTGGAATATATTTAAGCACATAGTTGCAAATTGTACTATTTTGAGATAAGGATAAGAAAAATAAAGTAAAAAAAAAAAACTATCTGTCACCATGCTGATGCAGGTCGGAGGAAGGGTTGCCACCCAGATGAGATGTTTTTTGACTGTCAGCCGACAAAGCACAATTGATGTGCGCAAGTGCTTGCTATCATCATCAAGTAGCACAACAACGTCAACTCCTGATAACAACACCACCCGACAACAATCAGATGGTAGTTCCAATTCCAATAAGGTTAAGAAGATTTCCGACTCGGAGATAAAGAAATCGGTTTTCATATCACAATCATCTGATATATTTACGAACCTGGCACTAGAGGATTGGTTGTATAAGAATTTTGATTTTACTCATCATCATGTCTTGTTGTTGTGGGCTAATGATCCTTGTGTTGTGATTGGACGTCATCAGAATCCATTTACCGAAGCTAATGTGTCTAAGTTGTTGGATAAAGGCATTGTTCTGGCAAGGAGGAATAGTGGTGGAGGTGCAGTTTACCATGATAGAGGAAATTTGAATTGTACATTCTTTACGCCGCGGGATCGTTACAATCGAAAGTATAATTTGAATATTCTTACAAGAGCTCTGTTTCGCGAATGGGCTATCAAATCGGAGATAAACAAGAGGGATGACATCGTTATCAGTGGGAAAAAGGTAAACAGGGAATATTGTTGTAAAGTTTTGTTGATAGGTGCGAATGTGTCTTTTTTAATGAGTATGGTTACAGGAATTTACTGGGAACTGTAATTGATTTCGTTTAAATTTAGAATTTATGTATGATAAATTATTAAAAATATTTCTATCCAGGATCTCCATTAGCAAAATTTCCTCCTTCCGTCCTCCAACCTATTTTTTCTTACACGTTCCTCTTACTGGGGTATGACATATACCCCAATCATAAATATTTAAGAAATTAATTGTTTTTATTAAATTATTTCTTTTATTCTTTTTTTATTTATTTTAAGTACGTCAATTTTAAATAATATATTTCACTCAAAAAAAAATAAAAACATATTCACAAAATAAGATTAGGTATATTATTATAATTATTTAAGTATTTTTAAAGATTATATTAAGAAAAAATAATATTAACAAAAAAATAATATTAACAAAAAAAAATATATATTTATTACAATAAAAAAATTATTTAAAGATTATATTAAAAAAAAAAGTAAGTGTATTACAAAAATTCAAAAAAAATAAATTGCACGACTGGATCGCACGTACTTGCTCTTATGTGCGGTCACAGCTTGGAATAAAATTTGAAAAATATTAAGGGAACTTCAAAGATTATATTCGATTTTTCTGATTTTTGATTGTTTGAAAAAAGGACGTAAAATAGTTTTCAGCGGAAAAATTTAAACGCCATTTTATTTCTTTAAAAAAATGTGAAAAGGTAAAAGCCGTTTTTAAATAAAACGGTTATTTTTTAACAACTTTTTTTAAATAAAAAAAAATAATTCAAGAATACAAACTTAAGCACAAAAATAACGTTCATTTAAAAACAAAATTTAAAAAAAAATCACTTACCCGTTTTCAAAATATTGATTTTTCAAAAAAAAAAAAAAAATAAATAAAAAAAAATATTAAAAACATAAAAAAAAAGTTTTTGAAAAAAAAATTAATGCAAAATTATCTAGGCTACCTACATCTTGTTGAATATCAATTTTGATTGTAATCAGATCACCAGTTTTCGAAAAATTGGAAGAAAAAAACCAGTCCTATGGGAGGTACCGTTTTTAGCCTACCGTATTAAATTTTTTTAAATATAATGCATATCTACATTAGCACACTGTTTTTTTTTTATAAAAATTCTTGGAGCCATTTTCGAGAAAAATAAGCTTTTACATAACGGTTATATGACAGGTACCGTTAATTTTTGAGCTAAAAAAAAAAATTGATAAAAGTCCTCTGCAGAATGTCAAAATAACCTTAAGTTCAAGTTAAATTGCACGATTGGGGCAACCGTTTAGACTGCAGTCCAAAATACATCCGAACAGACAGACGGACAGAATTTTGCAAGTAATTCAAATATGTTTCTATCATCGTAATGTCATGTTTGATTGTTATCTCAAAATTTTTAATCTGCACGAATGCATAACTTGTATTATAGTACCTATAATCGCAAGTAAAAATTTGTTATTCAAAAAAAAAAAAAAAAACCTTAAATATGTTTCAAAAAATGCCACTTAAGCATTTTTAAGGCTTTTGATTAATTTTTTGTTGCCAAGCACTGTGTTAGCGGATAACGTAAATAATATGAATTTTATGAAAAAATCAACTTTTTATTGACTGCATTCTGTGCAATTCATGGAGCGATGATCTTCACACAATAGACATGTCAAACACACTTTTTGTTTTTTATCTCTTTTCCTATCACAGAAACTACATCGAACGTATTTTTTCAAAGTTAGGTTGATGAGCTCTTAAGGCTATATCACACTGATAGTGGATTCACTGACCACTGCGTCACAACGCCGTCAGTGAAGTCATCCATAGTGTGATAACCAGTTTTGGGACGACAGTGAAGGTGTCAGGTCACTGACGTGTTCACTGACCAACTCAAATCGCGTCAGTGATTGACTCGAAAAATGACAAGTGTGATAAGTTGTCACTGCCGCATAGGACCACTGACACACTTTTATAACAAGAGCGTCAGTGTACTGACCCTGTCCCATGACTGGCAACACACGAAATTTGTCGTTGTGCCAGTGAAGAAACCCCGTCAGTGAACTGACCTGTTTTTTGATATTTTGTTTGAAAAATTTCAAGTACCGTAATAAAAACATAAAAAAGGTTCTTTTATTTATTATTTTTTTGAAAGTTTTCAAAACAACTTTTTGTACCAACTTTTTTTTGAACTGGCACGAATATGCATTTTTGAAGTCGCTTTGTCGCTTAGTTTAGCCGCAAGTCAAGTTTAAAGATGTCAACTTTGATGCCTCTAGAACAAACCTTAAAAAAATCATCCACCAGAACCTTGTAAATGGCGTCAAGGACTTCGGGAATGATAGCCGAAATAGTGGGTTGCGCTATTCGGAACAGCAGTCGCAGCGATTTAAAATTCTCTCCGGTGGCCAGGTAACGCATACGCAGCGTGAGTGCGAGTCGTACTTCCGCTGGAATGCTTTTTAGGAAGCTGGTGTCAGCATGCCAGTGGTCACTGAATCCACTGTCAGTGTGATATAGCCTTTCACTGGTCGTCGGCGCATTTTGAGATTCATTGCCAAGTATTCCTTCAATGATTATGTTTCAAACACCTTCTTAGGCTCGGTACTTGTGTCCTTATTAGATGCTGTTCAACAAAGGCTATATAATAGTTCGTACAAAAATTCTTTTCTAGGAGCTCTTCGGTTTGGTTGTGCAAGTCCATGTAGTACCATTGCATTTATGCCACCGTGATCCAGCATTCCACAAAAAACTCTCATAGGCCAACGACGTGTTGCTCAGAACGTTGTATAATAAATGACACAATTTGTCAAATGTGTCAGTTCCTCCTTTGGTAATGTTATAGTCCAGGATCATTTGTGGCTTACTTGATTCTTGATCAACATCATCAGAATAGTGGTTTGTGGACAGGAGCAGGACTAACTTATTATTTTTTTTGGAGCAAACAAAACCAAAGTCTTGTTCTTATCGAATGCGAATTTGGAGCATCCTTCTGCCGCTGGAGTTAAAAACTCCAGGAATTTCCCGTTTATTTTTTTGAAGAGTGCCCAACATTGTCAAATTATACTCTGTCAACATCATCTGGAAGAGTGGCACAGAAGAGAACCAATTATCCACTGTAATGTTCCTTCCAGTTCCATGAATATTTTCCGATAATTTTCTAACATAGAAGGAAGGCACCGACTCGTTTGCTCCAATTTCGACTCTACCAACGTAAGGAGTTGCGTTGATCATGTACCATGTATGCGCGTCATTCATCATCATAAATTTGATTGCGTATTTGTCTGGTTTAGATGCCATATATATTCGGAACGGACAATTACCCCTATAAGTCCATCAACTGCTCGTCAATTGTACAATACTCGAACGGAGTATACATATAATGTTTTAGTACAGTTTGTAGTAAAGAGATCCCATTTCTCTAATCGGTGCGAATTTATCATTAAAACGAAGGCACGATGCGATAAATTCGAACCGATGCTGCGACGTCGTTGCACTAAAAATACAATTCCCGAATCTTACCGACCACAACTCGCTGAGAAGTAATTTGGCAGCTTTCTTTATACTACTGAGATAAAGCAAGCCAATAAAAGCTTTTATTTCCATGATGGCCGTCGGTCCTTGGTATGGTCTCAATATTTCATTACTTACTGAACAGACTATTTGCTCGTTTGTATGATTCATCACTTTGCATAAAATTTCGTCCGTAAAAAGTAAATTCCAAGCCTCGAAGGGGGTTGATCAATCAAGATCAATTGCAGAATCCTCAGCAAAGTCAAAGTCCAAGTCGTTGTCATCATTCACCAAAAACGAACCTTCATCCTTTGGTTTATTAGTTTTTACTGCCTGTTTGATACTTCTGTCTACTTTAAAACGCTTATTAAAAAAGTGCATCGCATTTTACTCAGAATGAGAATGCTCAGTCAATTTATTCTAAGCGCGTGTAACGTGCTCAGAGCATGCGCGGATCATACTTTAAACGAGAAAAGAAATTCAACTTTCGTAGATCTGAATGCTCTGAGCTCAACTTTTTTTGATAACTCAAACTCTGACACAAAAACAGAAAAACGCCTTATATAAGGTCTGTTCCAATCGGTTTGCAAAACGTCAAATTCCCCGAAAATCACCAACAAAATTTGTTGTTTCATCTCATAATTGGTCGTAGTTTTTCACCGAAGAGAGAGTTCTCGGGAGAGTAAAAAGTTTCTGTGCACAGAAAATTAAAGACTGTCAAACTGAACAAAAAAAAGAACATGAAGTTTCACTATTTCAGTTCTGGTTGTATGTATTTCTGTGATTTTCTGTCCAAACTCGTTTCGCATATTTTTGAACAGTTTTTTCTTCTCTGAGAGATTGTTACTCCCACTCCTGAAAAAATAGTGTGCTGTAATTTTCTGAGCACAAATCAATTGGAACCGACTTAGACCTTGTTCACATGATTCTTCTTTAAGGTTGTTTCTTATTCATTCTTCTTTGGACAGACACGTACGTTGATGTTTATCTTTATTATCCAATTACTTTTATATAAACTGCGCTGTTTTATTCTAAAATTCTAACAAATACAATTAAGAATAATGTTTAATTACCACTAAAACATTGCAATTGTTTTCAACTTTAAAAGTTCTTATTTTAAGTCCGTGCTGAACATTTTCTTTCTCAAACGGGAATACTCAAAGCTCAACCCTAAAAATTCTCGAAATTTTCATTATTTGATTCGTTACTTCATTCCCCCTACTTCTATAACACCCCTGACCCGTTTTGTTAAAAAAATGAATGATGGAACAACCGAAAATAGGAACCATTTAAACAATTCTTATAGTTAAAGCGTTAGTTATAGCGATCAGGAAAATTCATCAGGAAAAGTTGAAACAAATTGAAAAAGGATTTTTTCCTGATGAGCGTTTATAGCAATCAACGAAAATATTTCAGTTGACTTCTCTAAAAAACAGAACCAATCACCACCTTTCTTTTTTCCTGTTGCAAAAGTTTATCAGAATTTTTTTTCCTGGAACACAAATAATTGGAACGATTTGAGTCAAGTGACAATCAGCTGGCACGAAAAATTAAATTCCGTCAGGAAAACAAATAGACATTTTTGCAAAAAATATTCGTTAAATTGTTACCTTTTTTGGCAAAAAAGTTCTTGAGTGTTTTCCCTTCGATTAGTATAGTATTCGTGTTTCATATCATATGAAAACATTGTTAAATACCCGTTTGAATTTTTGTCCTGATACGTTTTTCTGATCGCTATAACTGGCTCCTAATGTAGTAAATGAAACAAATTGTAACAGATGTAGTTTCAAATGTCAAATCATTTGTTAGTTATGTCAATTTGACACATTGCAGAGAGAAATAAAATCTTGACAAGGCGCCAGTTATAGCGATCATTAAAAATCCATCATTAAAAGTTGAAACATTTGGAAACTGGAATTTACGTACGTTAAAATTATTTCAGAATTTTAAGTGCCAGTTATAGCTATCATTGAAATGCATCATTGAAAAACTTTAAACCGATTTTAAAATGCTTTCCTTTGATTAGTAACACAAATGATATACCAATCTATAGCAAATGATACCAAGAATTTTTTTCGACAAAAAAAAATATTTTTTACTGAAAACTTTGTATATACCTGAAAATGTATTTCTCTGTTTTCCTGATGCAAATTCGTTGTTCGTGTCAGCTGATTGTTTTTTGACAGAAAATGGAACAACTCGTTCCACTGATTTGAATTCCAATTTCGTTCAGTTCCAATGACAGATTTTTATGCGAAAAAAATTTTCGTGTGTATTTCAACTAGGAAAATGTTTCCAATGACAGAAAATTTCAATGATTGCTATGACTGTAACTAAGGGGCCAGTTATGAATGAATGAATGAATTCATTGGCGCGACAGCTCCTTAAGGAGCCAAGGCCTAGTGACTTATACTCTCAACCATTCCTGTCTGTGTGTGTTGTTAATCTGCAAGAATGGAAGGGACCTACAGTTTACAGCCGAGTCCGAACGGCTACATGAGATGCACTTTTTCGAGATAAATTTTACTCTTGGAGGTTTTGTCAGTTCCTCGCAAGAGGCAGTACCCCGGAAAAAAAGGTGGCTATGAGCTGGATTCGAACCCACGCTCATTCGCTTAGCATCGCTATAACTGGCCCCTAAAGAAAGAAAAAATAAGGAAAACACGCAATTTTAACATTTTTGTTTTAGCATTATTTATCTTAATTTGATTTACTATTTTTTTTTTGTAATATTACCCGCGTGTAGCAGACGAAGTACAATTTAGTAAATTTGACCATCTCTGCTTTTCAGTATAATAATTTTTCTGTTTCGTATTAGTGTAGCGGTTCTATATCTTTTTATCCATTGGTCTAATTTATTTCATACTTAAACTGAAATTTTGATTGATTCTTTTTATTTTGCAAATAATACACTTGCTCTAATTATTATTAAATTTATGAATACGTGGTAAATAAAACGCACGACTGGGTCGCACGTACTTGCTATTATGTGCTATGCTAATCCGTTTTAAGTACAGGCAAAGACAAAGACTTAATTTTAATGTTTTTTTTTTGACGTGCAACTTCTTTAGAATCGTTGTGGTTTGAAGCTTGAACGAACATGCGTCTGGGTCACGACAAAGGGATAAACACATAAATATATAGGATTGTTAGCTTTTGCAGTTTTTTTAGTGTATTATCTGTCCGCTTGTTGTTTACTGTTTATTATATAATTTGCTAACTTTTTTCGGTTCAATTTTCATTTTGGTAGTAGGGCAATAATGCTAGGGGTAGGAACCTATATATGTAAGTCCCAATAACAATAATTTACTTTTTGAAATAAAATTAATTAAAATAGCTTAATTATGTTTGATGGATCGATAAACGTATGGTGTGGGTAGTTATTAATGGAATTTATTAAGGATATTATTAGGTACCTATAATAAGGTTGGAAGGAAGGTAGGAACTAAAATTAAGATTCCAACTACTGCTAAGCGAGTGGGTATGGAGACAATATTAAAAGTTAACACAGTGGTTTTGTTTATTTATAGGAAGGTGTAAACTTTTGTTTTCTCGATTGAAATTTTTGCATTCAGTAGTAATCGAATAGTTTTTTTTATTTGTTAATTGTTTTTGTGTGTTTATCATAGGCTTCCTTATTTATTATGTGTGCTTTTATAATGATGAAATGCTTTAAAATACGTAGGTATGTAGTATGTACGTACATATGTAGGTTGTCACCTTCTTTTATTTGTCTAATGGCTAGGGCTCAGCCGAGCAATTCGAAATAAATTTTTGGGGAAAATATTAGACAAATAATTTTTTTATGAAATAAAAAAAAAACACTATTCATAACGTTTTTTGAAAAAAATGTTAAAAGCCATCTTATTTCTTTTGCTGTTTTCTATTTTATGAATTTTTCATTTCAAAATCGTTCGACCTGTTTTTTTCAAAAAAAAAAAGGTTTTTTTGAAAAACATTTCGAAAACATATGTCATCAAAATCCGTCAATTAGTTAACGAGAAAGTCTGATTTTAAAAAACCGGTCATATGTGAGGTACCGTTATAAAACTTTTTCTGAAAAATCCATTAGAACTAAAAGGTAGAATTTGCATAGAAAACACCATTCAGAAAGTTTTATCAAAATCGTAGGAGCCGTTTTCGAGAAAAATAAGTTTTTCATTAAAAGTTATATGGCAGGTTACCGTTAGTTTTGGAGCTAGAATGCCAATTCGAAAAATAGAGTACTCTAAAAATACTATATACCAAGTTTGAATCAAATCGGCTCAAACGTTTAGGCTGTAGGAATCGATACGGACAGACAGACAAACATACAGACAGACAGACGGACAGAATTTCCGGACCCACTTTTTTTTTGAATTCTCTATCATCGTAATGTCATGTTTGATTGTTATAATTTTTTTTGATGTTTTGACTTATTTCATATTTTTTTAATATGCCTTAAATAATAATGAATTTATGAAAAAAGATCGATTTTGATAAAATCCTGTTTTTTATTTTTAGTTTTTTGAAAAAAAAAAATTGTTTTTGAGAAACTGCGTATTTCTTAGAGTTTATTAATATACAGCTAATCATAAAATTTTAAATATTTTGTTGATAAGTTTTAAAAATATTTCAAGTTCAAAAAAGTTTCAAAATTTAATTATTAATCGAGAAAAAAAATTATTCAAAATTTTGGTATGTAGAATTAATTTGGCTACCTGAATCTTTTCAAACATGAAATTTGATAGAAATCCAATGAGTAGTTACCGAGAAAGTTGAGAATTAAGAAACACTTACATGAAAGGTACCATTAACAGACTTCTCCGGTAAATTTGTTTTTGATAAAATGATAGCCAACACCTAGCAAAATAATTAATAATGTTCAACAAAACCGAGAAATATAAGCTTTTTGTTAACGGTTATTTGGTAGGTACGGTTATTCTTAGCCCAAAAAAAAATCAAAAAACCCTCTGAGGAATTCCTAAAGAACCACACATACCTAATTTGAAGGTAATCACGTTATCCCTTTAGGCTGCAGATCGCTAAATATACAAAAGTACAGACAGACGCAGCCAGACATTTTTTGTCATTAACTTTTTTTAGGATTCTCTAAAATCCTAATGTCATGTTTGATTGTTATCTCAATTTTTTGTATATTCAAGAATCCCAAACTTGCCTTATAGTACCCATAATCGCAAGTAATAATGATAAAAAGACATATTCGTAATGCCTGATTTTAATTGAATATCGATTCTTTGTGACAACATAGTTTAAATATTTTATTACCCTTTCAGATATCCGGTACTGCTGCAAAGTTGGGCCATCCAAATGCGTACCACCATTGTACGCTTTTAGTTAACTCCAACAAACTACACTTAAGCGAAGCCTTAGTACGCGAAGAAGTAAGTTAACTGCTATCGATGTCTTCTAAACTAAATTTCTCTGAAAACAATCCAAAATCTAGTTTATTTTTGATTTGTTTGAGTAGCTTTAATCTCAAATTTAATCCCAAATTATTATGAGAAGCTAAGTGTGCACATACCTTTAGTTTGAGTTATCTTGAAACATTAGTTGTAATAGTTCTTATTTTCCATTAAGGCTAACTATATAAGCAAGGCAACAGCATCTGTCCGATCGCCTATTAAGAACCTGAACGACGTTAATCGAGCTGTAAATGTTCCACAACTTCTATCGGCAGTTGGTTATGAATTTCTTCGTACAAGCGCTACCGAGCTAACCGATGGTGGACAAGAGCAAACAATGAAACAACAAGGCTTCCAACTTGTCAATCCAACTGAAAAATGGTTCCCCGGAATAAATGAGATTCGTGATTTATTTGGATCGTGGGACTGGTGTTACGGCAATACACCCAAATTCCAAGTTGAAAAGGAAATCAATTTGAAAACTGATGAAAAGGATCATAAAATGGTTTTGAGAATTGATGTTGAAAAGGTTTGTTTAAATTAATAATAATAAAAATAAAATAGTTTGGTTTAAAATATTTAAATTTAAATTTCGTTATAGGGCTTAATGTCGGAAATCAGCATTGTCATGCCAACTGAAGAAGTTGTGCCAGTCGTTTCTGAACTCAAGGATAAACCATACAATGAAGACAATCTCCAGGGTATCGTTGGAGCCTTGAAAATGGTATCAACTGAAAATGTTAAACAGGCAATGAATGGATTTTGACATATAGAGATTTAAAATGTTTTTTTGTTTTTCAAAGTTGACGTGTGTTGATTGTTTTCTTGTTTTTTTATTTTTTTTTTACTAAAAATTGTTTCTTTAACCTGTTGTGCCTTAAGACTAATATAGAACAATATAATTTTTAAAGGAAAATAATAATTTGTATTTCTTTTACAAGAATCAAAAATTAATTACCTCTCTGCACTCAAAATTACACGGCCACGCACGTTTTAGTTTATTTTATATTTTTTTTTTTAATTTTTATTTTGAACTGAATGTTAAACTTAATTTGTTACGTTACCGTTAATCATTAAATCTTTTTTTGAAATACATTTTTTTTAACAAAAACTGGCATCATTATCTTTTCGTTCGCTTCCTTTTGTGTATTTTTTTTTTGATTTCCTCAACATCGAGACATTAGTCTATAAACATCATGCTAAGAATCATTTCTTGGAAGTAAATTGTTGCACAAAATAAAATAATCCACTTCCACACGATCAGCTCCAGATGTAAAAAAAAATAAAGTGGGAATGGGAGCGTGTGATGAGAAATTACATCAGCTGTTAGTGGCACTCTTAACAACACAAGCATTTCTATTGAAACTCTCTCACTACCTACACCTTTCCCAAGATATAAGACGACAGGCCAAACACTCCTCTGCCTAGCTGAGGTAATCAAAGTACAATCTACCCCGCAAGAGACGTAAAATACCTGACATTATCCGAAATGTCTTATTTAATTACGACGAATTCCATTTCTTGCACAATACACCAAGGAGTCGAGTAAATGGCACGCTGATATGCCATCAACTATATTCCAAAGCATCTCCTCGAGCCATCTCATTTCATATGGCACACCTACTCATTGCAAAAAAAAAAGTTACCAAAACATTCCTCCAATAACTACGATTTGTCTCAGATGGAAAAGTTCATAGGTGTCATCTTATCTCGCGCATCTTTTCTTTTATTTTCGCATTACCATTGGATTCTTCAAAATGGTAAGCATAATTCATTAAAGGTGAATCTCTGTTATATGGCTCGTCTTTGGTTACCACTTTTGTCAAGTCCGTGCAAAGCAAAGTAGCGATCTCTTGTGACCTGATTATCTGGCAATTTTATTAATAGCATACCTGCTAGAACCACGCAAGTATCATCTTCGGTATTCAAAAACCAATAATGATGATGATGATGAGTTTTTATATAAGTTTTGAATTCCACCTTCCAATTACTGAGTTAAGCATCTTGAACTGTAATAAATACTGACCTTTGCATATTTTATTGTAAAGTAACTAGTTACAAAGCTTTTATGGCATAGTATTTATCGGCTTTGCGGGCAACTAAGGGGGGGGGGGGTAAGTACGTTCGTGTTTTCGGTATTTACTTTTATTAAGCTTAGCTTAGCACCCACCATCCGAATTGGAAAACAAGTTTGGCCACCAATACACTTACTAACCTACAAACTTCTTTGATGGGGCATGGTTGCCAACTTATTACCTTTAAAAATTAATTTAACCATATACTAACACCGTTATCTTTGTCTTTGACCATTAAATAAAAATAACTAAATGTACCTACAACATCACCAAAGCCACAATCAATTTTTTTTAAGTCAGCTTTTTTTAACTATTTTTCTTCGTTAAATCGAAAAAAGGAATAAAGGAACCGAAAGTAATATTCCCATCCGATCTGCCAAATGAATAAATTACCAATAATGAACGGAAGTAGACGATAGTGTCTGTGAAGTTTTCTTCATTTCAAACACAATAAGAAGCTGGAAAATGGGTCAATTTTCGCTAGTAGCAAAACTTACCGAAAACTTGTCGAAACAGAACAATTCGCCGTTACTAGCACAGAGACTGCTTTTAAACCTTGCGCTTTTCCCCTGAGATTTTCTGATACAATGGTGAGAGACATACATATGTGGTGGTGGGGGTACTCAAAATCGCACACCTTACTAGTTTATCACCCATTCTTCTTTGTGCTATCCTGATTTTGTGTCAATCTGTTATATTTCTATTCGTCATTTGTAGGTTGTGGTCGGCTGTTTGTTCTGAATTTGAGTAATGTTGTGAAATAAAGGAGAAATACAGAAGGTGGTAACCTTTGTGTGAAATCGCAGCATTTAAAAGTGATTCGAGTTTGGAAAGAGAACCAAAAGAGAATCGCAGCTAAAATAGTGCAAGGTCTAAAAGCAGTAAAAATATGAATTTTTAGTTCTCCTTCAGTTACATACTTTTAAAGAAAAAACAAAAACTGAAATTTTGAAAATGTCACTTTAAACTAACACAAAGCTTGTCAAACGTAACGTGACCGAATACACTGACAACATTTTTTTTAATTCTTATCATTCACTGCTCAATGCTCAGGCAATGGCAATGGCTGAAGGCAATTATCTCTGACATTTCTTTCAAAATGGCTCACAATAAAATTTATTGAAGGTATACTATTTTGTTTTACCGCCATTTTGGTAAACATTAGTCTTGACAGTTTATATTTGGCGTTCGTGAAGTTGACACGTGGCAAATTTATTATGGAAAAATATTCGATAAACCAACGTGTTATAATCGTTAAAACATTTTATCAAAATCAATCATCGATTACTGTGACGATGAGAAAGTTACGTGAAATTTTTGGGAGAAACAACGTGCCAACAAAACACACTATTTATCGTGTAGTGAATGATTTCGAAGAAAGAGGGTCTGTAGGTGATAGGCCCAAGCATGGACCACAACGTACTGCAAGATCGGCTGAAAACATTATTGCTGCTCAAGGAAGTGTGCAAAACAATCCATCAAAGAAAAACTTTTGCATCAATTTTGCACAAGGATTTGCATTTGTTTCCATTTAAGATTCAGTTGACACAAGAGCTTCTTCCACAACACCATTTACGCCGCCGTACATATGCCAATAGGATGTTACAGCTAGCCCATGACAACTCCGATTTTTATGAAAAAATCATAATGAGTGACGAGGCACATTTTAATTTGAATAGATATGTGAATAAACAGAATAGTCGGTTCTGGGCAATGGAAAACCCTCAAATTATTCATCAGTCACCTTTGCATCCATTAAAAGTTACAGTCTGGTGTGCTATTTGGTCAGGAGGAATCATTGGACCTTACTTCTTTGAAATAAAACGGCGTAACGGTAACTGTGGGGAGCGATATCGTGATATGATTGAAAACTTTTTAGGGCCACAACTGCATGCTTTGGGCTTAATTAACATGTGGTATCAACAAGACGGTGCCACATCGCATAAAGCCAGGATTACAATGGAACTACTGCGAGACCTCTTTCCACAACAAGTTATTTCAAGAAATGGTGATGTCGATTGGCCTCCACGTTCGCCTGATTTAACTGCTCCGGATTCAGGATAACAGTTTGGTGCGCTTAAGCTTTAAGTAATACATATCGGTCGTAAAATGTGTTTTGTGTCTTAGACATTATTTGGTATAGATCTTACTACTACCGTTTAAACAGTTTCCACATCTTTTTTTTTAAATAAAAAGAAATACAACCAACAAAATACTAACTTTACCTTACCTTAGGTGGCGCTAGAGTACGGGGTGGACCGGGGCCTCAACCAACAAACTTCTCCAGCCAACTTTGAAGAAAAAAAATATGTATACGCCATAGTGTCCCTAAGTCATATATTGACTAATTATTATTATACTTTTTTTAAGTTTATTAAAAGACTTTATTATATAAATACGACTGATTATTTACTTACATTAGAAGTGTAGAAAAAAATGCCCAAAAAAATTGGTCTCCAAATACTACCTTAAAGAGAATTGTTTAAAAACAAAAAACAAAACCACGCACAAACACAAAAGTTGGCAACATTGACTCTATTTCCTCGTTTAATTCTCTCAAATGTATATTCTCTTCTTCCATATGCCCTATAGCCACTGTGACACTGAGCCAGAGCCACTGGTGCTGCTCCAGCTATTGCCTCAAAGCTTCAAATCCAATGGATAGTTTTGTAAGCTAAATAATTTTGCGCACCACAACATAGAGCGATCATCAAATATGGAGGGGCATAGTGTATTGGCGATGCACTTTGCACGAGTAGACCACTCCGCACAGCAGCGTTTGAGTCTTTGGCTCGATACCCAGAGATCTGGCTGGATGAACGTACAAATTCCAATTCACTCTTGCATAGTATTCCAAAGTAGTTGGATGTTGTTTTTTTTTTTTTTTTTAGTTTGTTTGTCTTTTATATACGCACGGAAAAAATAAATAAAGTAAACCTTAATTCGATCGAAATAAATATGCAAGACGGCCGCTTACTTTCATTTAAAATCGGAAATTAAAAATAATCAAATTTTTTTAACGAAAGTTTTTCGTAGAAAAATTGTTCAAAGTTCGTTGTAAAAAATTAAAAAAAAAGTTCAAAAGTCCAAAATGTATAAAAACCTTTATGTGATCATACCATAACATAGTGAAGGATACGATTGTTGGTTTTTTGTGTTAAAGATCGAAGCAGCACCGCATCTTGTATGAATGCTCACGTAATACCGTAGAAAGGTCATTTTAAATCTTTGTGTGTCTAAGTCTATCTTTTGAATTTACCTATCAGCCATATACAATTTTATTTGGCACACGATTTCCGACATTGAGCAGTTATTAACAGTTGAAATTTTTTAAATACCAAAACGTCAACGCTAACCTAATGAACAATTAATCAAAAGAATGTTACGCCCATAAACACACGACATGGTTTCTTATTTAATCCTTGGTTTGGTGGTTATAAGGTGCAGTTACACCCTAGGTTTATTTCGATTCGATATTTGTTGCATTCGAAGTAGTTGAATCATCATCATCATCATAAAGAAACAGATCTTATTTTCGGTTAAGGAGGTGGGTGCACTGATTGCATAATTTGTTCACATCGTTACCGAGTTTTTTTTTTTTTAATTAAACTTAAGACATTAAGCTACGAAAATAAACTACCATACCATGGTTTATCTGTGATACGACACTGCATGCAAGGCGTCGTCGGCGTCGGTCGGTCGTATGTAGTATTGCACAAGTTCCAATTGCTAAGTTATATTTGATTGGTACGCCTTGAGGATCATTATGGCATGAGTACTAACTTCTGAAAATAATAATTTGGATTAAAATGTAAGCCAACAGTTAAATGGCAGTTAGAAAACTAGTTTTTAACGGTGATTGATGGGCTGCATTTGAATTTAAATGGAATTCCTATGTCACTAAAATGAGTTCAACTCAAGTGTGTGTTACTAATAAAATAGTTTATTTAATATTTTCATTTGAAAAAAAAAGTTCTTTTACCTATGTGTCACTAATATAGACTTAACCCTAACCCTAACCTTATGAATAATTCTTATTGAATGTGCGAACTTGCATATATTTTTTTGTAGGCTTGATGGTTCAAAACTTAACGAAATTTACAAACAATACAACAAATATTTAGCATTAAGCCATGAGTGATAAAATTCACTCTTCTTCAGTTGGTTCCCATGAATTACAATTGAAAATGTCAGTACCACAATCCCATCATGAATATGAACATAACCTCAGTCAAGATATTCAACTGCAAGTGATTATTAAAGAAAACGAGAGTAGTTTGCGTAGAACAAAGGCTGCTGCTGCATCCATGATTAAAAAACCTGTAACAAGAGCACAAGACTTAGCCAATGACAACACCACATTAAACGGCAACGGCCAATATGGAAAAATAAATCTAAATCAATGCAGAGACTTCCGTATGGAGCAGCACCAGAGGCATGATGAAAACGTGAGTAGAATGATATTGTTTTTTTATGCCACTTTATAACTCTATAACTTCCAACGATGTTCATAAAAATATAACACAAAAATAATTACGTAATTTCGGTTATTGATTATTGCACTTCTCGATATTAGAGCTGTATTTAAGGATTGGGACATTTGTGTTGAATGAGCTTGAAATAAGGAGGTTTAGGAAAATTATAAACATGATTTTTTTTTCATCATTATAGTAAGTAATTTTATAAGGGGGTTACAGATGGTACTGAGTTGTACAGCGGCGCGCTTGAGAAAGAAAAATAGGAAGTGATGCACTAGGACATGGCGGGGAATTCGCTTTATAAAGGTGGAAAGGAACAAGGGACTACTTGTTTCTCTTTTAATGTAACACACTGCGCGGGCATTCGGAAGATAGGGAGGGGAGAGATAGGAGGTGTCGATTAACATTGGTTTTGAATGTTTGCAGATCAAAATGGCAAGGGAAAATCCGGCCGGGTAAACTATTCCAAATTCGTCTCGTTCGACTAAAAAAAGAATCCCTATATTTCACGGTACGTCCGAAATTGGGCTCAAGGGTGAACTGATGAGCATTCCTTGCGAGACGAGTATTACGGGCGAAACTTTTAAGGGGAGGAATGCAACTGGCTACTTCGAATGGACATTTTTTGTAAAAGAAACGATAAAATAAGGAAAGACATGCGTAACACATTCGTGTTGTGTGGCTTAAACAGAGATCACAGATGGCTAGGCGAATGTGAAAATTTTATCTACGCTTTTTAAAGAAAACACAAGGTTTTTAATAATTGACTGGTAGTCTTTGGTTTAAGACTCTTTTTTTATATTCTGTAAAAACAGTAATAGAGAGACCTGTCAATGCATTTCTAACAGAACTAATTGTGTACTTTTCAACAAAATAGAAAGCTCATGCAAGAATAAAATATTTCCCATTACTGCTGTAATTTTTTTTTTTTTTAATGATTTTTTATTGCATTAAATCTTATAACTAATTAAGTTTAGACACAAATCTTAAAAACTAGTTTAACACTATCAACTTAATTAACTTACTGGCCCAATGGCGGGCGCTCTAAATTAATCTATATCTTACTTTTAATTGCCTTTCGGCTTTAAACTAACTTATATATAATTTTCACCCAGAAAAATAAAAAAAACTGGGTAAACTTTGTCGGTTTTTTGTTATAACCTATCTTAAAGTACTTAAAATTAACTTAAAATAACTTAAAATAACTTAAAATAAACCTAAAATACTTAAATCTAGAACAGCCACAGCAGCCTTTTTTTTTTTTTTTTTTTTTTTTTGTGCCACCACAATTTTTGGAAGTTAATTTTCAGCTTCCAATCATTACAATATTGCTGAATTTTATCGAAATCACGTTGCAAGAGAATTCTGATAACCTCAACTTTTGGACCTGTTCTGTACGCAATTAAATCATCGGCATACGCAATTGCATAAGGTAGACTCCTAATGAGATCGCTGGTGTAAATACTAAAGAGAATCGGCGAGTTCACCGCTCCCTGTTGCAGACCGTTTTTAATATCAAAAGTTGTGGTAGATGTTACATTGCCACTCTTGACAACAAACTTTCTACCATTAAGCATGTCGTAAAGCATATATAGCAGTGGTTTACTTATGCCCCATCTGGTTAGCTTCAGATAAAGACCCTCTAACCATACGGTGTCGAAAGCCTTCTCCAAATTAACCAGACAGGCACCCGTGCATTGATTCTTAGCATTGTTTCATTGGACAGCAGATACTAACTTTGACGCAGCATGAATTGTGTCATGTCTCGCCTTAAAGTCGAACTGGGTGTCTGGAATTATATTTTTGTCCTCGGACAACTTGGACAGAGCTCTATTGATAACTTTTTCGAATACTTTGCTGATACTCGGAAGAAGACTTATCGACCGGAGATTTGCCGGATTGGAATTGTCCTTTCTCTTTTTCGGGAGAGGATGTACAACAGTTGTGTTCCAACTCACTGGATAATATGCATTATTCAGCGCGTTGTTGAACTACTGTCATTTTCACCCCAAGGGGTTCTGACATTGTTCACATGATTCCTATTTTTCTTTGGTTCTTTATTCTTCTGTGTTAAAAAACAGTAAATAAATTGTGTAGATAAATAGGGGGAATGAAGTGACGAATGAAGGAACGAAAATTTTAGGATTTTTAGGGTAAAACTTTCATGTAAAGTAGATCTTTGTGCTCATAAGGAGATTCTTTTTATGTCAGTTTGACAGTTAAGAGAGATATTTATTATGCGCTTTACTGGCTGAACACAATGCAAAAACGGAACTGCATTACAGAGACGGAGTACGAACAGCTGTCAAATTTGTCGTACGTACCAATTTCAATCGGAACACAATGCACGTACAGGAACTTTGACCTTGTTTACATGATTCCTTTTTTCGGATGTTTCTTCATTCTTCTTTTGGACAGGCACGTACGTTGGTGTGTACACTGATTTTGATTACCCCGAATATATCCAATGCTTTCCTACAACCTGTGCTGTTTTATTCTAAAGAAAATTGCAAAATTAAACTAAACTAAACCTACTTCTCTACACCCTTTACCCAATTTTCAAAAAGAAAGAATGAAGAAACATCCGAAAAAAGGAATCATGTACACAAGATCTTTGACATTTCTCTCTGCGTCAGATGAAATGTCAATTTTACGGCACGTAAAAGTTAATAGTTAACCAACCTTTCCGTTTGCAGTATGCAGTAACGTACCATTGAGTTCACGTGTATTTAATCATTGCAGTTCCGTATGCGTATTCCAGTTCCGTCGTCATTATGTTCAGCCAGTTAGGCGTTTTTCTTTTTAAGCTCATAGCAGGATACTGACCTGTCAAAAAAGATCCGTTTTTCTTTTTCAGCTCGGAGGGCTCTGAGCGCTCAACTTGTGTTTCTTTTTCAATCGGAGCTAGCTCAGAGCGCGCTCTATGATCTCAGAATAAAATGACCGAGCACACGGAGTAAAAAGCTGAGCGCGGCCAACTTCATATATTTTATGTGTTTTGACAAATGACAGGGTTGGAAAAAAAAACAAAAATCAAAATGGCGTCAGTTCCTAAGGAAATAACAGTAATTTAATTTAATTTTTGGATTTCAAGTGTGCTTCTTAATTAAATCGGAGAGCTCTGATCATACTTTACTCAGGGCGTAATCGACTTGTTCAGGCTCTACTCCGTGCTCTGCTCAGAGCTTTAAAAGAAAAACGCCTTTTGTTAAATTATTTGTTCAAACTTTTGATTTGCTTCAAAAACTTGGGATTCCTAAATTTTACCAAAATAAACAAACAGACCTAATGAGAGGGATAGCTAGCCTAACGGTGGTTTTGACCATTTGCGAATAGCAAACGTCTTTTAGAATTTTGTTTGTTGTTTAGCCGAAACTTGGACTTTTTTTTGTTGTTTCATTCTTTTGACGCATTAGGTGTGGAATGTAAAAAAGTAGGGGGAATGAAATATTGAATGGAGGGAAAAGTTTAAAAAAATGTTCAACTTTGAAGTTTTCTCTTTGACATCGTTTGAGAATCAAAATGTTTATACTTATTAGCTATCGTTGAATATTATTAGTAAAGCGGGGTTCACATGGGACAATACAGAGGCCAAGACGGTGAGACAAGACAATCATTGTTCCATGTGAACAATTGTTTCCAGGACAAGCTAGCCTGCCGAGCTATCTCTGAGGACAATATCGAAATCATCCAACTTCGTTCAAGAAGCTCGGACAAGACAATTGAGTATATTTCCATTGTCTTGGCTGCGTGTGAACGCTGCTTAAAACTTATTCAGCGACATCTTTTTTTTTATTTACTTCAGCTTTCTTATGATTTCGGAGTTCTCAAAAAATTTCGTCAGTACTTTGATGAATCTAAAAAAAATTATTGGAACACGATTTCCTATAGCTGGGCGCTTCATAACAGTCATACCGCCTTCCTTAAGCCAATTTTTTCAAAAGTTTACCAGGATGCTTAGAATCGTTGTCATGTAGGGAAATCCATCGCGACGACATATTCTTCTCAGCATTTGAAAAATGACGTTTTGAAGGATTTCCGTGAATATTAAACGATCCATTATACCGTTAATCGTATGAATTGGGTCAAACTCCTTGACTGGAAAAAAACACCCCAGACAATAATATTACCTCCATAGTACACTTGGTAAGTGGGCGACTTAGACGTTCGCCCTTTGGCATCCGTGAGGTACGAAAACCGTCAGATTCCTTTAAGATGCATTTTGATTCATCAGAAAAGATAACCATTTTCTAGTTAATTGCGTGCCTTGGCAAACTGCATTCTTGCAAGTTGATTTTTTATGAAAATTATTGGCTTTTTAATAAATTATAGCTTAATGTGCTAGTTTTCCTTTTGAATAATAGTTGATGATGTGAAGGGGTTCTTTTTAATTAGCCTGATCATATTTTTATCACCACGATTGGTGGTTTTTTGGGGTCTTCCCACTATGCAAAATTTGGACATTACCGCCAGTAAGAATCCGAGATATTATACGCGAATTATTGGTAATAAATGTAACAAGTTAACCCTTTTTATAATCATACACAATTTTTTTTAATTGCGAATTCTAACAATCAAACATAACATTACGATGATAGAGAAGTCGAAAAAAGTGGGTCCGGAAATTCCGTTCATCTGTCTGTCTGTTTTGCACCTCTACAGCCTGAACGGATGAGTCGATTTGGTTCAAACTTGGTATTTAGTATTCAATTGGTAGTATCTCGGGTTTTTTTTTCATTTTTGCTCTAGTTCGAAAAAATAACGGTCCCTGCCATAGAATCATTAACAAAAAGTTTGATTTTCTCGAAAACGGCTCTATCGGCTTTGATAAAACTTTAAGGGTGCTATTTTTTTTTTACAACAATACATCTTTTAGTTAGAAGACATTTTTCGAAATTTGTTCTATAACAGTACCTTTCGTAGAACCGGTTTTTTAAAATTCAGTTTTAACGTAAACCATTATCCCGACTTCAATAAAATTTTGCACACAGGAAGTCATTTATAATTCAATTAATATTGCATTTCAAAATTTTCAAAAACTTTTTTTTTCGATTTTTTAAAATTTTTTTCTAAAGATTTTTTTTATAATAACATACTAAAAAAATTTAAATATTTCAATATTTCATTTTTCAAAAAAACAAATTTTTAAAAAAACTGGTCCATCGATTTTCGATATTTTTTTTGTCGATAGACATTTAGTTTTCAAATTTATTGCATACTTAGTTTTTCCTAATTAAAAAAAAATAAAGAATTTTCGTAAATAAATAATGTTTTTATTTTAATACATACATACATATGCAGCCACTAATATCTAGCATAAGGACAAGTTCTTGCGACCCAGTCGTTGATTTTATTAAATTTTATTCGACGAAGTGACCGCACATATAAGCAAGTACGTACGATCCAGTCGTGCAAGTTATTTATTTTAATTCTTTAGAACTCCTGATTTAAAACACGCTGAAGTCGATCTATGGAACATTTCAGAAACATTTTATTTTTTGGTATGGACGCTTTCAGAAACATTTCTGAAATGTTTATTTGCTTCCAAGTTTTGTACCAACTTCAAGATGAATTGTAAAAAAGTAACAGTCATTATCATAGCGTCGCGTTTTGTCATCATGAACAAAATAACAAATAAAACAAAAAACCTATCACCTAGATTAAAACGCTTCAAAAATAAAGAAAGTTTTCCGTTCGGAAGGGGAAAGAGAAAAACATTTCATAAACATTTCAGAAATGTTTCGCGAAGCGTCCAGACCTAAATAAACATTTTAGAAACATTTAAAAAACATTGCACAAACAAAGAAACATTTCTGAAATGTTTTTCAAATGTTTCTGGAATGTGTAAGCCATCGTTTCTTTGGTGTGGACTGGACACACCTTAAGAAACCGTTAACAACACAATAACACAATAACAATTTAATTTAATTTTTTTACTGAGAAAAAAAGCGTTTAACTGTGAACCATATAACAAGCAAATATACACACATAAATAAAAATGAAGTGTCTGTTTTTAAAAATCAAAATAAGAGCTTTTGACTTTATGTATACGAAAGGATATACAGAACTTATAACAAAGACACTGTCTGTCTTTCTGTCTGTTTGTTCTGGGTAATTTCGGGAATGGCTGCACCGATTTTGACGGGACTTTCACTGGCAGGTAGCTGATATCCTAAGAAGTAACTTAGGCTATTTTTATTACTAGGTGGCGCTGGTGTCGTTTTTCTTCGAAAATTCTTATTTATGGACCGATTTTGACGGGACTTTTACAGGCAGGGAGCTCATTTTGAAAGGAATAACTAAAGCTATTTGAATTACCCGTAGATGGCGCTAGGTTTGCTTATTTTTTCGAAAATTATTATTTTATACCTATATATTTCAAAACCACACCATACAATATAAACTTTGGGAATTGAGTAAACAGTTTTTGATAAATTTCAGGCGGACGAAGTCGCGGGTAACAGCTAGTAGTAAAATATAAAATTTACTAACTAAAAACATAAATAAGTACCATGTGCTTGAGTTTTGCTCACTTGATTTTTTAAGTTTTAAATTATGTATTTGTTATCTTACAAATAATTTATGATTAAAAAAATGTAAGCAAATTTGAATTCAAGAGCATGGTGTTGTGATAAAATCAAATAAATATAAAATTAGCACAAGTTTTTCCAATAGTTTTAAGGGGTTTACAATGTTAAGTCATTTCTAGCTTTAGCTCTAGCCAACACTATCTGTCATTGCACTGACAAATTGACTTATCAAATACTTTCTTTGTCGGTAAAATCGCAAACATTTTACCGAATAAAATTGAAAATGTGTTGGACATGGAGCATCACGGCATTAAAGTTATTCACATTCTATCAAAGCCTGGTAACCTATCCAATAATTTTTATGACATAATCGAACTTTTTTTTTTGAAAAAACGAATACGTCAGAAATTTGATGGATCTCCATTTTAATTTAATGACTGACATAATGTATATTTGACAACTGATAGCTAACGTTTAGCTAAGCAAGCTATAGAATAACCACCTACAGAATGAGCATGAGAATGAGTCTTTTTGTCTACAAAGGTTATCAGATTTGAATAAACTAAGAGAACATCAATCTACGTCAACATCAAATGTCTTTTGTGTTTTTCACATGCACTTTCAAATATCTATTAAGTCAAACATTATTTTGGTCCATAGATGTTAAAATTCAAAATTTCTTATGATTAAGTAATATTGTCTTAATTTGTTTGCGCCTCTGTTAAGCTTATCCCGCCAGTCTTCTTCTCGTACCTTACACCCTCTTAATAGCGCCTCAGGCGCCACAACCAAATTGACAAAGCTATATATTATTGTCCGTAGTTTTCATTTGTCAACACTCTCACCTACTGCATTATTATAATTTATAATATCATTAACATTCCTAAGATTCTCTTGTATTATTTATGTGATAACATACAAATAAAAATAAATATTTCAATTCGACACTTTTGTTCGTCTCAATTTAAAGTCAATCAATTTCTCTTTAAACAATAAAGTTACATATAATTTATAATTTATCATTCAGTATCAACAATAACATTTAATATGCAAATTATAATTATAATGAACGAATTGTTATAGTTTTTCTTTTTTTTTTTAAGTAATATGCAAACGAAGACAGATAAAATTAAAATTGAAAGCTTTATGATTCCAGATACCACTTAATCGGCAAAGACGTTGTGTGTATTTTCTAATTTTTGTTTTTCGAATTTTTAATCGAACGGATCGGAGGTGGCGATTAGATACACTTTGAACTAATTTCTGTCACTAATGTCACACCAATGTGGTGTATTTTTGTCGGAAGAAATTCGATGTTTGTTTCTTACTGATTTAATGAACGCTTTGAAGCGCATAAGCTTATTAATTCAGTTGAAAGTGGTGATTATAATGCTTCCAGCAAAACAATTTAAGGTTTTGATTTTGGCTGTTTTAATTTGATGTAATGCGTCATAGAAATGTACATGGATTTTAAATAATTAATTGATTTCGATAGGAAAGGCGGAATACACTGTTCTTATCGAAAAACAAACGTACATATGTACAGGGTGGGCCAAAAGAAATCACCCTATTGGATTATGCTCTCATTTTTGCAAATGGCCGCCAATGTCAAATCTGTTTTGACATTTGTGGACTAGACAGATGCAGAATACAAGTGAACAAGCCATGGAGCGATACATAAACCGAAATGAACCGATATTCTGAAGGCGGCGTTTCCGGGTCGCCTGATCTCTCGTTTTGACGAGATTTAACCGTTTCAGACTTTTTTTGTGGGGTTTTTTGAAGTCCCGTGTTTACGTGAACAAGCACGAGACTCTGGAAGCCCTGAAGGACAACATTCGACACGAGTGCGAGAATCTGTCGCCCGAAATTCTCGCTGAAGTGATGAAAAATGCCATAAATAAATCAATCAATTGTGACAGCGCCCATTTGGCCGATATCATCTTCTCGACTTAACCAATACAATTCTAAAGGTTCAATTAAACATAATCAAAAAACAGAATCGAAGTTTTTCATTTAGAAAAAAAAAGAGAACCAAACAACATCGAATGGATAACTTCTTTTGGCCCACCCTGTGCAGTTTTAAGGTTCGACTTTCTTAAGCTAATGATGAAACATGGTTGTTATGAGTTATGAGGCTGACTTATAAGTTTCGATTAAGGCTACTATCATTTTTTAACTGGGGACGAGTTTTTCCTGGGGACTTGGTTGTAGCTTAAATTTTCTGTCTCCTTAAGTCCACTGTAAACTTTCTATGACATAACTCAAAGTAAAATAACAATTAAGTATGTATGTAGTATATGTGAAGAAGTAAAGTAATTTGTCAAAGTCAAATATCAAAATGATATTTCCCTAGGAAAACAAAAGGTTAATTAATGAATCTGTTAAGTTAATGTCAACTGATTATTCTGTGGAAATCAAAGAAACGCTGTATTTGTATCAATTTTTGTATGAAAGCTTGACAGAGATACCATTATTTATATTGTACTAGCCTTACCAGGCGTACGTTGTAACGCCCAAGAAAGAATGAATTAAGTATTTTATTTCGAGATTGAAAAAACTGACTTTATTTTATCAATGACAATGAAAATGTTTCCTTCCTTAGGGAAAATGTTTATTGTAAATAATTACTGTACTGCGAGTGGATATACAATATTCTTGGTTTTTCCATTTGGTGTCAAAATTAACAATTTTTTTGGCGTTCCAGCTCTGGAGCTAGCAACATATAGCTGGTCATAGGAAAAACATGGATTTTCAAGTTTCAATCCCGCAATCATCATCGGAATTCTTGGAATCAGCACATCTTCTCCTTTGCTTTTACGGCTAATAATTGTTGCTTCAATAACATTTTGGCATTAATTTCTAAACGGATAGTGTGGTTCCGTTGCATACTTGATGGAAAAGATATTTCACTTGCAGAATATTTGAGCAGAAACATCTTCGAGTAAATGTACACGCATATTGGTCGATAAAAAGATTGAAGCTTTCAGGCAACCATTGAGCTCATCAGTGGGTGTTGATCTTGGAATCACAGGTAGACTTAGACAAAAATCACCAGCTAATAGGAGAGGTACTCCTCCCATTGGTTGATATATTCCTCTCAGATCTCGCAAATTACGATCAAGTGCCTCGAGCGATTTCTTATGGGCCATTGTGCATTCATTCCGAACGATAAGTTTACATGTTTTCAATACCGTGACCATACCTGATCCTCTACCAATGTTGCAAGTAGGTTTTTCGGTATGATTCACATTCAATGGTAGCTTCAGAGCTGAATGTGCCGTCAGCGCCATCTATCGGCACTGGGTCGGACCGCTCTATAAACCTTCCTTATGACTTGCAGAATAAATTGTTTTTAGCACTCAAGAGGGTTGTGTGCATAGTTTTCGAGACTATAGCGTACACACACATATGTAGATAGATGTGCCCTATGACAATTTAAGATGTTTGCTTGTATGAAAATATGTATACATGTATATAATGTATGAAAATATGACTTAAAATGGATTCAACTTTATATTTGCTTCAAATATCTTTCCTACCACTCGGAAATCTCCAGGTTCGCACTCCAAGTTGGTTGAGGTCGTCCTCCATTAGACCGCGCCATCTAAGGCGAGGTCTTCCTTGACTGCGTCTACCCTCTGGGATGGAATCGAAGATCCTGCGAGTCAGAGCATTGTTGTCCATTCGCTCTACATGGCCTAGCCATCTTAAACGTGATATGCGTATTTTTTGACCAGGTCAATGTCGCTGTACAGCTCGTATAGTTCTTGGTTGAACCTTCTCTTCCAAAGCCCGTTAACGCAAATAGGGCCAAGAATCTTCCGAAGAATCTTTCGCTCGAAAAGACTGAGGATATCTTCATCCACTTTAGATAGAGTCCATGCCTCGGCGTCATAGAGCAGGACTGGGATGATTAAGGTCTTATATACAGAGTCTCCTTTGTCTTTGGAGAGAGGGCTGACGAGATATTGTTGTCAGATGTTATAGCGGATCCGAGGTAACTACCTCAAAGTTGTACCTGTCTATTGTGATGTTTTGTCCAATCCGCCGGTGTTGTGTGTCTCTTTTTGTGGACAGCAGGTACTTCGTTTTGGCATCAATGACTGCTAGTCCCATCTTAGCCGCTTCAGCTTCAATGCTAGCAAACGTTCCAGTGACAGCTCGCCGAGTTCTGCCAATGATGTCTATGTCGTCAGCGTATGCTAACAATTGCACACAGAAAATTGACTTGCGAGTTTCTTATAATTTTTTCAAGTATTAAGTTGAAGAAATCGCACGATAGCGCATCACCTTGTCGGAATCCTTTTTTGGCGTCAAAAGCTTCTGTGAGGCTCATGGGACATGGCTCTGTAATGCTATCGTACGCGGCCTTAAAAACGATAAAGAGGTGGTGGGTATCGATTTGGAATTCTTGGGTAGTTTCCAGGATCTGCCGTAGCGTGAACATTTGATCGATTGTAGACTTTCCTGGTCTGAAACCACACTGATAGGGGCAAATCAGGTTTCAGGCGTTCACATAGTAAGGCATCAGCGAGGATCTTGTAGGCGATATTCAGGAGAATTATTCCTCCATAGTTGGCGCAGTTTAGAGGATCTCCTTTTTTGGGGATCGGGCAAATGATGCTGAGATTCCATTCATCAGGCATACTTTCTTCTGACCAAACTTTAGAGATGAGTTGGTGTATGCACTCCACCAAGTCATCTCCGGCCGCTTTAAAAAGTTCGGCGGGTAGTCCGTCGGGTCCAGCAGTTTTGTTGTTTTTTTAGTTTAGTTTATGTTATCCTCACGAAGTTTTGTCTGTCATCATACATGTTGAATGGTTCATTCTACCTGACAGCAGGATGTTGGTCTTCATCGCCGACTCAGCACCATATTTTTCAAAAAGGCTTCTACGTCTTGACGTACATATACATAATGTAATCCTTCTGACAATTGCTTAACTTCGAGTTCAACAAATAATCTCTCATTTCAAAGAGAGCAGTTAGGCGCTCCTTTAGCTTGCGTAGGTCGCTTTAAATTAACCGTTCACGTATTCAGTTATCAGAGTAATTTTATTGTTAGAAGTTTTGTAATAAATGTAATTATCTTAATGTGGATGAGATAAAATCAAGTTCCTTGACACTACGCTCTAGCTTTAAATTCCACTGTCGATAACTCTGTTTCAGGCCATATATTGCTTTTCCAATTTGCACACTTGATCTCCTTCCGATAAATTCTCCGGCTGCTCCACAATAAAATCTGCATCTTTTTTTCATTAGGCATAAATTGAGCTGAGTAAACATCTAAATGGCACAATTCTAGGCCCACGGGTTGAAATGGCCCAAAGTGTTCTATCTTTTTTTATGTTCCAGTCAATGAAATTATGGGGCTCAGCTTTCTACATTATTTGTTGCATCCTGCATCTGTGCATTTTTGATGCGTCATTGGTTCCCTAACTACCAGTTAACTCCAGAATCCCAGATGAGAAAAGTTTAGAGATTTTGTTCGCACTATCGTCGCTTGCTTCCATGCATCCAGTGTACTCCAGAAAAGTCCAAATGACTTGATTATAACTGTTTTTATTTTCTCCGGCTGGATTGCAGTGCAGCACAACTTTTATTTAATAATCAGAAGAAGCTCGTATGGGTATTGAATTAATTTCAGATGGATGATGAGTATGGCCATATGGTCCTTAAGTATTCTTAACTTCGGTAGAGGGAAGTCAAGAAGATGAGTATCTTTTAGTGACCATCAGATCCTAATCCTAATAAATTTATAATAATTTTGTTTTTTATTAGCAAATATTTTATAATCATGTTCTCCTTCCTCAAGCCCTATGGATATATACCGGACGCGTTGCATCACCCTCCTACTAGCTTTCTGGCTTCCGAAAAGAACGAAAAGAATATCAAATGCTGGGATTCCATACATTTGAGTGAAATTCTTAGTAATCTAATATCAGACAAATTTCTGGAACGCACATGGAAATACCTTAAATGGCCATTATTGTTATTAGTTATCTGCATAATCTTGGGTCTTATTACATATACCTCCGTCAACAGTAGAAATCTAAGACCTGTAAGATCTAATTGTGTAGATTTTAGTACGAACATTGATTGTCTACTAGATGCTACTAAAGCTGAAAACAAAACCGATACCAAGGAAAAAATCTTGGATTCCCAAACTGAAATATCATTTCAAAGTGATGAAGAAGAAAAATATAAAAAAGAAATCGAAAAAGAAGAAGCTTCCGAGACTATTCTTACAGGATCAACGACACTCCTGCGGCCAGTTGTTGTACCCCATTCGGTGCATTCCGGCTATAGAGATAAGAATTATCTAGAAAAAGGATCCAAGAATGACTATACAATTATTGAAAGGAAACCAAGTCAGAAGTATGAAGAACCGATTACCAATACAAGAATTCAAACTCCTCATGGTCCAGAGAGTACACCAGAAGAACCAACACCGAATACACGAGTACAAGATAGTTTTAGAAAAACTGGCAAGAACAAAACGGAAGCAATCAAAGTTAATGTATTCACTTCGGGCCATCAGAACAATTTTGGAGTTCCCCTTGAAGAAGACGAGAGGATCTTGAGACTGCTTAATGAAGAACTAAGTAAACTTGAAAAACAAACGGTAAGCAATACTTAGAAGACTTTTTATCTTATAAATGCTTACAAATAATTTCTTAGGAACATTCCAGCAGCCTTGCAAGTCGAACTGAAAGCTCATTGATTGTTTCACCGACGGTTCCTCATGTTCTGCATGAAGTCCAAGAATACGTGACACCCAGTAGCAGACCATTCGAAGACATTCAATGCCAGTCCACATCACTTCCAATGTGTCGAGGAATTTTGCAATACGATTTGACATCTTCCAATGCAAAAAGTTTATTTTTGAGTTCCACGGAATTGGAAGTTTTCGAAATGCTCATATCTTCCAATTGCTCAGCCAGAGCTATTGAATTCGTCTGCGCAAGCCTTGAGCCAGAATGCCGTCCGACACAGATTGGCATTTTGCAACCATGCAAAAGGATTTGTAAATGTATGAAGCCAAATAAGAGAGCAGAGCTTATCCCAGTATTTTTAACCGATATTTCCAATTTTAGCTATTTTAGAAGCCTGTTCCAGCCTCATTGCCAGCTCAGACATTCTGACATACACTTTCGACTGTGATAAGTATCCGGACTCGTATGATCGTAATGTTTGCGAAGATCCAACCCGCAGGAGTGATTGCTATGACAATGAGTTCAAATGCGAGGATTTGTCTTGCATTCCCAATCAATGGCAATGTGATAATATCAAGGATTGCAGTGAGGGAGAAGACGAATTGGGTTGTTTGGTTTGTAGTCCCGAGGAGTTTCGTTGCAAATCTAACGAGAAATGCCTGTCAAATGAATATAGATGTGACAATAATGAAGATTGCGATGACAGTTCTGATGAACATGATTGTTTCTCGGAAAATGAGGAGGAAGATTCACATTTATATCCCAGAATCTTCTCTTTTGCTAGTTTCCTCCTGCCGAATTACACAAGCGAAAATACTTTTACAGCGATCGCCGATGAGGATCGCTTAGCTGCAGGAAGTGAACTAAACGAATCATTGGCAACAGCCAGCGGAAGCAATATATTGCATAGAATAATAATGAATTTAGAGGATGGCAAAAGTGGTTCTGTAAATGTTTCGAGAAGCTTAGGTAAGATAATAAAGTTTGGTAAAATCTCAGTACGTTTGCATACTGTCAAAGACTTCCGAGTCACATTTGAAAAAGATCAAGAAACCACCACAATTTAAACAATAAACCCTTTCAATTTCAGCCAACTTCCAGGATAGCAAAGAAATTATGATGACAAGTGATTCGGAAAATAAGATGAAAATTTCCCATAACAACAGTAGCAGCAAAATAGCCCAAGTTAATAGAAACGAAAGTAAAAGTGAATCCACGACGACGACGACGACGACGTCGTCGACGCCTTCATGTTCAGGAAACGAACTGAGATGTGTGAGTGGAAAATGCATCACAGTTGATCAGCTTTGCGATAAGGTAAGTAAGAGCTTACATCAAGATTCCACTGAAAACTAAAACGAATTTCTGCATAAATTACAGGTAATGGATTGCCCTGATGGTGAGGATGAACTTATGTGCACGTACGAAGAGTCTTCGAAGTCTAAAAAGCCTTAACACTATTTATCAATAAAATAAACTATATAGTAGTTCTGCTGATAAACTTGGAATTTGTGTGTCTCAATATGTTATTAAAAAATATTCAAATCGTGGTATTTGAAAAATAATCATTTATATGTAAATAGTTAGAAATGATTTTATATACTGATCTGTTTAATTATATTATATATTGTTTGGTTTATGTACATATGTACATAATTTATATATTTGCATTTGATAATATTTTATTAAAGTTATTTAAAAAAAACTTAAGGTGTTTTTAATGGTAAGGATTTATCGATGCCTAGTTCCATAGTCCCTATTGTCAAAGGTTTACAAATATAAACAATAGAAAAAAATATCCCTTTAAACGAAATAAGAATGTCATAAAATAACCAAGTACCAGGTGCCCATAATGCAACAGAAAGTATCCGAATTTTAAACAAAATGAGGAAATTCTAAAATAACCAAGTACCAGGGGCTCATAAGTCAACAGAAGGTATCTCAATTTAATAAAAAAATAGGGTTTTTCTATAACCAAGTACCAGGGGCTCATAATGCAACAGAAAGTATCCCAATTTTAAACAAAATGAGGAAATTCTAAAATAACCAAGTACCAGGGGCTCATAAGTCAACAGAAGGTATCTCAATTTAAAAAAAATAGGATTTCATATAACCAAGTACCAGGGGCCCATAATGCAACAGAAAGTATCCGAATTTTAAACAAAATGAGGAAATTCTAAAATAACCAAGTACCAGGGGCTCATAAGTCAACAGAAGGTATCTCAATTTAATAAAAAAATAGGGTTTTTCTATAACCAAGTACCAGGGGCTCATAATGCAACAGAAAGTATCCCAATTTTAAACAAAATGAGGAAATTCTAAAATAACCAAGTACCAGGGGCTCATAAGTCAACAGAAGGTATCTCAATTTAAAAAAAATAGGATTTCATATAACCAAGTACCAGGGGCCCATAATGCAACAGAAAGTATCCATCCCAATTTTAAACAAAATGAGGAAATTCTAAAATAACCAAGTACCAGGGGCTCATAAGTCAACCGAAGGTATCTCAATTTAATAAAAAAATAGGGTTTCTATAACCAAGTACCAGGGGCTCATAATGCAACAGAAAGTATCCCAATTTTAAACAAAATGAGGAAATTCTAAAATAACCAAGTACCAGGGGCTCATAAGTCAACAGAAGGTATCTCAATTTAAAAAAAAATAGGATTTCATATAACCAAGTACCAGGGGCCCATAATGCAACAGAAAGTATCCCAATTTTAAACAAAATGAGGAAATTCTAAAATAACCAAGTACCAGGGGCTCATAAGCCAACAGAAGGTATCTCAATTTAATAAAAAAATAGGGTTTCTATAACCAAGTACCAGGGGCTCATAATGCAACAGAAAGTATCCCAATTTTAAACAAAATGAGGAAATTCTAAAATAACCAAGTACCAGGGGCTCATAAGCCAACAGAAGGTATCTCAATTTAATAAAAAAATAGGGTTTCTATAACCAAGTACCAGGGGCTCATAATGCAACAGAAAGTATCCCAATTTTAAACAAAATGAGGAAATTCTAAAATAACCAAGTACCAGGGGCTCATAAGCCAACAGAAGGTATCTCAATTTAATAAAAAAATAGGGTTTCTATAACCAAGTACCAGGGGCTCATAATGCAACAGAAAGTATCCCAATTTGAAACAAAATGAGGAAATTCTAAAATAACCAAGTACCAGGGGCTCATAAGTCAACAGAAGGTATCTCAATTTAAAAAAAATAGGATTTCATATAACCAAGTACCAGGGGCCCATAATGCAACAGAAAGTATCCCAATTTTAAACAAAATGAGGAAATTCTAAAATAACCAAGTACCAGGGGCTCATAAGCCAACAGAAGGTATCTCAATTTAATAAAAAAATAGGGTTTCTATAACCAAGTACCAGGGGCTCATAATGCAACAGAAAGTATCCCAATTTTAAACAAAATGAGGAAATTCTAAAATAACCAAGTACCAGGGGCTCATAAGTCAACAGAAGGTATCTCAATTTAATAAAAAAAATAGGGTTTCTATAACCATATACCAGGGGCTCATAATGCAACAGAAAGTATCCCAATTTGAAACAAAATGAGGAAATTCTAAAATAACCAAGTACCAGGGGCTCATAAGTCAACAGAAGGTATCTCAATTTAAAAAAAATAGGATTTCATATAACCAAGTACCAGGGGCCCATAATGCAACAGAAAGTATCCATCCCAATTTTAAACAAAATGAGGAAATTCTAAAATAACCAAGTACCAGGGGCTCATAAGTCAACCGAAGGTATCTCAATTTAATAAAAAAATAGGGTTTCTATAACCAAGTACCAGGGGCTCATAATGCAACAGAAAGTATCCCAATTTTAAACAAAATGAGGAAATTCTAAAATAACCAAGTACCAGGGGCTCATAAGCCAACAGAAGGTATCTCAATTTAATAAAAAAATAGGGTTTCTATAACCAAGTACCAGGGGCTCATAATGCAACAGAAAGTATCCCAATTTTAAACAAAATGAGGAAATTCTAAAATAACCAAGTACCAGGGGCTCATAAGCCAACAGAAGGTATCTCAATTTAATAAAAAAATAGGGTTTCTATAACCAAGTACCAGGGGCTCATAATGCAACAGAAAGTATCCCAATTTGAAACAAAATGAGGAAATTCTAAAATAACCAAGTACCAGGGGCTCATAAGTCAACAGAAGGTATCTCAATTTAATAAAAAAATAGGGTTTTTCTATAACCAAGTACCAGGGGCTCATAATGCAACAGAAAGTATCCCAATTTTAAACAAAATGAGGAAATTCTAAAATAACCAAGTACCAGGGGCTCATAAGTCAACAGAAGGTATCTCAATTTAAAAAAAATAGGATTTCATATAACCAAGTACCAGGGGCCCATAATGCAACAGAAAGTATCCGAATTTTAAACAAAATGAGGAAATTCTAAAATAACCAAGTACCAGGGGCTCATAAGTCAACAGAAGGTATCTCAATTTAATAAAAAAATAGGGTTTTTCTATAACCAAGTACCAGGGGCTCATAATGCAACAGAAAGTATCCCAATTTTAAACAAAATGAGGAAATTCTAAAATAACCAAGTACCAGGGGCTCATAAGTCAACAGAAGGTATCTCAATTTAAAAAAAATAGGATTTCATATAACCAAGTACCAGGGGCCCATAATGCAACAGAAAGTATCCGAATTTTAAACAAAATGAGGAAATTCTAAAATAACCAAGTACCAGGGGCTCATAAGTCAACAGAAGGTATCTCAATTTAATAAAAAAATAGGGTTTTTCTATAACCAAGTACCAGGGGCTCATAATGCAACAGAAAGTATCCCAATTTTAAACAAAATGAGGAAATTCTAAAATAACCAAGTACCAGGGGCTCATAAGTCAACAGAAGGTATCTCAATTTAAAAAAAATAGGATTTCATATAACCAAGTACCAGGGGCCCATAATGCAACAGAAAGTATCCGAATTTTAAACAAAATGAGGAAATTCTAAAATAACCAAGTACCAGGGGCTCATAAGTCAACAGAAGGTATCTCAATTTAATAAAAAAATAGGGTTTTTCTATAACCAAGTACCAGGGGCTCATAATGCAACAGAAAGTATCCCAATTTTAAACAAAATGAGGAAATTCTAAAATAACCAAGTACCAGGGGCTCATAAGTCAACAGAAGGTATCTCAATTTAAAAAAAATAGGATTTCATATAACCAAGTACCAGGGGCCCATAATGCAACAGAAAGTATCCGAATTTTAAACAAAATGAGGAAATTCTAAAATAACCAAGTACCAGGGGCTCATAAGTCAACAGAAGGTATCTCAATTTAATAAAAAAATAGGGTTTTTCTATAACCAAGTACCAGGGGCTCATAATGCAACAGAAAGTATCCCAATTTTAAACAAAATGAGGAAATTCTAAAATAACCAAGTACCAGGGGCTCATAAGTCAACAGAAGGTATCTCAATTTAAAAAAAATAGGATTTCATATAACCAAGTACCAGGGGCCCATAATGCAACAGAAAGTATCCGAATTTTAAACAAAATGAGGAAATTCTAAAATAACCAAGTACCAGGGGCTCATAAGTCAACAGAAGGTATCTCAATTTAATAAAAAAATAGGGTTTTTCTATAACCAAGTACCAGGGGCTCATAATGCAACAGAAAGTATCCCAATTTTAAACAAAATGAGGAAATTCTAAAATAACCAAGTACCAGGGGCTCATAAGTCAACAGAAGGTATCTCAATTTAAAAAAAATAGGATTTCATATAACCAAGTACCAGGGGCCCATAATGCAACAGAAAGTATCCCAATTTTAAACAAAATGAGGAAATTCTAAAATAACCAAGTACCAGGGGCTCATAAGCCAACAGAAGGTATCTCAATTTAATAAAAAAATAGGGTTTCTATAACCAAGTACCAGGGGCTCATAATGCAACAGAAAGTATCCCAATTTTAAACAAAATGAGGAAATTCTAAAATAACCAAGTACCAGGGGCTCATAAGCCAACAGAAGGTATCTCAATTTAAAAAAAAATTAGGATTTCATATAACCAAGTACCAGGGGCCCATAATGCAGCAGAAAGTATCCCAATTTGAAACAAAATGAGGAAATTCTAAAATAACCAAGTACCAGGGGCTCATAAGTCAACAGAAGGTATCTCAATTTAAAAAAAATAGGATTTCATATAACCAAGTACCAGGGCCCATAATGCAACAGAAGGTATCTCAATTTTAAACAAAATGAGGAAGTTATGTTATGTTAGAATTTCCTAATTTTGTTTCAAATTGAGATACTTTCTGTATTTTAATGCATTATGGGCCCCTGGTACTTAGGTATTTTACGACATCTTCATTTTGATTACTTTCTGTTGCATTATCGGCCCCTGGTACTTGGTTTTATGAAATCCTATTTTTTTTTAAATTCAGATACCTTCTGTTGGCTTATGAGCCCCTGGTACTTGGTTATTTTAGAATTTCCTCATTTTGTTTAAAATTGGGATACTTTCTGTATTTTCATGCATTAGGAAATTACCAAGGCCCCTGGTACTTGGTTATATGAAATCCTATTTTTTTTTTAAATTAAGATCCTTCTTTTGCATTATGGGCCCCTGGTACTTGGTTATTTTATGACATCCTTATTTTGTTCAAATTGACTTTCTGTTGCATTATGAGCCCCTGGTACTTGGTTATAGAAACCCTATTTTTTTATTAAATTGAGATACCTTCGGTTGACTTATGAGCCCCTGGTACTTGGTTATTTTAGAATTTCCTCATTTTGTTTAAAATTGGGATACTTTCTGCTGCATTATGGGCCCCTGGTACTTGGTTATATGAAATCCTAATTTTTTTTTAAATTGAGATACCTTCTGTTGGCTTATGAGCCCCTGGTACTTGGTTATTTTAGAATTTCCTCATTTTGTTTAAAATTGGGATACTTTCTGTTGCATTATGGGCCCCTGGTACTTGGTTATCGTATGAATGAATCTCAATGCCAATCAATGGGCGCTACACCTGCAGACTTGTTGTAAAAACCCTAATTTTTTTTTATTTAAACACGAATTCAAATGTATTTTTGAATGTAAAATTTAAACGAATATCTCGACGGAGACACTTCCCACCTTGGAAAGGAAAATCTTTTTTTGTTTACAATAAAGAGATCAGACACATTGTTTATGTTTTACATACAAATTTATTAGTTTCTCTTAAAAGGTAAGTATATACTGTTAATAAATACATTTTTTTAAAAATCTACTAACCATGCAACATTGACATGGTTTTATTTGTGCGTCCCGTGTAAATAAAAAAAATACAAAATTTGTAAATTTCAATAAGGCACTCTTACAATTTGTAAAAAATTGCATATTTTTGATTAAATACACTGAGTGCTATCTTAATTTGTTTTGATGTGTGTATAGCCAACATGAATTTTCTTAACAACCTGTTACAAAAAATACTAAAATGACACAGCACCAATTTTGTATACAAATTAACAAAATAAAACAACAACATCTACACATGAGTTTCAAAATACAATCACGGAATGAGAATGATCGTTCGTTGTACAAAATTCTAAATATAAAAACAAACATTTTATAAATAAAACAAATATCAAAAAATTTGGCACATTTGTGCAGCGTAAATGCATATCCTTACAACCTGATACACATAATATAGACGCCAATTTGAATACCATAACGGTATAGAGAAAATATGCAAATCTTAACTAATGTGCGTAGATTTAATTAATTCTACTAGATTCTGATAGTCAGGATCATTTGCAAAGAAATCGGTCAAATAGCGAAAAGTAGGACGGTCCTTGGGTTTATAATTCCAGCAGTTCTCCATAATTTTATAAACATTATCTGGGCATTTGGGTGGCTTTTGTAAACGTTGACCACTTTCTATCAATTCAATTGCATCAACTCCCCTTATATCACCGTATGGTGGTTCACCCAAGGAGAACATTTCCCACAATGTAACCCCAAATGACCATACATCACTGGCATGCGAAAAGTAGCCATTGTTGTAACTTTCCGGTGCATACCTATGGAACGGTTTTATTTTATAATTTTCTTAAATATTTCAAATATTCTTGGTTTTTACCATTTGATTGGCCATTTTCCGCCCTGAGTTGCCTGATAACAATCTTTGTCCTTTCCCATTGCTCGCGACAGCCCGAAATCACTTATTTTAGCTTGATTTCTTGAAGCAAGCAATATATTTCTTGCAGCCAAGTCTCTATGTACGAAGTGTTGCGATTCCAGATAATTCATTCCTGAGGAAGTTCATAAGAGATTTAATAAGAACTTGTTTGCAATTTCGTTTCACTTACCACAAGCAATTTGAGAAGCCCATATCTTCAGTTCACAATTGGGATTGATCTTCGTTGAATTTTCAATAATAAAATGCAACATTGATCCGAGTGGCACCATCTCTTGAATCATCATCAAACTCTTGCCTTTGGATATCCCAATCAGCTGAACGATGCAATGATGCTTGAGTTTTATCATTACAGATGCTTCACGCAAAAACTCTTGCTTATTACTACGACAGTGTTCGTCGCGAAGAGTTTTAATGGCAATCTGACAACGGGCATCCTTCCTTATCAAATAGCCTTTGTACACAGAACCGAATTCTCCTTCTCCGATGATATTTTCGAGCTCTATGCAGTCATTCGGTATGAAATAGTTTAATTTTACTCGACTGTTTTCAGAAATACCAGATGTTGAACTCATTTGTCGATTGAGCAGACCGTTGATTTCACTTTCGTTACTTGCCGTCGACATGACCGAATCTAATCTTTCGGGGTGCTTGGAAAATTCACGCAACTCAGCTGCAGATTCTTCGAGGAGTTTCGTAGTTTCTTCAGAGGATGGTATGTCTATGAACTTTCGAATGTCCTCCGTGGGTACATATCCCTCCGAATTCAATACTGGAAAAGTTCTAAAAATAATCGAATAAAAAAAATATGCCACAGAAGAATAAAGGTACTTACTTCATATTTATTGGCGGAGGAGCATCAACAAAATAATCACTCTCTTCCTCTCCTCGCTCACGATCTATGAGTACATCGGTTTTTGTAAAATATTCCACTTCTTCGTCAGTCTTTGGATCAACGCATTCAACTGGCACCTCAGGAACATTCTGGTCAGTTTGCGGTTCTGTATCTGGCACAATCGAATTATTTTGTGGAACATTATAGAGAGCATCATTCAGGGTGGTCAATAAGACCGGCGGGGATGTAGGTGGATGAAGAAAGTCAGTTGAAAAGGAAAGATTGTTAATTATAGCTCCAGCCTTCTGCAAATCTTCAGCAACGATATTCTTCTTTTTCGACTCTTTCTCTAATTTTTCCTGATCCGCCTTCGAAGGAGACCGTATTTTGACTTTTCGCAAACTTTTCATTCCATCGATAATGACGTTTCTTTTGGCAGGTTTAAGACTACGGAATATCAACATATCTCGCTTTTCTTTGGGTTTCTTTGGAGAAGCACCCAACATAATACAATCATCGTTTTCAAAAAGTCCAACCCGATTCATTGCATCATCTCCGGGATGACTGACGTTCGGGCTGCACAGTGATAGTTGTTGTTGCATGATGTTTTTTTTTGACATGGCTTTAGGCATTGTTGAGAAGAGTGGTAATGGAGGCTTGGGCTTCGGTGGAACTGGGTGTTTTAAATTGATTGGCAAACCATCGGAGAACATACTAAAATGTTCCACTAGATGTTCCAGGGAGGGCAAGAATGGTCCTTCATCAATGTACAAGTAATGTAACTGGAAATAGAAAAAAGATTGTATCTGACCTAAGGAATGGATCAACTTAACTACTTACCGATTGTTGTATTAGGAAATTTTTCGGTGTATTGTTTTGACACAACATTGTCAGTACATGACCATGACGGGATGAACTTCGAATCAAAAATATACCCGATTTGTCCTTGGAGTTGGAAACTTCAAAATTATTGGTACCCTCCTTGGATTCAGTGCTACTTGAAGATGGTTCCTCTTGGTCTTTCAAATCGTTGTCATTGCTTGCATCGAAGTTAGCAGCATATTCCAGTAAAACTTTAATGGCCTCCTGCCGTTCTAATGTGCCATGGAACCATTGATGCCTGAAAGTGGTCGCAGGTGGGGGCTGATAGTTGGTTAGAAAATCAACAACCTCACTCTGGTTCATTTCCTTTGCTAAATCCACGGGAAATTCCCCGGACTCAGTGCGTGGCAGGTGCGGCGCATGAGCGGCTATTAGTTCTTTAACAGCTTCGAGGTTGCCATGACGGGCAGCATCATGCAGCGGAACATACCCGCTGTTGATGTTGCGGACTTGTATGTTTGCTTTGGCTGCGATTAGAGTTCGAACGAAGGAAGCTGATTTCGTACGACAGGCGTACTAAAATGTATTAATACAATAAAAACATAATTTTCTACCGAAGCCCCTGTTCTCTAACTTACATGCAAAGGAGTATTGCCAGTGCTATCCATACAGTTCACATTTACATTGGCATTTAGTAGCAACTTTAATATTTCCTCGCTGCTATGCAGCGCAGCTAAGTGCACCGCTGTTTGACCTTCTTGATTCTTGGCGTCCACATTTCGATAACCACATTTCAACAATTCCGAAACAACCGTCTGATTTGTCTCTTTTGTTGCGCGATGCAAGAGATTTGTAGTTCCATGACTCCTGGAGTCATTGGGTGGCGGGTCTTTCTTTACCAAATGTGTGAGCTTAGTAACCAGACCATTTGCAGCTTCCCGATAATAGTCTACCAGCGAGTCAAGGCCGTGCATGATTTTAATTTTATCATCAATTGAAAAGAATGCATCTTCACCATGTCTTCGAATTTGGTAGTGACAAACATCTCCCTAGGAAAACAAAAATTGTGATGTTATTGATCCTGGAGGAATCTTTGAATCTATGCTTACCTTAAACAAAACTGACAGAACGAAATCACCAAGAGCAGTATTACTTTCACGGACTAAAAATGATCCATCTTCTCGGTTTTCTAGAGAAACAAAAGAATACAAGAGGTTAGGGTTGGGTTTTATAAAGTGCGGGATAGAATTTGTTTTGAGGAATACACACACACCTTCTTTGAGGATCTCTTCTGCCCGTTCTCTTGTGATTTTGCCATGAAACCAAAATAAGTTTTCGTCTCTACTCATGGCAATCAAGTGTTTAATGAATTAATTTTTATTACCAACAATCACGATAATCATTTGATTTGTTTTTTACGCATGGGAGTTATCGAAATGGATTTCAATTGACAAATAAAAACAACAAATTTAACTAAGAACAACAATTAACAAAAAAGAAAAAAATGAAAATTTAATTCTTTATAGACGGACAGACAAAACAGAACCAAGAATTAAACAATTAAGTATATACCATGGAGTTTATATACAATGGAAAAAAAAACGATAAAACTGTCAACATTCAACAAATTTTTTTCGCATGTGACGTCATAGACTAGTTTTGTTTCCATAAGAGTAAGGGAGACAGCACTAAATGTTGTCTTCCTTGCACTTATTACTAAACGTCTTTTGACGTCATAGTTAACGATTGGTTGTCATTTTTTGACAGAACCCAGAACACATATGTGTTATACGAAAAGGTGTGTTCTTTTCTTTCGTTTTTTAAGGGCGAATGTTGATTTGGTTAAAAAGGGTGTTTAAATAATAATAGGAACATTTGTGCGTTAACAATTGTTTACGTTTATAATTTTTTTTTCAAAAGGTGTTTTCTTTTTTAGCCCTTGGTACTTAGCGGGGCCTGAACAAATAGAGCTCGCTCCGAATCGAGCGTGACCTGAGCACTCTGACGTATTTAAGAAACACAATTGAGCACTGAACTGTCATTTTATCGTTTATAATTTATTGTTGCTTATTGTTGCTGGGAGAGCAAACAGATTCATCTGCCATCACTTTGTTTTTTTAATTTGTAATTAGTTTTTTTTTTTTACTATCTATTAATAAAAGAAACGAAGTTAGCCACGCTCAGCTGGATCTTCTAGGTATTTTTTTATCGAACTAGCCCCGATCGGGCCCCGAGTAAAAAGAAAAACAAACTGAGTGCTCAAAGCGCTTTGAGTTAATAACGGGTGATTTTTTAAGAGCTTGAGAAATTTAAAAAAAAAAGCATAAAATTTGCAAAACCTCATCGGTTCTTTATTTGAAACGTTAGATTGGTCCATGACATTTACTTTTTGAAGATAATTTCATTTAAATGTTGACCGCGGCTGCGTCTTAGGTGGTCCATTCGGAAAGTCCAATTTTGGGCAACTTTTTCGAGCATTTCGGCAGGAATAGCCCGAATTTCTTCGGAAATGTTGTCTTCCAAAGCTGGAATAGTTGCTGGCTTATTTCTGTAGACTTTAGACTTGACGTAGCCCCACAAAAAATAATCTAAAGGCGTCAAATCGCATGATCTTGGTGGCCAACTTACCGGTACATTTCTTGAGATGAATTGTTCTCCGAAGTTTTCCCTCAAAATGGCCATAGAATCGCGAGCTGTGTGGCATGTAGCGCCATCTTGTTGAAACCACATGTCAACCAAGTTCCGTTCTTCCATCGCCATTCACCGTAACGTTGCGTCCAACAGCATCTTTGAAAAAATACGGTCCAATGATTCCACCAGCGTACAAACCACACCAAACAGTGCATTTTTCGGGATGCATGGGCAGTTCTTGAACGGCTTCTGGTTGCTCTTCACTCCAAATGCGGCAATTTTGCTTATTTACGTAGCCATTCAACAAGAAATGAGCCTCATCGCTGAACAAAATTTGTCGATAAAAAAGCGGATTTTCTGCAAACTTTTCTAGGGCCCGTTCACTGAAAATTCGACGTTGTGACAGATCGTTCGGCTTCAGTTCTTGCACGAGCTGTATTTTATACGGTTTTACACCAAGATCTTTGCGTAAAATCTTCCATGTGGTCGAATAACACAAACCCAATTGCTGCGAACGGCGACGAATCGACATTTCACGGTCTTCAGCAACACTCTCAGAAACAGACGCAATATTCTCTTCTGTACGCACTGTACGCATTCGTGTGGTTGGTTTAATGTTCAATAAAGTAAACTGAGTGCGAAACTTGGTCACAATCGCATTAATTGTTTGCTCAATTGGTCGATTATGTAGACCATAAATCGGACGTAAAGCGCGAAACACATTTCGAACCGAACACTGATTTTGGTAATAAAATTCAATGATTTGCAAGCGTTGCTCGTTAGTAAGTCTATTCATGATGAAATGTCAAAGCATACTGAGCATTTTTCTCTTTGATACCATGTCTGAAATCCCGCGTGATCTGTCAAATACTAATGCATGAAAATCCTAACCTCAAAAAAATCACCCGTTACATTGATTCACATCACAGTACACATATCTAAGGTAGAATCATTAGAGATTTTATTCTTGCAATCTTCTGCGCATCTGTCAAAATTAAAGTAAAATTGCGGCCGCCAGAGACCATTAGCTTGTTTATTTGTTCTGAAAAATAGATCTCGTGGCTATATTTTAAAGTATTTGTTGTAAATGATTTATAAAAAAAAGCTTTATTAAAAAAGCAGAAAATAAAAAAAATATAAAACAAACGTGAGATTTGCAGTTTTGTTCATAACTTTTTTTGATGTAGGTCTCTAACAACCACCATTTTTAATACCAAGTGACAGATCAGATTTTGACAACCTTCGCAATATATTAACTTAGTTATGTGTACTGTAGATTCACATAGTGAGCTAATGATGATGTTTCCAACAAATCGAAATCTCCACTTTTGAAATCTGGAAAACCATCATAAACGTCGGAAAGCTTTTGATGTCGTAAGCTAAGACAAATTGTAAACTTTCCGACATGAATGTGTATTGTAAACTTTGTCGAAAACGTCGTAAGCGTTGTGAACTTTTTGCAACAACAAAATTTTTGTTATTTTGAAAGCAAATAATATACAAATCGATTAGTATTTTAGAAACTCTCAGTTATTTTACTATGACCATAGAAAAAAGAAACAAGTATGACAGGGCGGATAATTCTCTCTTCATCTACAAACTGAAAAATACCCGTTCAGCGACATATGTATACCGGTCCCTGTACATTTCTTATGGGACTACTAATACGTTTGCATTTAAGTGGGCACGAAACGTATGGCGGATTGGCTGCTTCTCACACGTATTCAAATATACAAAATAAAATTCCAGGGTTTGCAGGGCATGGTCGGTACGAGTCACAATTCTTTTTTTTTTCTATGGTCTGCACAAACCCAGGCTCCCAGCGACGTGCTTATGTCGTGTATGTGCCCTATTATATGCTCTTATCAATATCGAAGCAAAGTGTCATCACTCTTCGGTATAACAGATTCGCCACTTAGTCTTTGGCATATTTGCCGGCCATTGCTCATTATCGTACTTTATTTCCAATTCGGAAGAAGTGTGGTGATTTTTTCTAGTCTCGCTAGACTTTTATTTAATTAATCAATTTGTATAATAAAAAAATTAAAAAGTCTTAATTATGGAGGTAAGCTGATAAAAACAAGTATATAACTTCATACAAAAAAATTCTCTTTTTATTTAAAGATTGAAGTCTTAAGTGCTGCTAATTCAAAATCTTTTGGATTCTGCCGAGTCAATCCAACCATTACGATCTGCGAGCTGCGCTCGTCCATACACCAGCAACTAGCAAAAACACCCGATGCCGACCGCCAATCACTGCGTCTCGATTCAAGGGGCAAAGGTCTAAAGGACACCGACACTTTGCAGGGATTGGGACTTCGAACTGGTGACAAGGTCTACATCAAAGACTTGGGACCACAAATCGGCTGGAAGACTGTATTCTTGGCTGAATATGCTGGTCCATTGATTGTATATCTAATGGTCTATACAAGACCTTCAATTCTGTATGGCAGTGCCACTGGTGCCCCCATTAGTTTGACAACGCAGTAAGTTTAGCCGCTTTCCCTTGATTTGGTTAAAGCATTTCACTTTAGCTGACCTTTTCTTCATTTTGTTCTCCGCGTTTTTGATGGTGACGTCTCACCGCTCCGATTCCGTCCGACTTAAATGTGAATATTTAACTAAAACTTGTGAATAAATTAACTTTGCTTTTGGTTCGTTAATGTAAATAAATAAATTCTAGTGGTTTTCAATGAATATATTATGAAAGCCTCTGCCCGTCGACCAATTGGTTGAACACAATCAAGTATCTACCCGGAATATATCTAGTTAATTATCTTTTCGATTTTGAAATTAAGTAAAATATGTAATTTTGATTAAAATAAAATTTAATTTTTTTTAGCATTGCAGCTGGTTGTTACACTCTTCATTATGCTAAGCGATTGCTGGAAACGATCTTCGTCCATCGGTTCTCCCACAATACCATGCCAATCAGGAACTTGTTCAAAAACTGCTCGTACTACTGGGGCTTCACTGCCTACGTAGCTTATCACATTAATCATCCACTCTATACGTCACCATGCATGTGCCAAGTATTTGGTGGACTCGCAGCATTTTTGGTAAGAAATCGTACGACTTCCAGATAAGTACTGTCTAATAACTTTCCCTTATCTAGCTTTGTGAAATTGGTAACTTATCGGTGCATATCGCGTTGAGAAACCTTCGTCCGCCAGGTACAAAGGTGCGAAGGATTCCCGTTGCTGATGCGAACCCATTGACAAAACTTTTTAAGTAAATTTCTTATCAAAATATCTTCAAAAGAATGATGATAATTGTTTATTTTTCCTTACAGCCTTGTGTCCTGCCCTAATTACACATACGAGGTCGGTGCATGGGTCTCCTTTTCGATTATGACTTCATGTCTTCCGGCTATGTTGTTTGCAATCGCTGGAGCATATCAAATGACAATGTGGGCTTTGGGCAAACACAGGAACTACAAAAAAGAATTCAAAGACTACCCCAAGAAGCGCAGGGCTATTTTCCCCTTTTTATTGTAAACAACAAGAAAAAACTGTCGAGCTGTTTTTTTTTGTGCTGAATCTTTTAAAATATTTAAATGGTGTTCATTGAAAAAGATATTAGTACGTACTTATGACATTCTGGTTTTAATGGTTAAATAGGAAATTAAGCTAAACATATTAACTTATAAGCCTTTTGAAGGGAATAAATACAAAGTAGATAAAAAGAATGCCAATTTTATTTTATTCGTTGGTTTTTGTATTCCTTAGTAGGGACAATCTTCCTAGAAATAAGATGGAGTAGGGTTTTTTTAGATTCACAACGCCCACAAAGTTTTGGTTGATCTTGGTCTTGGCTGTTCGCGTTCAGGATTCACTCATAATCATCACGTTGGAAATACATGTTAACTGTTTTTTTTTCTTACGACTGCTTTTGGCGCTCATAAGGATCCTATCGTTTAAACATTTTCATGGGCCTCCTTTCCCGATTCTAAATGTCGTTTTTTTGCAACAATTTTTAAGGAGGCTGCAAAGTAGATTATCTTTGCACTATGTTTAGTAGATCATATAATTTTAATTGAAAAGCTGTCAGTTTCATCAAAAATGATCTTGAAAACTTGATATCCATCAACTTTTTTTGGATTTGAAAGACGTGTTTGACAGCATTTATAGGCGTGCTATGTAAAGCAATGTCCAGTTCTAGCATCCCTTATATCAAAACCCGTCCGTCTGAGGCGGAAAACGCAAGACCACCAAAAGATTTGATTTCGAAAATGGTGTTTTCCTTACCCACCTGAGTTTCTTGGGCATAATTCAAAGATCTCGATGTACACAAATCCGATGGCCACTGCGTAAGCTTTTATATCACTTACTCTTCTGCAATCTTTCCTAGGAGATGGAAAACAGCATTTGTCCAGCCTTTACCTCCTCCTACCGACCCATAGCACTAACATCCCTTCTTTCTAAGGTCATGGAAACGCTGATTGGCATATCTCACCGAACAGTGGAACAAATCTTTACATCGCTTTGGTGAAAGTAAGATTATTGCTCTTGATATCTCCAAGGCAATTGATAGAGTTTGACATGAAGCTCTCTTATCGAAAATGCGTGCTTTTGGGATTGATGATACTCTTGTTCGTTGGATTAGAAGCTATCTTCTGGGCCGTTCAACAGAAGTTGTATTGGACGGATTCAATGCTGATTCCCAAAAAATAAATGCTATGGTGTGCCCCAGGGCTCTGTGTTCTGTCTCCGACTCTTTTCCTCATTTTTATAAATGATCTTCTGTCTGTTACTTCTAATCCACTTAAATGTTTTGCTGTCGACTCTACAATCAGCTTTTCATATTCGTTCAATAATTCACGTCCTTCGCATTCGGACGTACAATTGCAACGGTACCGTATGTCAAGCTCATTAAACTCCGATTTATACAGCATTGTCAAATGGGGTAATAGGAATCGTGTGGAGTTTAATGCTTCAAAAACTCAATGATGTCTTATGTCGTTAAAGCTAAACATACCCCCAATGCCATTGTCCATTAATGACACATCGAAGAGACCGAAAAGCTCTTAGTACTCGGTATGTGTGTCAACGACGACCTCCGTTGGAACGACCATATATTTGAATGCTGCTTAGTGCTTAGGTTTTCTGTATAAGCTAAGGAGAACTTAGCTTATCTGATATGGCTACAATTTATAAAGCGTTTATTCGCCCTAAACTCGAGTATAACTCCCACATCTGGGCAGGTGCTTCGCAAACAGAACTGAACTGAATAGAACTGCCGCTGAAACAGTAGCCTCTTTCGAACACCGACGCAATGTTTCATGTCTTTCCTTATTTTATCGTTGCATTCCTCCCCTTAAAAGTTTCTCCCGTAATGCTGGTCTCGCAAGGAATGCTCATCAGTTCACCCTTGAGCCCAATTTCGAACCTACCGTGAAATATAGGAATTCTTTTTTTAGCCGAACAACACGAATCTGGAATAGTTTACCTGGGAAGATTTTCCCTTGCCATTTTGATCCTATCTCTCCCCTCCCTATCTTCCTAATGCCCACGCAGTGTGTTCTACATTAAAATGGAAACAAATACCCCCTTATGCGCGTGTTAATTATAAAAAAAAAAATCTCCGAACAGATGGACTATAATGAGACTTGTTAACAATTTTGCCGAGCATGGGACAGCCGAAAGAAGACCTTACCATCGAAACCCTTCAGATCGGACGGAGGAAACAATCGCTGCTGTAGCTGCTGCCATACAAAACAATCCAAGAGTTTCGACAAGAAGCTTGTCTGCTCAAATGGGTATAAGCAGTCATTGCAGTCAATTATGCACAATGATTTGGACTTATTCCCATATAAAATTCAAATGGCCAACAAACTGAACGCAGCAGACTTGCCGATTCGCTTGGAATTTTGCCAAAAGATGCTTCAAATGGTGGAAGAGGACGGAAACATGTTGAACTGTTTTTTTATATCTGACGAGGCTCATTTCGATTTAAACGGCAAAATGAACAAAAAAAAAAATTTCGAATATGGAGTGCTTCCAACCCTTAAATAATCCATGAGAGGGAATTGCATCCACTTCGTGTCACAGTGTGGTGTGCAGTTTCATCAATTTTTTTTCAACTCTGAGTGGTTTCAGCAAGATGTTGCAACTCCGCATATAGCCCGACTTGTTAGGACAGAATTGCGACGAAAATTTCCCAATAAGCTGATATCCAGAAACTCCACATTCCGTTGGCCCCCCAAGTCGCCTGACCTTACTGCACTTACATTTTTTTGTGGGGTTATTTCAAACAGGAAGCAGAACCAACAAATTTGAATGAACTAAAGCAATCCATTCGAGAAACAATTGCGGCTCTTCCTGCCTCAACTCTCCAAGCAGTAATGAACAACTTTTTGGTAAGATGCCGCACATGCCACCTTCTTTTCCGGGGTACTGCCTCTTGCGAGGAACTGACAAAATCTCCAAGATTAAATATTATTCTCCAAAAAGTGCATCTCACGTAGCCGTTCGGACTCGGCGGTAAATTGTAGGTCCCTTCCATTCTTGCAGATTAACAACACACACACAAGAATGGTTGAGAGCATAAGTCACTAGGCCTTCCTTGACTCCTTAAATAAATGTATGTATGTATTGCTCTATGAAAAACTTAATAAAAAAAAAACACAATTCTTTAAATTTTTTATGAAGCAAAATGTTATAACTTTTTTATTTTGCATAAATTTATTGTTTCAGTATGTTTTTTTTTTTAAACAAATATGTAAGGGCATAACAACTGGTTAGGGAAGTTAATTACAACGTTATACATAACATAATAATTTAGTACTGGTAATAATATTTCATTATAAATGAATATAAAAGGAAAAACAAAAATAAAATAAAAAAAATGAACTCTAATAATTATAATAATAACTTAAAATTATGACTTTTAGTAGGGCTTATATAAAAAAAAATTATTAAAATAAAAAAGTAACTTTAATTCTTAACTTGATTAGTAAATTTGTTATAATTATTTTTATGTTCGAATATTTCGGCGGACAACACATTTATTTCCATCACACAAACAAACTGGCGATTTCATTCATGCAAGGGAAATACATGTGACTGTCTCTTTCTTTCTATTTTTAAATATTACATATATAATAATTATATGTAAGAAAATGTATAAAAAACGATTACAATGGTTTACCTTAATAACTTTTAAAGTATTTTTTTTATGCAATGGAATTATCTAATTATTATATACAACATAGGCATATTTTTTTGTTTTGTTTTTTTAAATTCATGAATGTTTTGCTTTGTCTTTTCTAAGTTTTTTTTTCTGTTTTGTTTTTTCAATCTTTTGTTGTTTCGTTAGTAAATAATTAAGATAAATTAGCGCAAGCTTGGATTTTTTAATGATTTTTTTTTGTTTTGGAAAATTAATGTGGCGGCACTTGAATTCAAATCAAAACCAATTTGAATAAGACACTTAGAATATAAATTAAGTCGGCGAACGGTGAATTGAATTTTGAAAACTTAAGTTATGCAATGCATTTAGTTATTTGAGCTTTTTTCTGTTTTAAGTAGTTTCATTTAATTGCATTTTTTTTAAAGTCTAAATGGTTCTCGCTGATTAATTGGGGTTGTACCGCGAGATTTACGTGCTTCAGCTGCTCTAGCGCTAGCCGATGATGGGTCTGTTGATCCTTTTCGTGGTGTCTGCATTCCCGAAGGCGTTGAACTGCCACTGAGATTTCTCCTGATGTATGGAAATAAATTAAAGATTAGAAAGTTTCGTAAACGAAATGTATTAACACGTATAAAAAACATCAAAACACTCAAAAAGTCATCCAATTTGCTTTTGTTATTTTTTTTTTTTAATTAACACTAATATATCGAATATTATTTTTTTTAATGAAAAATGTTTCATGCAAATTTAATGGTTTGGTTAAGAAAAAATGCAAAGTAATGATTTAGTTGAATTTAATTTTTGATTATATAAAAAAAATAGGTGTTTTAAAATAAAAATATGTTTTATATTTTTAACAAACAATAAATATATTTGTTTATCAAAATCAAAATAAATATTAACGGAGTTCAGAGGCTTAATCGCCATTGAAGGCTGGACGTAAAGGGCATTAAATGGTATCCACAGGGGTGTTTGTATTGCTGTTTGAAGAAGCCAAACAAATTGTCTGTGAGTGGAAAACACTGATAAAGATGAATTAGTAAAAACTAAATAAATAAATATTTTTTTTATTTATTAGCTGATGATTTGACTTATAATTAATAAAAAACGCCGAATGTGCTTGGGTCCATAATGGGTCATGCTTGACAGATTTTGTGTTGAAGCAAAATTCAGCAATATTGCAATCAGCTAACTTTCAACGGTAAATAGGTGACAAACAAAATGTCTGAAATGCACTTAATGAATGTTTGTATCCTTAAGTGTATAACCAAAACCATAGACATTATTTCAATTAATCTGATGTAGAACGCTTAACGAACCCATCCACTAAATTAGAACAAGTTTAATTTTGTATCGAAATCTCAATAGCATTAACACACACGGAGGAGGAGGAGCTCTTTCTGGAAGTCTCACACATTGATTGGCATATTTTTATATTCTCTACAATATTGATATTAAGGCTGATTTCTTATCTAATTTATTGAAATATGTCCGATTAAGACGAAAATATCCTCTAATAACTGCACCGGTTTACATTGGCCATCAATAATTTAATATGTGAACGAAAATTTTTATACAACGTGTACAAAAATTCAAGGTCGAGCACTGATCGGGAACATTATGCAGCTTGCAGGAATAGAGTAGTCAAAGCTATTAGAAATTAAAAAAAAAAAAAAAAAAAAAAAACATTTTACTTGAACAAATTAGAAACTACAAGAAACTCCACAAAAATTCTATGGAATAATTTAAGGAACCTAGGTGCTGTTCGGAGACATAATACTGAATGCTGTGATCTTAACTTTGTTAGCACCTTAAACAATTTGTTTGCATTAAATATCGGTAACACTCAAGTAAATCTGTCTTCTCCTATGAATATTCCTGACGGATCCTTTTCAGTTAATTGTGTATCTATTGAAGAATGCTTTGCTGCTATTAACTCAATTAAGTCAAATGCGATTGCCCTGAAATCATTCCACGAGTTGCCAATATTTACAATGACTGTTTGACTAAGTCAATTTTTTCAAGCTCCTGGAAAATAACAAAAGTTATTCCTCTTCAGAAAAAGACGGGGTGTAACGACCTATCAAACTATGGACCTATAAGTATTCTTCCTCTTCTTTCCAAGGTCTTGAAAAAACTAATGTTCAGTCAGCTTTCCGAATTCATTGAGTCTCAGAATCTCCTATCAACTCTTCAATCCGGTTTTCGGAAGAGACACAGTTGTGTTTCAACTCTTTTAAAAGTACAGGATGACATTCGGGTTGAATTGAATGCTGACAAAGTATCGATTTTAAGTTTGCTTGATTTCTTCTAATGCTTTGCTGCTCGATTTTACTCTATAAATTAAGGCATCAATTTGAGTTTTCTTCTTGCGCTCTTAAACTAATTAAAAGTTACATAACAAAACGTAGACAAGCCCTTTGGATTGGAGCCTTGGTGTCTGCTTTTGTAGATCTAAAGGTGGGTGTCCCTCAGGGATCTTTGTTGGGAAATTTAGGTTTCATTTTTAACAAAACTCTCACATGGAATGATCATGTAAAAATGTAATAAGAAGCATTTATGGAGGTCTTAGACGCTTGTGGAGAATTTCACACTACATTCCACAAGCTACAAGGTTGATGTTAGTCAAAACTTTATTAACTCCAATTATAACTTATGGCTGTCCTACTTACGGTGGGATGGAATCAATAAGCAAACAAAGATTAAATGTAGCGTTCGTTCATGCGTTCGTTTCATTTTTTCATTAAGAAGGATCATATATCACATTTATTCGAGAAACTTGAATTCTCAATTTCTATTATTAATTTTCCAAGAAGTTCAACATTGCAGACACGCAGATCTTTCTTCGTAATTGGTGCCAGATTTTGGAGCAGGTAGTGTCCATATAAAACAATTATAAATTTAAATAATTTTAGCAGCTCTATAAGAAATCACCTACAGAACCCAGGCGAAGCGTTGCATTTTCACTCTGTATTTATTCAGTAATAATTACCTTAGTAAAATTCTTTTTTCTTTTTAATCTTTCTTTACTTTTTTAAGCAATTTAATTTTAAGTTTAAACTAAAACTTGTGATGAATTCTTAGTTTTGTATATTAATATTTTTTTTTTTTTTTTTTTATTAATTAATTTGAATTTTTAATCCATACATACAAATATCTATGCTTTTCTTTGTAATTCCAAATTTAAATGTAAATTTTTAGGCCATAATTGAGATATCCCATCTCAAGGCTTTTATTAAATTGAAAAAAAAAACTATAAGTAAACAATTAATTCTTGAAATGCCATCACAAGCCCAGCAGAAGCCCATGTTTGGCAGTATATCCAAAAAATTGTCACAACAGGGAGAATAAACTGTCACCCTGCCTCTTGGAAGTTTTGTCAGTTCCTCGCAAGAGGCAGTACCCCGAAAAAGAAGATGGCTATGAGCTGGAGTCGACCCCATGATCATTCGCTTAACAGTTCGACACACTACAATTTAGCTAAACCTCTTAGCATTATTTTTAATAAATCATTGGCCAATGGTGAATTTTTAGATTATTGGAAAACTTCTTTCATAACTCCAATACATAAAGCTGGTTGTAAAAAACAAATAATTAATTCTAGACCTATCGCTAAATTGCAGCTGATACCAAACATTTTTCGAAGCTATTGTTAAAAATCAAAATTTATGCAATCGTCCGAAATAATATTAGTGACTATCAGCATGGCTTTGTTTCTGGGAGGTCAACAGCTACAAATCTCACCATCTTTGCTAACTATTGTCTTCGCAACATGGAATCACTTTACTGATCTTGCTAAAGTCTTTGACCGTTTGATTTTCAACATTCAGTTCTGGTTAGCAAGCTTGAACGTTTCGGTTTTCATTTGAATATCTTGAATTGGATTCGCAGTTATTTGGAAAATCGTATACAATTAGTTAAGATCGGGTCTTGTATGTCTAAAACTGTCTATAATTACTCTGGTGTTCCTCAAGGCAGCCATATTGGCCCTCTCCTATTCTTACTGTTCATCAATGACCTACCTTCTTTTATTCTACACTCTATTGACTACATAATATCTCGTGGAAATTCCTTGTTTGGTTGTATGCACCGCAATACCAAAGAATTTTAAGATCCTTACACTATAAACCCCTTGTTTAATTATTTGATACGATCGAGGCTCGAGTAGTATTGTTTGGAATCCTTACCACCAAAATAACATTTCGCGTACAGAAAAGATTCATAAAAAGTTTACAAAATTTGCTCTACGAACGATGAATTAGACGGTGACTTGCCAACCTATGAAACTAGATGCGCCTTATTAGGCATTAAGCCCTTATATAAAATACAAATTTATTTATTTGCGCAGGATATTTTAACTGGACACATTAAAAGTCCATGTCTGCTTTCTTTGTTTTATGTTTATGCTCCTATGCGCGAAAAAGACCAATTTGTGATATATACCTATCCCAAATGTGAAAAGCTTAAACATTTTGGAACTATGGTGGATAACGAAGGATCTTGTGATATTGACATTAAGCAACGCGTTGAAGTGGCGAAAAAATCCCCAAGCTGAAAGAAGGCTCTACAAGCTGTTCTTCGAGCACTTAAATATGGGTGGCAATTTTTGACAATTTTCAAAACGTATGCGATAATAAATTGACGTTGGATGAAATGAAGGTGCTTTGCATGACAGTGTCATTGAGTATGGAGTAAGAAAATTCAAGAAAGCCTTCTCATTAAGAATAGCATTTTAGACAAAATACAAAATGCCCTGAGAACACAGGCTATAGCATAACAGTTCCGACGCTATCGCAAACGAAAGGCAAGCGCAAAATCTCCCGGATCAAATAAATGCATCAGCACCTGAATTTGATTTGCCTCAGACAGGGAACAATCCAAACCCGAGAAACATGCTGACGTTCTGTAAGTTGATCCAGGTGAACCCAACCAGGTAGAGCCCTAAGGCGAAGCAGTGAAGTGAAAGAGTTGTAGTCCCAGTCGAGATCAGTTTTGAATAAAGAAGAAAATATAACAAAATGCGATCAACGGTACTGATTAATGCAGTACAGTAAGTCTAAAGAACTTAGTTTGTAGGGTAACATAGAGCGGATGGAAGCAAATGCTCCAAACCGGAAATCTTTGAATTCACCCCTGGGAAGACAGTTGAGGAAAATCGAGACTTAGGTGGCACACACAAGTGAAAGAGGATCTTAACCAACTTTGAATGCCAAAGGCAAGGGGGCTGTCCTACGACTTATCTGATTGGAGAAGCTAATGGATTAAACACACGGCCACCCGTTGGATTGAAGCGCTCAAGTTCAAGTTTTTTTTAATTGTCAGATCAAACTTTTGTTAGTGACTTGGTGTTATCTGCTCTCTTGAAACGCAAAACTATTAAAGGCTTAGCTTTATGCAGTTGCTTTTTAAATTTTGAATTTATAAGCTTAAGCAGTGCATACAAACCAAAGCAAAATAACTAAACGTCCGGATTTGAAAATGAAACTATAGGAACTGCCAAAACCAAATGGAGTTCCTAAATTACATATTTGGTCGGAGGTAAGACCAACAGAGTTCAGATGTCTAAAGAGGAAGCAACCTTAAAGAACAAGACCCTTTGGAACTCATCCTACACGGGTACAGTTTAGTGCCATTATTCTTTCCCTACCACAGTTTAGCCATATACGTCAGGCTCAGGAATGCTGTTGCTTACCAGATTCTTCCACAATATGGTCAATGTGTAAACACAGACTTTAATTTCATGTGGTTTCAATTCAACCTCCACAAGCACATCATTCACACATGTTTTATATATAGAAGTCCGAATCTGGACAGTAATTCGACCTCCGACGAATTCGATGCGCTGTCTGGAACCATCCAAGGAATTGTTTCTAAATACCCTCACACTGAAATCGTTATTTCGGGTGATTTCAATGTTAATAATTCTTCGTGGCTTCGCTATTCTGGCCAGACCACACCCGAAGGAAGGTATACCGATAATTTCGCAGAACTGAACAACTTGACGCAGCTTGTTGACGAGCCAACAAGAATACCTGACATTGCAGGTCACTCCGCATAAACCTTGGACTTGTTTCTTACATCTCATCCTGATAAGTATACCATCAATGTACTATCGCCTCTAGGAACGTCGGACCACTGTATCATATCGGCAAATTTCTCGTGCTCCATCTTAAAAGTTAAAGAAAACATACCAAAAAGAACTGTATGGCGTTACGAGAAAGCCAACTGGGAAGGTTTAAACATTTTCTTTAATAACTTTAATTAGTCACTATGCTTCCTCGGTAGTGACGTAGATTGTAGTGCCGATATGATTACAAATATTATCCTACTTGGTATGAGACAATTTATTCCAAATAGGCTAAGAGGTATCAAACCAAAAGTTAATTCTTGGTTTGACTCAAACTGTAAAGAAGCTATCAGGGTGATATTTTAAAGTCAACCCTTCTGAGGAAAATCGGAAGAAGTTTTAACAAGCCAGAAAGACCTGCAATGCTCTTATTCAAAGAACAAAATTTTTACACGAACAAAATTTAAGGCAAAAAATATTAACATGTCCTAAAGGAAGTAAAAATTTTTGTTCCTTCGTAAAAAATATACATAACTCCACTTCATCTTCGGCCCACAATGACAATTCTGTGGTCAAGTCCCAATCGAAAGCTTGTTTGCAGCTAATTCAACGTTGCCTCAGTGTGATATGGCTCCTCCTGTACTTGATAACGTAAATGGTTTTATGGGGCAAATCTTTTTTCGCGCTCGTTCAGTTGCAAGAGTTCTTAAAGATCTCGATATTCACAAATCCCCTGGCCCGGATATTATTTCCCCAATAGTTCTGAAGAGGTGTGCTTCCACGCTGGCAAAACCACTGTGTAAACTTCTCCATCTGTCGTATTCAACAGGCCTCTATCCAAGAGGATGGAAAACTGCATTTGTCCAGCCCATACCTAAAAAAGGCGTATCTTCATCTCCCTTTAACTACCGATCAATTGCACTTACATCCCTTCTTTCCAAGGTCATGGAAACGCTTATAAACTATCAGATTAAGAAATATCTTGTCACAAGGAAACTTCTAAATGACCGGCAATACGGTTTTCGTAGCAATAGTTCCACTGGTGATATGATGGTATATCTCACCAAACAGTGGAATCAATCTTTACACCGTTTTGGAGAAAGTAAGATTATTGCACGTGACATTTAATTTGATAGAGTTTGGCATTAAACTCTTTTATCGAAAATGCGTGCATTTGGAATCGGCGAACCTCTTATTCGATGGATTAGAAATTACCTTTCGGAACGTTCAATTCGCGTTGTTTTGGATGGCTTCTTGTGTGATAGTCACAAAACAAATGTTGCATTCCTCCCCTTAAAAGTTTTCCCCGTAATACTCGTACCGCTAGGAATGCTCATAAATTTACCCTTAAGCCTAATTTCGGACGCACTGTTAAATATAGAAACTCATTATTTAGCCGCACTACACGAATGTGGAATGCTTTACCCGGCTCGATTTTCCCCTCTCATTTTCCTAAACGATCGCATTATGTTAATACATGATAAGGGTAGTGACAACCCCTTGAGTGGGTGCAGATTATAAAAAAAAGACGTGGCTTCAGTTTAAATATTGCGTCGCAGAAAAAAGGTACAAATTATTGCCGCTGGACGAGAAAATATGAACCGTACGTTTGGATCAGTTCTGAGGTTGTCACACCTAAATTACAACAAGTGTGGTTTATGTTTGGTTTAAGTGTGTTCTTTTCCAAAAAATAATGAACGATCAATTATGAATATTTAACAATGAAAAATGAAAAAAATTGCACACAGTCAGTGTTCGCGTGTGCTTGTTGTGTTTAAATAGATTGCCACCGTGTCTTTTCCTGTGTATATACAAACATTTTCCGTTTTTTATTGCACATAAACATAATAATAATATATAAAGGTAAGCAAAACCAAAATTCATTCATCGACAAACAAAATAAGGGCGAAAGGAAAAGGATTAAAAAACAAACTGAAACAAAAAAAAACATCGATTTCACACTTTTCGAATAAGGTACTTGCGTTAATCTTTACCCCAAACTGCTTAAATTTATACTGTTTGTTGTCGAACTAGAATTACTGGATGGCGAGGGAAATGACTTGTCTGTCGATACCTGCCTTATTGGAATCCTCGAAGGCCGGCTTAAAAAATTTCATAGAATATAAATTAAAAATTAAAAAAAAATGTTATTTGATGGGTTATGTATGGATATGAAAAAAAAATTATTTTTACTAAGATTTTTCATAATAACTAAGAATATGATTAAGAAGAGAAAAAAAAACAAAAGCAAAAATAATGTAAATTAAGTATTAATTATGATAAAAAAAAACCAAAAAAAAAACAAATGCACTTCTTGTTTTTACCTATATCGGAAGCCAAAGCCGGTTAATGTTGGTATGCTAGAGGATCTACTCATTCCACCATTGCTGTGATCGTGTTTTTAATTCATTTGTTAGAATTGTTTAGTATTTGTTTTTTGTAGTTTAAACAAAAGTTGTTATTTTGTGTATTGTTAAATTCAGTTGATTTTTTTTTTGCAATGGAATCGTTGTTAATTCGTGCATTAATATTAGAAATTCGGAGATACATAACATAAAAAAATAAAAAAAAATATTTGAGTAAATAATTAACGTTTGAAATTATTCAAAGCAAACGAAATCATGAAAAATGTCGAAAATAAATTTTAATTTAAGAAATAAGAATGAATATTAGAATATTGTTGAAAGAAAATAATTTTTTTAATTAAATTAGAAGTTACCTTGTGGGAGCAGGACTCGCTGATCCAGATGCAGTTTTACGAGTGAGAGTGGTAGTACCATTCGTTCTCGATGTAGCTGGTGTCACAGAAAGTCTTGATGGACGTTGTGCGGTTGAAGTTGGGGTGGATGCTGCTACAGGCTGTCTGCGTTGTGGAATGCGTGATGGGGTTGTTTCGTCTGGCAGAGGTCATCAAAATCAATTAAAAAATTGTAACCTGATTTTTCATTTAAAAAAATATACCTGTACTATCTAATGATAGAGTTGAACCATGCCTTGATGGTGGCTTAGAGCCTTGCCGACTTGCAGGTCTGGAGTTAGGCTTCGATCCTGCCCTTGAACCTCCAGGTGTCATGCCCGTTCGAGGTGCATATGACACTTTCCTAGATGGGGTATATCTTCCAGATGGTCCGGTTAGACCACCTTCATTATCACTCAGTGAATCTGGAGTCGAAGCTGACAGCGATGATCTTGAAGGTCGTGACATTGGTATCGAGCGTATAGATCGCTCGCGAACCTAGATTTCAAATAATTCATTTGATTTTCATATAAATTTAAAGGAGAAGAAGAAATATGATAGAAAGCGAGATGGAATCGATGAAAAGAAGAGTTTCTTTCTTTTTTTTTTTGTTTTATTTTTAATCGCAACTTACCCAATGCGTGGAGGGATGACAATGTGGTGCATGTGGGCTTAAAGGCACAGAACGACTATTGTTACTGCGCACAAAGACCGTGCCACCCGCTCCCATATGTAATGGGAATGCACACGGAATTTGCTCTTGGGCTCGAAGTCGTTCAAAGATTGGCATTAGTTCGGCCAAGTGTTCGTCGGCTATATCATACCACGAAATACACAACATTTAAAGTAAACCGATTTCTTGTTTGTACGCAATCTATCACACAAAGTCTATGATCATTTAATTATACATTTTTTTGGAAATAAAAATATCTCAATTTTTTTTTTGTTAGAGAAAGTTCTTTCAACGGAAAACAATATTTCAGCATTTTGTGTCAGCAAAAATGCAAAAGAAAAATAACTTTTTTTATAGCACAGTTTTAGGCGCATTTTAAAAATATTTTTTTGGGTGAAGTCCACATGAGAAACGCAACAAAAAAAAATATATGTGACAAAAACCTCCAATCAGAAATCCCGTTATGAAACAACACTGAACAAGGTGCTTTGTACAACTTAACAATACCAAATGAATTTTTGAAAATATGATACAGCTTCAGTTTTTTTTTGTCATTTGATTTACTTAAAACTCAAAGAATTGCTTCTAGCAAAAAACTCTCAAACAAAAACCTTTACATCATGCTTTAAATATAAACAAAAAAAAAAATAGAAAATAAAAAAAACGATATGTATATAACAACATCACACCACACATCATCATCAAAACATCAGAGTTATGCCTTAGCCTTTCAGAGCAAAGAGCTTCAGAACTAAGGGGGGTTTTAGCTAGCGCAATACTTACCGACATCTGTTGGGCAAAATCTTTGCCTTGAGATGATCATCTTTGGCCAAAGCTAATCCACTGCAGTATTAAAAACTGTAATGAATGGGCAATGGCTTGGAGCAAAAGTAAAGTAAAGTAAAGTAAAAAAAAAAAAATTGGTCCAAATATTTATGTAAATGAGTTGACACACATGAACCACATTGGTTTCACGAAAATAACTTTCTTTATGACAGAAATGCTTAAATAGGAGGACTTATGATGGTTTTACCTTCATGATGGGACCTTGGCCGCTCATATATGCGGGTGTACCAGATCCATTCGGGGTGGATGAAGTTGGCGTCGATCTGCGCGGTGTAAATGCCGCCATACTCTGTGTTACTCCGTCGGCCAAAATAAATTGTTCTCGCAGTTCAATGTTAGTGCGTCCCTTAGCTATTTTTCACAATCGTTTTTTGATTTTAATTTCAATCAAGTTTATTATTTTAGTTTGCATTGTTAATGCAGATTTGTTTTTTTTTGAAGATGGATGGCACATTTAAGTGGAATTTGTTTTGGCAAAGCAGTCGATATCAGCAAAAAATATGATACGGTTTTGGGGTACCGTTTTTAAAATGTTGCCGAAGGAAGCGTGGGAATGGATAAAATAATAATTTAGGATAATACACAAACAAAATAAAACAATAAAAAAACAATCAGGATTTTAAAATCCGAGTTATTTTTTTTTCAAGCAACAAAAGTTAAAGCCATTCTTTAAAGCATAACTAAAATTGAAAGCTTAATATAAGAATTAATGCTAATTTTCTACTTACAAATCAAATAAATTTGAGAATTTCATTAAATTTTGTATTTTCTAAGTTTTCTATATGTAAATCAAGCAAATTAAGCTACGATTGGTTAAGAAACAAAGCAAATGTCACGAAAAAAAAAAATATTTAAAATTTAATAAACAAACACAATGAAATGTTGAATTTATTGATGGGCTTGTGAATTATTTCAATGAATTAATGTAGAATGAATTTATTGTAATATTTTTTGTTTGGAAATACAAAGACTTTTTCCAGGACTAGTTTGATTTGGGCTGACCATTGAGTTTTTAATTCACGTGCTAAATTCATTTTAAAGCTTTTTTTAAATAGAATTTGGAGGTTTTTACTTAATAACTTAAAAAAAAGGATGCAAGCTAATCAAATATTAAAACAAAAAATCCTAAGACGCTTATTTTATAATAGAGGTTGACTTTTGCGACGCGACGTACTTAACGGTCATATCAACATATTGTGTATAATACTGGGGAGGAGCTCGCAAGCTAAATTTCAATCACCGCTCTATCTAGGTTTATGTAGGCAGGCATTTTACCAAGATACTTGATTGGAAGACCAACGTTGTGATCAACAGTTTTTGCGGAATCGTTCTACCACAGAAAAATATAGCCAAGTTGAAATATTAACTGAACCCCTTAGGCATAGGGTTAGTGGGATAGACTGTCGCCTGAGTTTTTTCCCGGCGGTAGGTACTACCTCTTGCAAGGACGATCTTCCAACATGAATCTTGCAACCGAAAAAGCAGAAGCTCTCGCTAAGCATTTTGAAGAGACCTTCAAGTATCGCCCGCCCAATCACCTTCCTGAGTTCATCGAAGAAGTTGAAAACAAGTTTGAAGAAGTTGCAGCCTCTAATACTTCAGTCACCAACTTTAATGAGGACAATCCTGCACTCGGACCAACTGGAGATGTTTTTACTTTCGCCTAAGAAGTAACTGACATATGTAATCCACGGAGGAAATTCTAAGAAGTCAGCAGGAAATTATGGGATTTCTATTTTTGTGCTTAAAAAAGCTACCAAATCTCGCCATCATATTCATCATATTCAATAACTGCCTGAATAACAACTACTTCCCCGAAACATGGAAAACGGCAAAAGTGGTGCCCGTTTCAAAGAAAACCAACAGGACCATCGTCGAGGGATATCGGCCGCTTTCGCTTCTATGCTGTGTCAGCAAAATCCTGGAGGGACTTATCCTGAGAAAGCTTCATCTTTTCTTCAGGGAAAGGGAATTCATACTTGAATGTCAGTATGTGACACACGGACTACCTGAACACATGGTAAAATTAATTAAAAATGTTCTAACCCATAGATCCTTTTATGTACAGGTAAACAAAGAATATTCACGAAGAAAGACGATCAGCGCTGGAGTTCCACGTTGTTCCAAGTTGGGCCCCAAACTTTTCAACCTTTATACAGCTGACCAGCCTACCAACATCCTAGGGACAAAAACGAAGCTATATGCCGATGACTCCTTAACATATGCAACATCCATTTCACCAGAAATCGCAGCCAGGAGAGTTGAAGGTCACAGAAACTTGTGGGACTACTACCTAAAATGGAGACTAAAGATAAATAGCGATAAAAGCGAGCTTATCTGCTTCAGAACCTCAACAACAGCAACAAGAGGTCGTCGCATCACGTAAATTCAGTATCAAGCTACCAGACAACACAGCGATAAGGACAAATACAACATCAAAATACCTTGGAGTGAATTTCACTAACCGCTTCAAATTCAACAAGCACGCTTCATTTATGCTTAAGAGAGTTAACTTTTCCCTACATCTGGTCAACCCGCTTCTTAGGAGAAGAAACGGACTAAGCACAAATACTAAGCTCATCATCTATAAACAGGTGATCCGTCTAGTTCTGACGTACGCTTGTCCTATTTGGTTCACCATATCACCAACTTACATGTATGAAAAAGATCGAAATTTTTGAAAAGATACTCCGTAGTAGTACAGGTCTGCGCCGAAACCCCATAACAAGGAAATATGTTCCAAGCAAGAAGCTATATGAAGACATCAAACTGATCACAATAAATCAGTTCATGACACATCTCCCCAAAAATATTTTGAGGAACTGGGAGGACCACCTCAACTTGGAAATCAAGCAACTACTCCAGCAACAACTAGAGCCTAGCCATCGCTACCTCAACATTCGAGCCATAACAGACGACCGATTCGAGGATATAATGAACAATGACGGAGCCCCGTTCTACGAGAGAACCAGCAACGGACACAACAGAGGATAAACAACACCACATCCTAACCTCAATTTTTTAAAACCAAAGACAGTTGATTATAATAAACAATTTCAATTTAAAGATTATGCAAACAAAAATATGATATAAGTAACCGAGCCGACACAACGGTAAAGATCCCAATCTGTAACATTAAACAGACGATTGGGAATAAGGTACTCGCCGCAGCTAACGAGAGATGGAACTCGCTCGACTCCTGTTTCGTAACCAGGCGTAACTATGGCCCTAATTTAATAAACAAAGAAGAGAAAATATTCTACAGCTCAACAAGAAGTCGATACGATCCCTTGTGAGCATACTGATCGGGCATAACATGCTGAATTACCACAAAAAGAAATTGAAGCTCAGCACGGACGACTTGTGCAGAGGTTGTGGCGACATAGATGTGCATGAGGACGAAGTTCTAGGAAGTCATTTTGCCAGGACTTAGAACTATCTGAACAAACTGGTACAAACCTGCTCAGATTTATTAATAGCTCAAAATGGCTTGAGAATGTATAGGTTTTTCATAGGTCCCATGCTTATTGGGCCCAGACCCCCCAGGGTATCACAATGGATCTACATTGATCTAAGTGTAATGGACACCACATCATCCATCAGCCCACTAACCTAAGAAGTTCACGATGAAATTTACGACTTTTTAAACGGCATCACACTAAACAAAAAAAAAAACCGTCTCAGATGGCTAGACCGATGGAATGGATACAAATGCTTTGGCTCTCAGTTTTCGAATAAACGACAAATTTGCCTTAGATGGCACCATAATTTTGCAGAGGATTTCATTCAAATTTGCGGAGGCAAATGGAGGTAATTACAAACCAAAGGCCGTCTTCATGACTAGGGTTGATGGAACTAAAGAGCTAGACATACCATACAGGCGTATCCAGAGCTCGTGTGAGACTGTGAGGTCGTACATTGTTAAATCTTACAAAGTCATGTCAAATATTAAATGATAAATAGAAATTGCAGAACTTAAAAAATAAAGCAGCTTAAACACATACATTAAATAAAAAAGAAGAAAAAAACTATTTGTTTTGTGTGATATTTACATTCAGCTTGCTGTTGTATGGCCATAATTTGATCAAAAGTAAATTTACGTAAAACACAACACGCTTCATGTTGCGACGGATCGTTTGGATTTGGAATTGGTAAGACCAATGATACTTTTAGTTTTCCAAATTCGAAGTCAAATACCATGATGATGATGATAATGAGTGATAATTACACAATATTCATGCATATAAAACATAATTTTACAGAAAAATCAATTCAATAAACACACGACAGTCGGATCAGTATTTTATGTTTTGTTTCAATAATGAAAATCAAAAAATTAAATATAATATTAAAATTTTGAAATTGGAATAAAGAAAATATTATTTATATTTCAATTTTTTTTTTAATTGACGAACCGTTCATTGGAGCGTGAAAATAGAAATGTTAAAAATTCATTATAAAATGGAAAAGTTTATAAAGGGGGTTATCGTTTTTTTCTTGTTTTGAATAAAAAAATATATATTTCTCTGTAAAATTCTCACAACTGATTTACATATAAATAGTTTACTATATAATAATTTTGTTTAGTGAGTTAAGCGCTTTTTATACTTGTGCAAGCACCTACATCGAATTAGATTACTCCTAATCCAGAAATTCAAAATAAACCAATAAAGTGTATTATGTAGACTTAGCAGACACCTTCTTATTCAGAATGTTGAAATTTATGATATAAAAAGCATGAGTGAAATGGGTTTTATGTTTCTTTGATTTTCTTAATTAATTTTTTACTTGAATCCCACAATAGCTCAATTAAATGTTAATTGCATTGAATATAATGAAATAACGCACTTGTGATGATATTAATCTATGCATGTTTTTAATTTTGTAAGATTTTCTTTGTTTTTTTTTCTTTAACGTTAGAACAACACTATTAGAATATGCTAGATATTATTTTTTTGTTTGTTTTTTTTTTATTAAATGACCATTTCCTTTGGTTGATTAATATTTGTTTACTAGTTTTATTTATTATAGAAATTATTTGTGATCTCTTACCTCGACAAGGATCGTTCTTTTGTAAGAACTCATCCAACGCTACCCAACCACCTCCAACGCGCACCATTACAGTGCTGCGAAGGATGCGGACGAGTCGTAGTTTCTGCGAATCGCCAAACTACATACAAAACAAAATAATTATGATAATCTTCTCCATACATTGGAAAGCTAACTTACCCTGTACTTGCCTTCGCCGACTTGGAAAACACGGAATTTCTGCCGACATGTACAAAGCATAACCAGCCGTTTGACTTCATCGTGAATCTTATCAGAGTCATTGGCTGGTTTACGCTCCTGCCAGTCTGGTCGGAGTGCCGCAATAAATTCCTGCCAATCAATGAGTCCTTCGCCGTTGCGATCGAATAAGTCAGCTACTGCACCCATTTCCATTCGAGATGTGTCAAATTCTTAAAGAAAAAAAACATTCAGTAACTGTGTAAGGCATTTTTTTATTTTCTTAAATAACTTACTAGTGCTTAGGATTCCGTCGATGAACACTTCACGTGGTATTAGACCATTATTGTCCTTATCCATTTTCCTAAAGAGATCCGTCAACCTGGATTTCTTGTGATTCATGTACTTCAGGAACTGCAATGTTTAAAATGCTGGGCATATTGAAACTTGTGTCATTTATCTATCTACTCACCCTCTTCCTCCAGTCGTCCCAGCTGAAGCGACGCACTCGTTCAACATCTTGCAAGTAAGCAAGATGGTCATGTAGACGTCGTTGTCGCTCCCACGCCAACAACCAAACATGACGCCACTTGTCCCAAAGAAGTTTCGCTCTTGGCGATCGGAATTCTGCTTCAGGCACATGACTAATAAAAAAAAAATACAATTTTTTGTATTATCAAATAAAAAGTGAAAAACAAAACATTATAAAAGCAACATTATTATTGATGTAAAGAAATTTTCTACAACAAAATGAAAAAAAAAACAACAACAAACTCGACATTTACATTAAGAACTTGTTCTTGTACCACTTATTGACATGCCCTTACCTTGGAGAAAATCTTGGACCGTAGTGAGGCAAGCGATCTCTATCGGGTGTCTCACGACTTGGAGTAACACGACTAATGGTAATTCGAATTCAAAGCACACAACACACAAATTACATGAAACAAAATAGAAAAAAAAACTATATGAAACAGAAATCATGAAATCAAAAATTCTAAAAAAAAAAGAAAACAATTTGCTTCCACATACAAATCTTATGGAAGCTGATGTTCATGCATTTTTTTTTTTAATTATCGTTGGTAGTTAAGCAGCCGATTGCAAATATTGAAGTTTGATATGTACTCACCTTTGCTTGCGCATGTTAAGGCCTTGATCACGAGAGCCCTTGAAGCTGCAGAAAAAAAAACAACGTTCAATTAGTCAAACTCAAAACAAACAAGGAAAATGAGGGTATTAGAGTTCATTGTGAGAAGCGGAAACAGAGAAGCAACCAAGCAAGAAAGCAGTTTGTAGGGAATTTGTGGAGAATATAAACTTCTTTTAAGGTTAGTTAATACTTAAATGAGTTAATACACACAGAGAATACGTATATAATGTTACACAAGTTAAAATTTAACACAATAAAGATCCACAGCAAGAAATCATCACATTGACTGGGAAAAGCTTATGGATTGGAACTTCTTATGTTAAATCATGACATTTTTTTAGGAAGCTAGTCAGTGTGATGAGTTTGGCTTCTTAAATCTTAGATCTCAGAGTTATTTTGCTCTTACAGATGGGTTAAGGTTATGCTATTGAAACTGGTTAAACACATTACAAGTCTCCAACTCATCACACTTTATGACATCAGTTTGTTCAGATGTGAAACTGTTAGACAATTTTAAATTTGTTATTTCGCTTTGCGGATGGTATAATTAAACATTAAAAAATATTAAAAAAATTAGTGAATATGGGCAGTCGTTTAGTAAATTATACAATTTTTTTGTTTTAGTTAAACGAACCTTTGCCGTCTCAAGGCGCCGGCATCTGGAGATTGTTCGCGCAAATCTTGTGTTGATCCTCGACTATATTATTTAAACCCAAGTTTTGATTTTTTTTTTTCAAATATACAAACATTTATAAACAAATATTTCAATTTTTTGTGTGAATTGATAATATCCAGGTTGATTGTGTTCAAGGTAGAAAAAAAGTGCAGTGACACGCAATATAATGTCGACAGTAGGATTCACAAAGACAAGAAATAAAAATATATATAGTAAATGGAAAAAAAAACAATTTACAAAAGAAAAAAACGAAACATTCTATTTTTTTACAAAATAAATTGAAAGAATTCAATCTATGTTACTTACACTGGAGTTTTTGCATTGCGTGACATTTTACGAACATCTCGGCTTCCAGGAGGCAATTGTTTAGGTTTGCAAGCTCTGTCTACCTCCATTTGACGACGTGCTGTATTTTCCATGAATTCCTTGTGGTCTTCGATAAGTTTTTCCAATGGAGGAATTTCTTCTGGGAGGGGTTCTCGCTCTAGGTCTTAAGAAGACGAAGAAAATTAATTAAAAAAAAAAGTTTTCTTAGGCAAAACACAAGTATCTTACTCAACAATGTGGATTCAAGTCCGTTCAACCATGCCAAGAGATCTTCGATATTCTCATCCAGATCTTTAAGTGATTGCAAGTGTTGTTCGAGTTTGGCTTCGCGATTAACGGCCCACTGAGATATTTCATCCCAGCGAGTTTGAATAATTTGCAGCCAATTCTTTATGATTGGAATGGCATCTGGATAGGCCTTGTCGATGATTTCTTGAGCAAGTTGGAAGGTCTCTGTCTTCTGGACATCACGTTTACGTAGGTCCTTCATAAATTCTGTATGAATTTCGAGTAGGTCACGTGCTATTTTCTCATCATCAGGAGGATTCTTAGCATAGCGAAGTTTGTTTTCTGCATGATCCAGCCAATCGAAGAGAGCTTGCACTCCAGTATTAAGACGTTCAGCATCTTTCAATGCTTGTCTCAATCGATCACCACGCTTAGATGTAGCAGCCTTCACATCTTCCCAAAGAGATTGTAATTCATCAAGAGACTTGGCAATATCAGCGTTGCTAGGTGATTTCTCCAAATCCCGTCCGGACTTCATAACACCTTGCATTTGGGCTAGTCGTTTAAGGAGATCTTGTTCCAAGTGCTTGTGATGATCACACAAGCCGCTAACGGTTTCGAAGTCTCCGTGAACAGGTCCATTGTCGGATAAGCGAGCTTTTGTCTTTTTCAACCAGTCCAAAAGCTCTTGCAAGGCATCAGAGAACTGTCCGGACAATAATAGAGCCTCTTCAAGTTTCCTCTGACGATCAACACTCTTCGACCAAACTCGAGTCCAAGTCTCTTTCAGTTCAATGAGCATTTTATTCAAAGTCGGTTCATCTGATTTGGGAGCTCTATCCATGAGATTCTTTCCAGCACGCATTGTCACATCGTACTGTTGTTGTTTTCCGTTAAGCTGACGATGTGTCTCTTTCAATTTGAGAATGTGTTTCTTGATCTTTTGGGGATCTTTCGACGTGGCAGCCTCTTCAGTCAATCGATCGAGTATTTCCTCAACTTCATGCAGCCATTGCAGCATGCCAGTCCAGGCGTCATTAAATTCACGAGCCTCCTTATAGCCGTGATCAAGGGCACGAGTGCGTTCAGCTGCTTTGCTTACAACGCGCTCCCACCGATGTTGTACAGAAACGAGGAGATTCTTGATTAAAATGACATCTTGTTTTTGACTAAAGTACTTAAGGTGTGTTCCTTTTTTGTCAAGCAAGAGCATAGCTTCACGATGTGTACTGACATCTTTCTGGAGTATTTTGTGTTCTTCGATTTGAGTCTGAATAGTTTCCAGAACTCTCGATACGGCAGATGCACCTGCAAGTTGTTTTTCGGCTTGAGTAAGCCATTCAACAAACGCCTGCAGAGTATCATGGAACTCTGTAGCCTCTTTGAGAGCGATTTCAAGTTTGATTTTCTTATCAGAGGCTCTAGATATTACAGCATCCCATCTTTGCTTGAGTGTGCGCAAAGTGTGCTGTAGATTACTTGACGGAACCTTCATTTGATTCTGACGTTTGATATAATCCTGACCCTGAGCCTGAATTGTTTCGACCTTGGCTCGATTTTCTTCCAATTCATTGTAGATTTCCATAAATCTTTCAAGCTGTTCTGTAGCTGTTTCTGGTAGGCCACCAACTGGTTTACTTGTTCCGATAACACCGTCTACATCGCCCAGCCAACCCAAGATGTCTTGAACTTCGGCAATAAAACCTTGAGCTTCTCGCAACGCTTCTTCCAGCTCGTGCTGACGATCTGAGGATTTTTGTATGAGAGAACGCCATTCATCGTTGAGTTTGCGAAGTTTTTCTTGAGTTGCTGAAGCTTCAACAGTACCCTTTTCGGATTCTATAAGACGTCGTCCGGCATCAATTAAGGTGTCTACAGAACTCTGATGGGCTTGGATATCGTTGGCTAGGACCTTTAATTTTGCAAGTTCAACCTCAAGTAATTGTGGGTCACCAGGGATCTAAGAAAACAGTTTGTTTTATTAATTTTTTTTTTTAAATATTTTGAATTTGTGTGTTAGTTACCGGTTTGAGTTGATCCAAAGTTTTGTCTGTCTTGTCAATCCAAACAAGCAACTCATTGAGTGCATGTTGGAACTGTCCAAGATGTAGAAGAGCATGTTCCAATTGCTTCTGACGCTCAACCATGCCACGCAGAAGATTTTCCCATCGGCGATTGACTGTGGCCAATGGTTCCTTGATCGATGCTGCTTGTTCTGCAGATGTTCTTTCCGTCAGTTCGGATGCTTGTCTGTTAGGAATGGTTTTTAGGTTAATGTTTGTGTTCTTTATAAGAAAATTGTTTTTTTTTTCTTTCAAAAGTGTTCTCAAAACATCACAATACAAAACTCAACTCATGCAAAACGTTTTTTTTTAATACTAAGAGAAAGGTCAAAACTGTTTAGAGAAGAAAAGCACAATTTTTAAGTTTGAGTCAAACTGGAACAGCTTTTTAGATGTTTTTTATGGCTTAAAGTAATCATCTGTGATTATTTATGACTACTGTTAACTTGGTTCGCAGCATGTTACAGCAATCACCAGTTTCGTTCATGCTTCATCATCTAAATAAAGGTGCAATCAGGACACTCCTTCGCGTTATTTACAACTTAGCAGAGTATTTTTCAACATCAACTCCTAGTTTAATACCTCTTAAGATCAAAAAACAAAAGTAAAGTAAGAAAGACCAAACAACAACGTTATTTAATAATCGTTAGCTTGAATCAAAATCAATTTCCATACGGAAGCGAAAACTTGTTTAAATATTTTTTGGAACATTCCAGGAGAATCATCTTCTGAATGATTTGGGAATATAAGCTTGCGTTAAGATTGGTCTCACAGAAAGGCTAAAATAAATCTTTAACCTTCAAAACAGGAAAGAATCTTTCTGAGATATTAAATGTTACTGCATATTTTTAAGCGTGAAAGGGTGGAAAATAAAGGACATTTGTGGCAGAGGCGTAGTTAGCTAAAGCTTGAAGTATAAATTATTTCTTAAACACTATTCTTAACACTAAAATACAATTTGTTTCACACAGTACAAATATGCAAAGATAACGTTCTTCAAGAAGTTTATTATCAAGAAAAAACGTATTCAAAAAAGCACTCGGTTAAAAAAACATGCAACCAAGTAACAACCAACAAATCTATGAATAAAAATGAATAATTTGTTTTTAAATATAAATCTTGCCTTTCGAGAGATCTGTTGCAGGTGATATATTTGATTGTTTTATTGAAATTATTTGTGAATCGTTTGAGAGCGAAATAAAATATAAAAAAAATAAATGTGTATGGAAACATAAATACATAAATAAATCTGTCAAAATGTATACATCATACCTGTTTAGTGCTTCAACTTCGACCATATGCGGATCTACTTCATCCTTGAAACGTTTCAGCTGTTCAATTTGTTTCTTGACAGCGTCAATATCAGAACCCACCGGTCCCAGACCACCGAATCGTTCTTCGGCTTTGGTTAGGAATTTCAATAGATTTTGTAGCGTTTCATGGAATTCCATTGCTTTCTCCATGGCATCGATAAGATTTTCTTCACGTCTGGCATATAGAGCGGTGATGTTGTCCCAAGCATTGTCCAGGTCTTCAATGTGTTTTTTGACTTCTGGTTTATCTGGTTCCCCACAAAGGGACATCAAATTGTTTCCTGTACGGCGAACTTCTTCGACTTCTGGCTTAGTTTGGTCGATTTCATGACGAATCTCTTGCAGGGCAACTTGTTGCTTTTTAATGTCTTGTGGTTGAGCAGCTGCTGGTTCTTGGGAAGATAGAGTTTCTTCCAAATCCTTCAATGTTTTCATAATAGAATTCAACTGTTTCCAGAACTTCTCAGCAACTTTGAGGACATCTTCAAGAGAATTGCCACGTTTCTTTGTTGCCTGTTGTACATCATTCCATAGGGTGTTTAGTTTTTCCAATTTCTTTTTGATGTCACGAACTGCTGGATCCGATTTATTTCCAGCCTTTGCAATCACATCATTAGCTGCTCTCTGAACTGCTGCGAAAGCCTCTGTGCGTTTGTCTAGATCATCAGCTATAGCTGAGTTATCATCGATTTGCTCTCGGATCTTTTGAGGCAAAGCTGATACTGCATCAAGATGATTGACTTGCTCAACAGTGTTGGCCAAGGCACGGAGCATACCTTCGAGTTTGTCCGAGAACTGACTGGACTCTTGAAGGGCATTTTCCAGTGCCTGTTGACGTTCACGTAATTCAGTTCGTAGAGCAGCGTAGCGTGAATTGTCTGAATCTAAGATTTCGTTGATTTTCGAGCCATCATCTTCGGCCACAATGGCTCCCAGAGCTTCGCCGGTCTTGTTAAGTTTATCCAAAAGTGGCTTGTGTTCAGCGATGGATTGAACAAGACGCTCGTTCTTATCTTGTTGAGCGGCGATTTGATCTGGCCGCAAGGCGGGCATACTAAGCATTGAAATTTGTTGTTCCATGTCATCCAACCACACTACCAAACCATTGTGTGAGTCAGCAAAGTGTTCGGACAACGGAAGAGCTTGTTCCAATACACTAAGGCGTTCACCACACAGTTGGACAACAGTGTCAACAACTTCCTTGAGATCTTCCAATTTCTCACGAAGAACTGAGGTGTTTTCGTTTTGTGGCGATTCACGTAACACTTTCTTAGCACCGGCGGTAACATCTCGAACACGTCCCTTTTGACTGGAAATGTCATCATTGATTGACCTGTGTTCTTGAAGCTGAGTTCGTACAAGTTTTGGTTCCATAGCAGGTAGTTCAGCTTCTCGTAGACTAGCATCCATATCTCTGAACCATTCGAGTAGTTCGTCAATATCTCCTGTGACTTCCTTGGCACGTTGGTTGCTTAGATGCAAGCGTTCGGCCTTGCGTTGGATTTGTTCAACGATGGAGTCAAAACGACGGTTATCGCGAGTAACTAAGCTTTCAATTGTCGCGGCACCTTCTCCAGGCGAAATTTGACACAATTGTGGTCCAACTAGATTAACTGTATCAAGAATAGGACGCATGTCAGCCAATTCAGCTTCTAGTCTTAAAATATCGTTTTGTCGAGGTTCACTTGTAGACAATGCACTCTCAGCACCTTGCATCCAATCAATCAGGCGATTGTGTGAATCATGGAATTGTTGTACAAGTGGTAAGGCATTCTGCGCATTCTTGAGATGATCTCCACCCTTGTTTGTGAGTTCGCCATAGCGACGTTGCAGCGAATCAAGTTTATCTTTAAGTTGAAGAGCCTCATCGTTTGAAATGTGCTTCATAAGTTCGGAACCAGCTTCGACAGTGGACTCTACGTTCGGAGCATGATTAGCAATACTTTCGTTCAACTCCAAGAGGTGATCCATTTGTTCCAATATTTTTTCTGTATGAACAGGCACAACTCGGAATCGCTGAAGTTGCTTTTCCATATTCTCCATCCAGGCAACCAAGTCTTGGTAGGTAAGGACAAGATGGCGCAGACCTTGCCTCGACTCGGCCAAGAGCTGTCCAACATTGTCACTAGCATCAACTAATGATGTATATCTCTCAGTGATGACACGAACTTTCTCTCCCAGTCCAACGGCTTCTTCATCACTTACCAAGTGCATGAGTTGTCCGGCAACATCGGCCAGTTCGGAAAAGTCTGGTTTCTTTGATATGATTTCATCATGCAAATTGGCATGTTCGCGAATTCTTTGTTGAATTTTTTCTTCGTCCGTAGGAACAAGCTCCATATTTTTAATAGCTCTTTCTGAATTGTCCAGCCACTGATTTAGAGGAGTAAATTTGTCATGGAAATGCTTGGCAACTTCCATTGCTTGCTCCAGGTCTTCTTCACGCTGTTGAGCAGAATCTGTCAAGGCATCGAAACGGGTCATAAGCTCTTTCAGTTGTCGTTCGATTCCAGCCTTTTCGGATGAATCGCAGTTTCCAGCAACCTCCTGCCCTAGATTGAATAAGGACGACATGGAGTTCTGACGGTCCATAAGCATTTTCTTGAGGAACTTTTGTTCTTGAAGCTGGGCTTTTACCACCTTGTAGTCAGCGCTTGGGGGTTTCTGATTGGCGACCATTTCTTCAGTATCACCCAGCCATTTGGATAATCCGTCGAGTGCTTCTTGGAATTTTCCAGATTGTAACAGAGCTACGTCCAAACGTCTATCACGTTCATTCAAACGCTCCTTCAAATCATTCCAACGGTCGTTAAGTTTCTCCAAATCTTTCTCAATTGCGTTTGTAGAAACACCACTTAAAGCGGACCTTACAAGATCTCTGCCGCACTGGTTGACTTCATCTACATTGTGACTCAGTGGCTCTACATTTCGGTCTCGGAAACGTCTGAAGTCTTCTTGTTGAGTTCTGATTTGTTCGAGTTCCGAACTCACTGGCTTCATTTTTTTCAACTCGTCACTAATATCCTTAATGTCATCCAAAACACCAGACTGTATGTCGTAGAATTTCGTCAAGTCCTTGAGGGCTACTTGTAAAGCATCTTCTTGGTCTCGGGTACGGTTTTCCAAACGACCAAGAGTTTTCTTCAGAGAAGCCACTTGTTCTCTTGTCTGAACCGTGTCTGGAGAAAATCCTGAGTCGACTAATACTTCACTCGAACGTTCAACTGCTCCCAATTGATCTGCCATGCGATCTAATTTATCTTGAATAGTTGCAACCTCACCGATTTGAGCTTGTACCACCTTGATTTCTCGAGCAGGTGGAGAGAGATTCTCAATCACATTCTCAAGTTCAGTGAGATCGATACCCAAGTTTTTAACCTGTTCATTGAACTGGGAAACAGCTGTTGCTGCAGACTGTAGTTCTCCACAACGATCATTCAGACGGGACAAAAGTTCCGAAATTCTATCATCAACGCCATCAACTTCGTCCATTAAGTGACCAGCATCACCACCAGCTGCACGTGCTTCGGATGAAATATCTTTTGCCATAGCTCGTAAGGACTGCAATGGTTTTTTAAGGTTTGTTACTTCTTCCTTAATAGCCTTGACACGATCAAGGAGCTTAGCATCCTTTGCGGCACCTCCAAGAGCGTCATGAGCAGCCAAACGGTCTTCACATCGGCCAACAGAGTGATCGAGATTTCTTAGTTCGTCATTGAAATCTCCTAGGCGCCTAGAACATGTCTCGATTTCTTGAGCTCGCAAAAGAAGATCGTTGTTAAGTTTCTCCCATCGCTCCTTCATATCTTGCAGTTCCCCCTTGATTGGCTCTTTGTCAACGTCACAACTGGCAAGGAAAGTGTCACCCAATCCTTTGGTGTTTTCGTATTCCCCAGTTTTCTTCCATACCTCACTACGGAATGCTTGCAAATCACGAAGCCTTAGCTCCAATTGCGCTTTGTTAAGAACTCCAGGTCTAAGGTCAGAAAGTTTATCTTCAGCACCACGTAACCAGGACAAGAAGACTTCTGAACTCTGTGAATATTTCTTGCAGTGCTCCATACATGTTTGAAGGCGAGTGTGACGATCAACAGCATCACGACGCAATTTGTCCCACTGCTGTTGGATGCGTTCCAAGTCACGTTGCACACCGCGGTCCTGTGTTGCTCCAGGTCGGCTGTTAAGATCCTTACCCTTGTTGATCAGCATGATAACTTCATGTTCCCGAGCCATAACTTCACGGTAAATTGGCTCATGGGTGTCGATTTGATGTTGCAGAGTTGGCTTGTGTGCTGAGACCATGAGACGGTCTGTTAGGTTAGCCAGTTCTCCTGATAACCATCCGAGTGTCTTGGAACAACTTTCGGCAAATTGACGGCCGTCTCTAAGTGAAGACTCGGTTTCGGCTTTCTTGGTGTCTAGTTTCTTTTGCAAAGCTTGGTATTGTTTTTCCAGAGCGGCTACACGGCCGTTGACGTCTGCTCGCGAAGCAGGATCTCCCAGGATATTACACAAAGCCGAAGCTGATTGTTCGGCATCGGCCAATAGTGGTCGTTGGCCTTCAAGCTGTCTTTCGAGATTTTCAATTTTGCGGAGATTCTCTTGCGAGTCACCGTCAACTGGCAGGGCATCTAAGTTATCACTGATATTGACCAATGCTTCTCTTAAACGGCCTATGGCAGCATCAAATTCTTTGCTACTGTCTGCTGCGCCACCAAGGCTATTGGCACGTTCGTCCAAACGTCCAACCAGATCATCCCATTTGCTCTGGACCTCATGGAGTTTTTTTGCAACTGACTGACCTTCTGGGGAAGTCTCCTTCAGATGGTCGAGGACTTCATGTCCGATTTCTTGCAAATGACTTAATTGTGGCTGCTGGGAACGGAATTCTTCACGCAGTACCTGAACTTGTTGAACTTGGCTTTGAACCATTCTTGGATCCGACGAAATTGGACCAAGTACGGTCAACATACGTTCTTTGCTGTTGAGCCAATTTTTTAAGTTATCATGTGTGTCCAAAAAGTCACGCAACTGTTCTGAGAAGTTGATACGGCTCTTGCATAGATCATTGATGTATCTCCACTTCTCTACAATATTATCGTGTTCCTGACGCAATTGTTCGGCTCCAGGAACATCGGGCTTACGACGCAATAGATCTTTAATTTGGGCCTTGGTTGAATCCAACAAGCTTTGCTTTTCATACATATCTTCGAGAATCTTACGAGCTTGCTTGGTGCTTCTTTCGGCTTCTTCTTTGTTTGCAATTGAGTCCTTTGGCACTTGTCGTTGAATTCTATCCAGGAACGAAGATAAATTCTTTAGATTTTCATTGTGTTTTCGTATCTCGTCAGTCAAGCTTTCTAATTCATTCTGGCGATCATTCAAACGAACCCCAATGAGACTGTAACGGTTATTGATTTCACTTAATTGTTGTTGAATCGGTGATAGTTCGGAAAGCTGGAATCCATCCTGAGAAGATCTGCGGCTACCAAATCCACTGGATCCAGGTGATAGTGGCGACAGAACACCTCCCTTAGTTGGACTTGGACTCCTGGCATCTCCTGACATTCGCCGAAGTGGACTTACACGCTTGATGGGACTGTATGCTGAGCGCTTGCGTCCTGGACTTTCTGGACGGATGAGTGCGTCGTATTGTGCACCTAAATCGTTGACTTTATCAATAGTTGATGCATAGTCTTTGTAATCTTTGACAATGGGTTTTAGTTCATCTACTTGTTGACGGATTATGTCAATATCAACAGCCACCGGAGCCAATGCGTTAGTTCTGGCTTCGATGCTTGCTAACCACGACAAGACTTGATCCTTAAGGCTTTCATAAGCAATCTGCTGTTCTGCTTTCTGCTTGGAAAGCTTGGCTTTTTCTTCTAAATTGATGTCGAGGTTACGCCACTGTGATTCAAGTGCCTTAACTCGGTCTCTGACAACTCCAGTGTCCGTCACGTCACGCAGACTAACCAACTCCTTGCCATCGCGTACACAATTCTCAAACAGAGGATTGATTTTGTCTTTTCTGCGTGATAGTTCGATCATGCGACGGGCTAGATCTTCAGTTCCGAGTTGGGTCAACTCTCGACTGTCAAGTGATTCTTGCAAAATAACTATTTCTTGTTCCACGTTTGTAGTTTCATCACTGAATTTGTTCAGATGTTGGTAAGTATCTTCAAGGAACTCTCCGCGTTTGATGACCTTGTCGAGTAGTTTCTCAAATTTAACCGTTACATCGTTAAGTTTGATTTCCACCTTCTTGGCAATTCGTGCATTCGATGCAGTAGTCATTAGATGATGAGCAGATGAAGCTACACTATCAATGCTAGTCTGATGTGATTGAAGATCAGCCAGCAGAGCTTTGTGCTCACGAACTTGTTCTTGCAAACGTTCTTTAATCAATGATGCTGGACGGAATTGTAGTTTGAATTTATCCTCAGCCTGATTCACCCATCCCACCAAGCTATCTAGTGCATCTTGAACACCTTGCGATTGTACCAATGCAGTATCGAGAAGCTTACAATGGTCTCCTAAAGCTTGTAGCAGTTGATTGTATTTGTCTACAACTTCTTCAACGGGTATTTCCAAAGCATTGACTTCTGTGGGACTCAATTGACCTCCCAGTGATCGCAACAAAGCAGACAACGACTGTTGGGCATTTTCTACTAATCTTCCTTGCGACATGAATTCATTGTGCAAAGCCTTGGCTTCATTCATCTGTTCCTGTACTGTTTGCGGATCTGCGCCAACAGGATCATTGAGAATTTTAGATGCACGAGGTTGAACACTACGCAGCCAGTCGTTGACTTTCTCCAAAGCGTCTTGGTATTCCCTTTGACGACCGCCCAAACCAGAAAGACGATCGGACAAGGCATTTACACGATGCAAAAGATCCTTATACTGAGCCGAGACCAATGATACTTCTTGGCGAATCGGACTCTCGGCACTCGATAATGGTTCCACGTGTGGCAATCTTTCTGGCAGTGTTGTTCGGAAATCATTCAAAACCACTAAGAACTCCTTACTTTCATCAACAAACTTCTGGGCTGCCATTGTGATGAATCTTAAATCGGCTTGATGACCAATTACATCACTAACAAACTCTCGAATTGAATCTGATTGGCTTGACAGTCTGGCTAAGTCCGATAGTGATCTTTCCTTATCTTCAAGTGTTCTTCTAGCTGATTGCAACCAACTGGAAAATACTTCGAGTTCAGTTCGTAGCTTATGCAACTCATCCCGTCCGGATTCCAAACGTTTCAGCAAACGTTGTGTGCGATCGTTAGCACGATCAACACGTGACCGCAGTTCTCGACCTGAGTTTTCCAATGTTGTAACTTCGGGAGCTGAGAGCACGTCACCACCGGTGAGTACGATTTGGCGAATTTGTTCAAGACATGATGACACTGGCCTTGATTGGCTCTCGATTTCATCTTTGATTTGCTAGAAAAAATAAATAAAAATAAAATACATAAGTACGATGAATTTTTAAAGATAAAAAGAAAAATTGTTGATTAACATTAGGAACATAAATGCCAGATACAAAGCCTGGCCCACATTCAAACACAAAAAAAGTAAATCCTTCATCCAGATCAAGTAGTGGGCACAAAACTTGGGGATGCATATCAATGAAGGGAAAACCAAGTATACAGTGGCTGCGTCTGTGAGAAGTGTTCGTCTAATAATCAGTGTAGTGGAGCATGAATTTCAAGTAACTACCTTGGGTCAACTTTAGTCTGTTGCGACTCTTCAAATCCAGAAATCCTCTCATACAAAACTAACCTGCTGCTAAACAAGACTATAGTCTTGCAAGTAATCACATACGGATCCGAGGCATGGTTGGCTCACTAAAAGGCACTATGATGTCTGATCTCTTAAACCGTTCGAAAGGAAAGTCTTACGAAACGTTGTCGCCTTCGTGTGCGAAAAAGAAAGATACAATGATGAATTGTATGAAATCTATCTCGAAGCAGATGTTGTGGAAAAAATAAAGCTCGGCAGCCATCGGTGAACGGGGCACTTTGCTCTTATAAGCGAAGAGGAATCAGCTCGGAAAGTTTTTTTGCAATTTTTTTTATGATAGAAGTGGACGTGACGGGCTGGCGTATAGCAAGACGCCTAAAGCCTCGGGGTGCGAAACTGAATGGTATCGGCCACCAATCGGGATGTATGGAAGAACTTGTTGAATGAGGCTCGGACCGGATCCCGATTGTTGCGTTGATAATGACCGTATTCGCTGGTCGAAACTGAGGTATCGTTTTCGGCTCGATCCACTGCGCATTTGGCATATGAATTAAACGCCCAGATTGTCCAAAAAAATAAAGGAGAAGGAACATGCCACGCGTATAGTCTATGCAGTTACATGATGGTATTATTTCCTACAATCCTAATTACATTAATCGCAATTAGAGATGTTTTACCATCTAATTGTAATCTGAATACAAAAGTGAACAAAAGTCCGACATGAAATAGAAAGATACTACTTTATTTTTTTGTTGGCTCAGAGACGTATCTGTTTCAAAATTAAATTCTTTTATTATTTTGATGTTCAAGGTTCGCCGCCAAACCAACTACACAGACTTATACGTCATACAAATCACAAATTTCCTGGGTACAAGGAAATGCCGAGCATCACTCTTTGGTTGTCGTGTCTCAACCAAAACCAACACACCCTAGAACTCCATCTCATTTGGATTTATTTCTGGTTACGTCGAACTTCATCAACATTCTACCTGAACTACGGAACTACAATTGCGTAGCACACGATAGTGATTCCGACCATCTGGCAGTAGAAGTGAGGGTAAGACCTAATCAAAGGATATTCTGCGAACAACCAGAACAAGAGCTGCACATCAGGTATAACAGGGTGAACTGGAGAGCATTCCGTACCGAAATTGAAAGAGATCTCCCGGATGTCCCAACCAACAGCAATCTCTCAAACAGCGAAATTGATAGTGCCATACTTCAATTCGAGACAACAGTTAACAACGTCTTGGAAAAGCTTAAGACTGCAAAAACCAGCAGAGAACGATATATGCGAATATGCCGGAGCATATACAGGCATATATACTCACAGACAGAGACTCCGCAAAAAGCTTCAACGGATATACCACAGGTTGTTCAACAGAGATAACGACGAGTATAGACGCATATACTCCGAACTTCAATGCACCAACACTATGTTCAACCAGGCAGTGAAACATCACCAGGAGGATAAATTCAGGAAAAGACTTGCCAAAATCAAACCGGAACCCGATGCCTTCAAGAAAATTAACCAGCTCGTTGGGAAAAAGAGCACGACGCCAGATACAATAATGCAATATGCTGCAACAACACCAACCGAAAAAGGAGAAGCCCTCGCTAAGCATTTTGAAGAGACCTTCTAGGATAGCCCGCCCAATCACCTTCCTGAATTCATCGAAGAAGTTGAAAACAGGTTTGAAGAAGTTGCAGCCTCTACTACTTCAGTCACCAACTTTAATTAGGACAATCCTGCACTCGGACCAACTGGAGATGCTTTTACTTCCATCGAGGAAGTAACTGACATAATCCACGGAGGAAATTCTAAGAAGTTAGCAGGAAATTATGGGATTTCTAACTTTGTGCTTAAAAAGCTACCAAATCTCGCCATCCTAGTGCTGACGATCATATGGAAACATGGAAAACGGCAAAAGTGGTGCCTGTTCCGAAGAAAACCAACAGGACTAGCGTCGAGGGATATCGGCCGATTTCGCTTCTATGCTGTGTCAGCAAAATCCTGGAGGGACTTATCCTGAGATAGCTTCATCATTTCTTCAGGGAAAGGGAAATCATACCTGAATTTCAGTATAGTTTCCGAGCACGACGTCGCCTGTTTACTGGACATCGAAATCTTTGACACAGTTTGGAAAAAAGGACTAATATCCAAACTGTCAAGTTTAGGATTACCTGAACATTTGGTAAGATTAATCAAACATTTTATAACCCATAGATCCTTTTATGTACAGGTAAACAAAGAATGTTCACGAAGAAAGACGATCAGCGCTGGAGTTCCACAAGGTTCCAAGTTGGGCCCCAAACTTTTCAACCTTTATACAGCTGACCAGCCTACCAACATCCTAGGGACAAAAACGAAGCTATATGACGATGACTCCTTAACATATGCAACATCCATTTCACCAGAAACCTCAGCCAGGAGAGTTGAAGGTCACATAAGAAACTTGTGGGACTACCTAAAATGGGGACTAAAGATAAATAGCGTTAAAAGCGAGCTTATCTGCTTCAGAACCTCAACAAGAGCAACAAGAGGTGGGAGAGGTTTCGCATCGCGCTGTGATAATATAAGTATCAAAATACCAGACAACACAGTGATAAGGATAAAGACAACAACAAAATACCTTGGAGTGAATTTCACTAACCGCTTCAAATTCAACAAGCACGCTTCATTTATGCTTAAGAGAGCTAACTTCTCCCTACATCTGGTCCACCCGCTTCATAGGAGAAGAAACGGACTAAGCACTAATATTAACCTCCTCATCTATAAACAGCTGATCCGTCCCGTTCTGCCGTACGCTTGTCCTATTTAGTTCACCATATCACCAACATACATGAAGAAGTCCGAAGTTTTTGAAAGGAAGATACTCCGTAGCTGTACAGGCCTACACCGAAACCCCATTACAAGGAAATATGTCCCAAACAAGAAGCTATGTGAAGACACACAATCAGTTCATGACACAGCTCTCGAATAATATTTTGAGGAACTTGGAGGACCACCTCAACTTGGAAATCCAGCAACAACTAGAGCCCAACCATTGCTACCTCAACATTCGAAATCGTCTGTGATATCCGATTCGAGGATATTATGAACAACGACAGAGCCCTGTTCTACGAGAGAACCAGCAACGGACACAACAGAGCATAAACAACACCAAAGCAGACAGTATAAGTAAAAATATAGCATTGTATAGAGTCATCTGACGTGCGTCGGGCCCCTGTTGTTGAGCCGACATGATTTTAGTTATAAGTTAATTAAAGGCCAATTTTACATACATTTTAACGAATGTAATAAAAATAATCTAAAAAAAAATTGCCTGTTATGAATAAGGTTCATTCCGAGAAGTGTTTCGTATCCACCAAGAAGAGATAAGGCAATTCCAACAAAATTACCAGCAAAAAAAAGAAAACTAAACTTTTCTACTTTTAGATAGAAATCTTACCTTCAGTGAATTGATTTGATTACGAAGTTCATCGATTTTCTCCTTAGGTCCTCCGACACGTGCAATTTTAACCTCGACCGAGGCAATCCATTTAAGAAGCTCATTCACATTTTCTTCACACAAATTGAATTTCTCGAATACAGCTTGCTAGATTTTGGAAATAATTACCAAAAAAAAGAATAAGTAAATTATGAATTATGTAATAAATAGTTCATATATAAAAGGAAGTTGGGGTTTATATTGATTTGGAAGTAGGGGGTCTAAGAAATATGTATAAGTATGTATTCAAAATATATTTCGAGTAAAATTGGATGAAGTCTGTTTTGATGTTTTTTTTTTTTTAAGGAAAACAAAATTGTTTGTATATATTAATAAAAACACAAAATATAAACCAAAAAGCATGCAAACTAAAAATATATAAAAAAAACAAATCAAATTAAAATAAACATGCAAAAATTCAAAGCAATAAGCAGGTTAAATCATAAAAGCACCAAAAACCCATTTGCATAGTTTAAATAATAAAAAAATAACATTCTCTAAAAAATAACAAAAAAAAATATAAAAATAAAAAGAAAACCTGAAAACAAGATCAAAATTCATTAAAGCTGGAAAATATAAAAAAGAATTGCATAACAAAAGGGGAAAATAGAAGGAAAAAAACAACAAAAATACAAATTTTAAACTGAGAAAGAAAATAATATAAATTCACACATTTACCTTTTCCATTGAAACGTTTTGTAATATTATATTATTTTTATTGATTTTTTTCTGTTTTTTTTTTGTATAACACTTAAAATCCATATTTAAAAAAAAAGAAAGTTTTAAATTAAATCACACAAAACGCACGCGCCATTTCCTTGATGATCATAGGAAGAATATGATCGCATGCGATTTATCAAACTATAACTAGAATAAGAGATGCATTGATGAATGAAAGGGCAGGAGGGAATGGATGAGAGGCAAGGATGACAATGAAAAATTGGAAAGATAATGAGATTTGAAGAAAGCCATTTTGGATTCAATCGCATAAATGCCGAAGCCATTAGTGATGAAAACGCACGAGACACATAAAACCAGTGTGGAGTTGAGTATCGTGGACGATGATTTAATCGATATTGATTGAATAAAATGTAGCATGAGATTTGTTTTTCGTGGCGCCCTTATAAGCTTGATGAAGGGGAGGATTAGGCTCCTCATATTTTTTGATTTCGTTATTAATATGATCACACAATGTCACGTCAATATTATTTGTAGAAGACCTAAGGGATGAACATGATGTTGCATTGGGGTAGGGTCCTAGTCGTAGAATTTGCGTATACAGAGTGGTCAACTGGAAAGCGTTGAGACAATCGTAACCGATCGGAGAAAATTTCCTTCGATTTGTACGAATCTTACGAATTTTTTATCATGGTAGCGTTCCGATTGCTAAATCGGACAAACCTCCGAAAATAATTGAAGTACGCGTTGGAAATGTCAAAAACACAGCAACGCGTTACGAACTCAAACGATGCATGACGATTTAAACCAAAATCAGTGCAATGCATGCGATGCATACCGATTTTGATGTTATGAATCTTCTCCGATTGTCTCCGACAGCATATTCATTGCGGAAGTTTGTCCGATGAGCAAAACAATTAAAAATATCAACAAAATTAAATGAAAAAAAAAATACCGGAGATGTCTCCAGAACAAAGAAAAGAACTGTAAGTAAAAGTTTTTATGTATTTGTATTCTATTCCGCCGTTTAGGGAGACACTCGCCTGGAAAAAAGTTTGATCGATTAACACAATATTTAGAGGAGAGTGTAATTGCACTGATAAACACAATAAACACAAGTCGCCATCTTGGTATTTTATGGCATCATGATATTTGTTTTATATGTAAATTACTTGCGTTGGTACGCGTCTTCATTTTTGTTTCGATTCGGATACCATGAACAAAATAAATCTTCCGATCGGAATTTTTCTCCGGTTTCTCTGAACCATGATAGGGCCAAATATCTTATGCGCTGAGGTCAACCGCCTTGGCTCAAAGAAACCATCGCTTCGAAAACAACGTATGCTGTTGACATATGTGTGTTTACTGTTATTTCTTTCTTTAGTTATGTTTGTCTCTCTGCGTTGTTTCGTCTTGTGTTGTATGAGAAGTTGGCTTTAGTTTACAGTATCTCTACTTCGTACATTTATATACGCGCTGATTTTTTAAAGCCAATAAGGTTGTTGTATAGACTAAACGTCAAGCAAATAACTAATGCCCGAAACGTGATCGTGTTTTGGCTTCGGTTTCGCCAGACGTTTACAAGTTCAACCATAGCATTGTATATGAATCTTATAATATTATAATGAGGCAACATTTTTTTTAATAAAGTGTTAGACCGCTATGTGTGGCACTGAAATCACCATTTGGGTGTGAATATAGAATAAGAACAAAACACAAAAGCGTATTATATGAATCCAAATGTTCTTGTACCCTATATTAAGAGTTAGGTTCAGGTTTGCCCTAAAGATGGCAAGAAATCAAATGGAATCCCAGAATAGTAATATAGAGTCTATATATACATACAATAACCATAGGAAATCAAAACATCTTATCCGAATGTCGTTGGCTTTGAGGTTACGTTTGGTTCATGTACTAGATAACGTAAAGTGACTCAAGCTCAAACTAAAAGTAAAAACTGGTTTAAACTGGCTTTCTTAAAGCGAACACAAGGCGTGTAAGTCGTCACTCGACCGAAGCTTATTCTTATTTTTTCGTCGAAAAAATTACCATCATTTGACAAGATTTTGACGTTTTCTGAAACGACCGTAAATTAAGCATCTATTTGCTTTCCAAGTCACATCGATTCTTGCCTTTGTTCTAAAATTTGTTTTGTGAATCCTTTTCAGTTATGTTGGCTATACATTTTAAGCATAAGATCATTTGACAGGTATCATCTTCAATTCGGTGACATTTTGAGCTTTAAATAGGCAACATTGCAATGACATTTTTTTCGAAACGAAATTGAGAAATTTAATGACAGTCAGAATTTTGACGTGATAGACTTCATTACATGACATTACTTACCGTTACCTGTCAAAAAATCATTCTTCTAACTATGAAATTTTAAAATACACTTCATGCTCCATGACCACCCTGTATGTCAACAAATTTTAGGCCAAAATAAATAAATTTTAAAAGTCGTATAAATGCAAACAGAATTTTGAAAAAAGAAAAAAATTATTCAATAGCAAAAGAAAGTTAATCAAAAAAGAAAATAGTTTCAATCAGAAAACAACACGAAACATGCTTTTGTTTTGTTAATAATTTTTTTGTTTGGCAAAAAGGATTCGCGAAACATTCGCAAAATGTTCATTCATTTGAAAATATTTTTATTTTTATTTTCAATTTTTTTTAAACGCAAGAAAATATAGTTGTTTTGTGTTTTTTATGTATGAAAAACGAAAGACAAAAATAAAAGTAATAAAGAGGAAGATGTGTGACATTGTGATGCAGCATAGTGACACTTACCCTTTGTTCGGCCGGAAGAAGATAGCCTTTTTCGTTGGCCTTAACAAGATCGTAATTGTTTTTGGGGTCGCTTCTATCGACCAAACGGCCAGCAATGGGATCGACTAGGCCGCTGCTAATACTTGCGATGAGTGGAACGATCTCGCTAGTGCTTGGATCACGTACAACAGTCGAAGTTGGATCGATTAGTCCAACAGTTATAGCTTCGGCTATAGTTTGTTTCTTTCGATTTATTATGTCAGGATTGGATTGGAAAGGATCGACGATACATCCTGTTGTTGGATTGTATAGATTAAAGTTGATAGCTTCGATCAGTCCAAAAGCCCGTTTGGGAGTGACAATCAACCCGTTGTCATAGGCCTGTTGCAGAGGACATAGTTTCGAAGTTTTGGTGTCTAGGACACTGGCCTTATTCGCATCCATGAGGCCTTTGCGGAAGGCGTCTGACAATCGGACCAACTTGCCTTTAGCAATGTCCTTTACTAGTGCCGAATCAGGATCAATAATTCCCCTAGTTGCAGCATCTCGCAGTGTCAAGACCGCTATCTCCTCTGTGGAGCTTAATTCGCCGTCGGCATTTAGGGCGGGTGGTGGTGTATAGGTCAGCATTCCGGTGGATAAATCAAGACTTTTACTATCGACAGCTTGGTCGAATGATATTGGTTCTCGTTGGTATACAATTAATGATTGATCGAATGCAAAGAATAATGCCTTCGGATCGACTAAAGTCTTCTTAAACAGGTCAACTGTTCCATTTTCGATAGCATTTTTCAACAAAGTAAATTTAAATGTTTGATAATCGCGAATAACAGCCGTTTCAGAGTCGATAATGTCATACCTAATGGCTTCGTCAAGAGTCATTTCACGTGGTTTGGTTATAACTACACTAACTGGGGAATGACCTAACAACTCAATACTATCTTGACGTTTAACTATTGCCCGCTCGGTTATGGGCTTGTTAACTGTGACTAAAAGTCCTCGGGTGAATGCAACGTCAAAGTTGTAAGAAGTCTTTGATTTGGGATCAAGAACACGTCCTTTCTGTATGTCAATGTCTCCCTTTTCAATGGCAACATTAAGTGGCACATCTACGCCTGTTACTAGATTTTTGAAAACTGTTGTAGATGGGTCTATAAGACCGTTCTGAATAGCTCCAACTAAGTCAAAGTACTCGCAACTAGAGGGATCTGTAAAGCGACCTGTTTCTTGTTTAAAAAGCTTCATTCGAATTGTCATCTCTAAGCTAAGAAGCTTTCGATTTGTTACTATGAGGCCCATAGCTCGAGCTTCTTGGAGATCAATCTTCTTGTCTGGCAAATTATAGCTGCCGTCTAGATCATCGATTATTTGTTCCCTTATGGCAGTGTTTAACCTAACATATTTTCCTGAATTCATGTTCTTTACTAAACTGGATGACAAGCTAACAATATCTTCTACACAAGCTTCACGAAGACTCAGTTGTCTGCCTGTGACCGGGTGAATGACTTGTCTGGACTGATTACTATAGAAACCCATTGACAACAGTTCATACAGGCCAAAGCCTGCACTTTCAATATCGACCAATAGCCCTAAGCTCATAGCCTCGCCTAGCGACACAAAAACATTGCTTCCAGGTTCACGGAAGACGCCTTCCCGTCGGTCAACTAGTCCTGCTCGGCATGTTTCGGCCAAAGTAAGCATCTGTTCGTTTTGTTCGTCGAAATAGCAAGGCAACTGGGGATTGATGATGAACTTTCTCATTGCTTCTAACAAAGTGATCCTACGTTCGGTTTTTGGTTCAAGAAGTTTACCTGTTCTATCGTCAAATAATCCCTGGTGGATGGCCCTTTGAACACTAATCGGAGCTCTACTGTCAGCCAAAATTCCTACACTGAAGGCATGTTTAAGGGTAATCTTCTGGCTGTTGTATGTTAGTCTACCTGTTTTACCATCTATTACACCTGACATGGTGGCTTGAGCCAAGTCTAGGGGCTTGTAAGTGCCGGTCTTTGCATCGCGTATCTGTACACTTTCATTATCAATGAACTTTTCTTCGACTACCTCAGCAAAGCAAAGCTTATCTCCGGTTTTCGGATCTACAAACTTTCCATCTGACTCATCGTAGACGTTCTTGACAACAGCCTCGAAAAGTCTTAATGGTTTCTTGACTTCTAACAAAATTCCTCTATCGAATGCCTCCTTGAAGTCTACACTATTACCCTGTGCATCAAGAACCTGACCACGCTTACCGTCCACTGCACCTGATTCGACTGCTTTCTCAAAAGGCACAACACAACCACTAACATTAACAATAGTCGATTCAGGGTCAAGTATTCCCCTACGAATAGCACCTTCAGTAGAGAGTTTTTCACGTGTTATTGTATTACTAAACTGTCCGGACTTTGGATCGTAGAGTCCTCGGTACACGGCATCTGGTAGACTGCGTTTGCGTTTTTGCGGGATAAGGATTCTATTTTCAAGAGCTTCAATCAACGTTTGTTTAGTTCCCGAAAATGGATCTACAATCATTCCGCAGATGGGATCAACCAGTTTTATTTGAATGGCATCAGCTGTGGAGATAATGGAGTTTGTTTTCGGATCAAGTATGACCAACTCGTTGGGATTTATCAGTTTAGCACCTATGGCTTCTTCGAGATTCAATGGCTTCTCTTCGATTTGGAACAGTCCAGTTTGTGGGTCGTAGAGACCTCTCAACAAGCTATCCACCAGGGATAACGGTTTTTCGGTGCTGATGAGATAGCCCTTAACAAAGGCTTGATCAAGTGTCAAATCTGGTTTCGTGAGTTTACCCTTGATTGTGTCAAGTAGACCTTCTTTGGCTGCACTAGACGCAGACACAAGAATATCTTTGTCACTATCCTTGATAAGACACGAATCGAGTTCGACGAACTTTTTATCGACGGCCTTTTGCAAAGTCATTTCTTCGGCAGAAGCAGGGTTAAGGACTTTTCCGGTCTTCGGGGAATAGTATTCCCTTTGCAAAACATCAATAAGGCTCCAGGTGACTTCGTCTGTTTGAACTAATTTCTTCTCGATACCAACATCGAATGAAACAAGTTCATTGGATTTGGTATCCTTGATCTGGCCGGTCTCTTTGATTACCAATTGATCTTCGATGGCATTGTCAAGTGAAAAGGTTTTATTATTGAAAGTATCGACAATGAGAGAGATCTTTGGATCTACCAAACCAATTTCAATAGATTTCTGTACATCGACTTGGTTCTGTGACTCACTGTCATACAATTTACCAGATTTCGGGTCGTATAGACCTTTACGAACTGCCGCCTCTAGAGAGATCGGTTTTCTAGAACCTGGAACTAAGAAGCCACGTTTGAATGCCTCTTCCATTGAAATTTCTTGTAGCGTCTGAATGTCTATTACTGTGCCGGTTTTCAAATCTACAACTCCCAACTCAATTGCCATACGCAAGGGAATAACTTCACCGCTAACTGGATCACGCACCGAAATCGATTGTATATCAATTCTGCCATTATTGATGGCTTCTGCGATCGAACACTGTGTACCATCTTCGAGGAAGACCCTACCGGTTTCGGAATCAATGACATTTTCAATCGGTTCTTTCTTTTCCACTTTGGGTTCAACTCGGATTATCCACTCACGGGCGACGCATTCGAAGAAGGGAATTTTCTTTCCGGTTTTCGGGTCGACCATGTGGCCTGTGTGTTTGTCCAGTAATGGTCTTTCAAGGGCAACGCTGAGTGTTTCATATTCTTTTCTATTGAAATTTTTCACCAAAATAGTCTCCGGATTGAAAACGTTCATTTCGAAGACAAGTGTTTGGAAGGAGATCTTTTGTCCCGTTGCAGGGTCGACAAAGTACTCGTTTTCAATGTCGTACACTCCTAGATCACTTAGTCTTTCAGGACTGAGTTCGTCGTTTACATCAATGAGATATTTGATCTTTTGCAAGACAACCAGGTTCTCGTCTAAGACTTTGATTTCATCCAAGGGGCTAAGTTGCTCCTCATCCAAGAGTTCTTGAACATTCTGTGATTGTTGCTCACCATCGACGATGATTTTACACTCACTGGGCGATATGATGTTTTGGGAAATGGCATCACCAAGTGGCAGTGTTGTTGGAATCATGGGACGTTCGTGTCTGACGTCCACAACGACCTTTTCTGACACTTCGACCGGAGTTTTTTTTTTCGGTTCGCTCTTTTCGCTTAGATTACCAGCAATTTTCTTACAAGCATCAGCTACGACCATTCCAGCTAAAATTGGTGCACCAACCACAGCCATCAAACCGGTTTTGGCAGCGCCACCTACTGTTTCGAGAATCTTTCCATCGCTCGATCCATTCAGGTTTTTAGGTTCGGAAGTTATGAAAGCTGGTTCAGCCCTTTGAATGGTGATGTCTCCATCGATACTGTCTAAGGCAGGTTTCTGAGGTTTAGCAGTTGGAATAGGGTCCAAAATATGAGTTGTTGTCACCAGAGTCACTTGACCAATTTGTTCAGGTTTGCTAACAATCCTGTCATCTTCTAAAGCAGATTTCTTTTCTTGTAGCAAAAATTCTTCAATATGAGAGTTTGAAACGGGTTTTTCTGGTGCTTTTCCCAGGAGGATGTCTTCCCTTGTCGTAGTTGGATCTTGTTCTCTACTAGAAGGCAATTCTTTTTCCTTTGGAAGCTCTGGTGGACCTTCTTTGGGAAGAGGTGGAGCAACTTCCTTTTCTGAAACAACCTCTTTTGGAATTTCCGGCGTGGTTTCTTTAACTGTCTCCGGGACTGGCTTTGTTTCCACTTCGATCTTTTCTGATTGCAGAGAATCAGTGCCGATATCTTCTTGTATCAAGCTGCTTTTTGATGATTCTGATATAATTTTCTCTGTTCGGACGGATGTAACTGTAGTGATGACACTGCTTGTGGACAAAGTTGGAACTACTTCAGCGTATTCAGTAACACCATTTAGACCTGGAGATCCTGGTACACGATCGATTTTTTCATTTGGTAACGAATCAGAGGATATATTAATAGTTACTCTTTGGGAATCAGATGAAGGAACATCAGACACAGGAACAGATGGAATAGGAACATTGGTGGTGCTTACCGAAACCGATTCATTTGATAAATTAATAGTTTTTGGTTTTTCGGGTTTTTCTGGAGCCGAAATTGGCATTTCAACATCTTCAATAGTGACCGATCCTGTAGGTGAATTATCTTCGATCACAACTCTCGAAACTGTTTCGTTGGTGACTTTCATGTGTGACTTTTGTACCGTTGTTGTTGATGTAACGTATGTTGTTTCCGAACTTTCGGTAACATAAGATGTTTCAGCTTTGGAAATAGTTATATCTTCGGATCCGTTTTTGGTGACTTTTTCTTCGACGCGGGATGTAGGAGTTGGAGGTGATGGTTCTCGCCGCTCTGAAACTTGCGGTTTCTTTGAAGGTTCATCTGAAGACTTGGATATGGGGGATTTAGGATCTTGTTTGGGTATTGCACCAGTTTGAATAAGCTTTTCAGGACTTTCTCTTGAAGGTGATTCTTTTTTAGTCGGTGATGTTGGGAGGAAAGTAGTTACCTCAGTTTTTTGCTGAGTCTTGGTTGATTTTTCAGTTACTTTCTTAATAGTGTTTGCTATTGCCATGCCGGCTAAAACGGGAGCTCCTACAACAGCAAGAAGACCCATCTTTGCAGCGTTGGTTATGCTGATCGAAGGACCACCTTGTTGCTTAACTGCCCCTGTTTCCGGGTCTATGAATCCACCTTTAACGCCATCTTCTAGAGTCTGAACTTTTCCGCTAGGAATATCATAAACCAATGCTTTTGGATCAACAATACCTTCTTGCATAGCGACGTTCAAACTGACCAAACGACTTGGATCTGTCGGGTCACGGAACTTTTGTGACTTTTCATCGTAGAGCGTTTGAAAATCAGCCACAGTGGATTTGCTTACTTCTTCACTCGGCTGGGATGGTTCTACTTCCAAAATTCCCTCACTTATGGCTTGTTGAAGAGGAATTTTAGTCCCGGAATTAGGATCCATATACGTGCCTTCTGCCACATCAACCAAACCTTGTTTGACAGCTTCTAAGAAGTTTTGTTTAATTTGCTTGGTGGCCACAACATTCTTCGACTCGGATCCTTCTCTAAGAATTCCTTGCTCCTTGGCTTGCTCTACAGTCATAACTTCGCCGGTTTGAATATTTTGAACTTCATTATTGGAAATCAAAGCATAGCCCTGCATCAATTCAATAGTCTTTGTTGTTACTGTATGAACTGATGTTACGGTTTCTGTGACCGAAGTGATTGGCCCTGTTGAATGGGACACAACAAACTCCGGAATTGGTTTGACAATCAAAATTCCACTTTCGACGGCTTCTTTAATCGACATTATCTCGCCAGTTTTTGGATGGGTCATTGTTTCCTTGTCCGAATCGATTAAACCTCTTTCAATGGCTTCATCAATCTGAACTGCATCTGCATGCGGTGGGTAAGGTATGGACATGATGAAATTGTCATCGATGGCTTTTTTAATTGGAATCACCTGAGATGTTGTTGGATGACGAATTTCCTTGTTTTTAATATCAACCAATCCCCGTTTAACCGCAATCGGGAAAGTCATTCCTGCTGGTGGAATGTCTTCAATGAATTTATCATTTTCCTTCAAATCAAAGACTTCTTGATCAAGAGCTTGATGAAGATTCATCGGCCTTTCTTTGGTTAGAATCAATGAGCGTTCATCGTCAATCAAACCCTTTTCAATGGCTTTTTCAACAGTCACATCGTTAGGTTTGGCTAGTTTTGATTGTGAGTCCAGAACTTCACAGATTATAGCTTCTTTCATCGAGAGCTGAACTCCTGTTTCTGGATGTACAATTCCAAATCCATTGTAGTTGATAAGTCCTTGCTCTTCAAGTTTTGGCACTGACAGACTTGCAGCTAGTGGTATGAGTAGTTGATTTGTTCCCTCTGGATCAAGAACCCCACTTTGAACTGCTTGTTCCAGGTTCATTACTGTTCCACGTTGTGGATCAAGTATTCTTCCTTGGCTACCGTCAATCAAACCTAATTCTAGAGCCTCTGAAATAGTTACAATTTCACCGTCGGTATTGGTAAAGTTGAATTTATTTTCAAGAATGTTGCAAGTGGTTTCATCAATCAGTCCCTTTTGCAGGGCATCTTTAGGTTTAATGATCCTTTTTCGCATTTTTTGAAGTAACACAACCTTTGACTCGCTTTCTGTGGGCGAAGATTTGTCCCTACTGGCTTGACGCTGGGCGCCAATCGGAACAACATGCTCTCTTTGAGGACTCTTCGTACTAGGAGTTGATGTTTTCGAATCAAACGACAGCTGATCTCGCGAAACTATACCTCGTTCGTAGGCAACTTCCACCGGAATCTGTTCACCAGTTCGAGGATCAACAACAAAACGCACTGTATGCAATGCTCCTTCTGAAGCTACCAATGGTGCTCCCAAAACAATCAAAAGTCCCTGCCTCGCTGCTGAAATTGGGTCAACAAATTGACCCGATGAATCACGAATAGAACCAGTTGCAGGATCCATAATTCCTCGTTCGATGGCCTGGAACACAGATATTGGTTGGCGTGTATCGGGGTCAATGATTTTGACAAGATTCTCATCGACAAGACCTTGAGTTATAGCAGTTAGAATATTTTCTGTTTGACCATTTTGAGTGAATATGACCAGAAGAGTTGAAGGATCATAAATAGCTCCCGGGGCAATTTGCAATGGCTCGGGACTAAGGACTTCACGTTTCAGAGTCTTCAATTCCACAAATTGAGGTGAAGTTCCACCCAATCGCGATGAAACTTCTACTACATCAGGTTGACCTGTCTTTTTGGTTATTTTGATCAACCTTTGATTAGATTGATCAACATTCATGGCGTACTCAAGAACTATTTTACCAGCAGCTATTGCAGCCTTCATGTTCAAAACTTTGTTGCCGTCAATGTAATTTCCTGTACCGTCTAGAACCTTCTTCTCAAAAGCCCTATTCGGAGTGATTTTCCGCCCGTTCTTGGGGTCGATGATGTAGAGAGAACTTTTGTTTATTATCTGCATTTCAATGCATTCTTGGAAACTCACCAGCCTGTCAGTTCCGGGAATGAGGAACAATCCAGTTTCTGGATCGAAGTGTTTCTGAGCAATGGCTTCTGACAACAACCAACCATCAGGAGGTAATTCAAGCAGCTGTTTCTCCGTGGAATTCTGATGTTCAACAACCCCACGTCTTTCGGCATTTATAAAGTCCGTAACAACTGTCTTCGAACGGTGAGTACTCTCCGATGACGTACTAGTATACATTTTATTGTCAACCACTGGAATTTCAACTGTCTTTTCATACAACTCCTGTGTTTTCAGGTTAATTGGATCCGGTTCAGGAACAACTTGTTTTGTAACAATTGTGATGGTGGATTTTGATTTTTTTCGACCCGATTGTTCGGGAATGATTTCAGCATCATTATCCGGTGCTAGAAGACCATAAATCAAGGCCTGCTGCACGGAATATACCTTGTCTGTTGCAGGATCTTTGAATAGTTGACGATCTTCATCAATATAACCAAGTCGAACAGCTTCAGTGAATGTCAATGGAATTTGTTGTGAAGGCTCTTGAGAACCAGCCCGTACAGTTACATACCGTTTGATAGTTTTGGTTACGGTTTCTGTGGTCAAGGTGATGTTTAAAAGACTACTTAGAAGTAAGGCCCCTTCTGGTGTAATGAACTTACGTTCTATAGCAGTATCAAGCGCTAGAGGAGCGCCTGTCTTTCCATCTAATAAATACCCTGTTTTTGGATCTATAAGCTCGTGATAAACTAAGTCTAATACCGATAGCTCCTTTCCGGTTGCATCATGCACACCCACACCTCGATTAAACATTTCATAAACTTCTGGTCGAACCAGTCCCTCCCGGATGCCTATCTCAAGTGTACAGAAATTACCCTTGCCCGAATCTAAAAGGAACTCACCGTTTTTACGTCGCAATATATCTTTACTTAAGGCCTCATTAAAACTAACAAAATCACCGCTATACGGATCCTTGAATCCGTCAATATTGAATATGGACTTTTGAGCAACCGAACTTATAAGGCCACGTTCTACCGCCTCCGGTATATTTATCACTTCACTCGTCACAAAATCACGGTACCTCGACTCCGATGGCAGAATTACGCCATCAGCAATAGCCTCGGATAAGGTGATTAAGTCACCCTTCTGCTTGGTCACACACTTAAGATTGTTCTCGTCAAGAACACCTGAATGCATTGCCTGCATAATGCTAAGCTTTTCCCTGCGCATCGGACTCGTTATGCGTCCGTCTTTATCGATTAAATTAAAATCACAGACATCTTTCAACGTAAAAGGTTTCACTATCAACTGTCTATTCTTAGCTTCGGTAAAAGTCAGTTTTTCTTTCGTCACTTGGTTGACATATCGACCTGTTTTGGCATTTAAAATCTCCAGCTTAAGAGCATCGTTTAACGTCACCTTAACATCATTCTTTGCATCGACTATTTCGCGCACATTCGGATCAATCAATTGATTAGCTATAGCCGAATCAAGTCTAAACTTATCACCAGAATTTCTGTCCGATATCCAGCCACTTGTATCAACTAGCCCATGAGATATGGCATCTGACAAACATAAAGCATTCGATTTTATCGTCACTGATTCATGACGAATTAGATAGCCTCTTTCGTACGCCTCAGCTATGCTTATGGTCTTGCCGGACTTCGAATGGTACAGACCGGTTTTTGCATCAACACTTCCAGCAGAAATGGCATCGGCAATATTTCTTGGACTTTCATCAAGCTCATCTACGCTAGCATCATTTCTAGTTACCTTTATTCTTTTTTCGGCTTTCTCATAGCCATTCTCCGCTTCAAGGATCTCCCTTTGGATAACTTCCAACAGTGATAGATCTCGACCGTTATAATCTTTTGCTGCTCCAGGTTTTAGCAGATTGCCGGCCAAATTGCGATCAATAGCACCTCTTCGGACGGCTTCTTCCAGACTAACTCGACTTCCGTCTGTTACGAGAATTTCTCCAGTTCTCACGTCGAGAATTCGCAGATGAATTGCTTCGCCGACTGTCAGAATATTGCCGGTGTGTGGTTCAACAATTCCAGGCATATCGAGGAATTCTCTCGAATCAGTTCCGACATTTTCATTGTTGCGCTGGACACGTTTGAGGCTGCGAATTTCACTAAATTGCATGGGGTTCTGGCCAGCGACTTTTGTCGGGCTATTTTCATGACTAGTTGAGTAGACGTGGTCTGTGCTGTCGTAAACATTTGTCGACGACGTATTTCGTGTCGTTGTGACTTTAGATGTTGAACTGAACCTTTTGTTTTTTAGAGTTTGTGTTTAGAAGTCGTGATATAGTTAGTAAAATAAAGAAAAAAATAAGAGAAACAAATTTAAAGTGTTAGGTGTGCCTTAATATTGAGAAAATCTTAAAATTAAAAACTTACTTTGTTGCACTGTATGATGTTGTGTAGAAGGATTCATCATCCTGGGTTGTCAGACCATCGCCAGCTGGTCCGCCCAAGTTGAATTCTACTCTAAATGTGCGCAGAGGTCTTTGCAGACTTTCGGCATAACGCTGAAAAAAAAATAGTTTTGTTAATGAGAATTCAAATCGACGTGTTTTTTTGAGATCTGAACAGAATACCTTATCTTGCTATGACTATACCTAAAGCTATATCTAAGAATTTTTATTCCAATAGTACAAAACCTCGGGATCTAGCAACAACCTTTCGATATTTCAAAACCCTGTTGACATCGAAATAAAGATGTCTGAAGCCAAAATATTTTAACAAACCTACAATTTATTGCATTCGAGGATTCCTCTCTCCTTCTTGATACTTTTTGATAATGTAGTAAATGAACAAACATTTCTTCTTTAGCAGCTGTTTTCTGAGAAACAGTTTATGGTTTCTCCATTTTTTTTTTTGAATAATTAACGCGCGCACAAGGGACAATTTGTTTCCCTTTTAATGTAGAGCACACTGCGCGGGCATTAGGAAGATAGGGAGGGGAGAGTTAGGAGGTGTCGATTAACGTTGGTTTTGAATGTTATCAGATCAAAATGGCAAGGGAAAATCTCGCTGGGTAAACTATTCCAAATTCGTGTTGTTCGGCTAAAAAAAAAATCCCTATATTTTATGGTACGTCCGAAATTGGGCTCAAGGGTGAACTGATGACCGAGACGAGTATTACGAGAGAAACGTTTTAGGTGAGGAATGCAGCTGGCTACTTCGATTGAACATTTTTTTATAAATCGGAGTTTAATGAGCTTGACGTACGGTACCGTTGCAATTGTACGTCGAATGACGTGAATTATCGAACGAATACGAAAAGCTGAGGGTAGAGTAGTGAGCAAAACAGTTAAGTGGATTAGAAGTAACAGACAGAAGATCATTTATAAAAATGGGAACGACTGGGTCGCACGTACTTGCTCTTATGTGCCTATTACATTGGAGGGCAAGATCTTTGACAAAAACAAATAACATTTACGTTGAAAATAACACAGTTTGAACTTACAAAAACTATCAAAACCACAAAACTTAACGGTTTTTAGTAAAAATGAGGTACGCCATCACACGTCCTGAAAAAAATTATGAAAAAAGTATTTCGAAAATTGTAGGACGGATTTTGATAAAATCCTGTTTTTTATTTTTTAGTTTTTTGAATTTTTTTTTTAATTTTGGTATACAGTTTTTAGAGTTTATTAAAATACATGTGATTATAAAATTAAAAATTATTTTTTTTGATTAGTTTTAAAAATATTGATTTTTAAAAAAAAAATCAAAAATTTATTTTTATTAGAAAAAAAAGTTATTCAAAATTTTGATATGCACAATTAATTTGGCTATCTAGATCTTCTCAAATATAAAATTTGACAGAAATCCATAGAGCCGTTACCGAGCAAGCCAAAAATTAAAAATAACCGTTATATGAAAGGTCCCGTTAATAGACTTTTCCCGTATATGTGGTTCTAATCAAATGATAGCCAATACCAACAAAAAATTCTCAAAAAATTTCATCAAAATCGTTGCAGCCGTTTTCGAGAACAATAAGCTTTTCCTAAACGGTCGTATACAAGTACCGTTATTTTTAGCCCTAAAAATAAAATTTCAATTTCCCCTCTGAGGAATGCCAAAAGATAAACACGTACCAAATTTGAAGGCAATCGCTTAACCCGTTTAGGCTGCAGCTCGGTATACACCCGGGCAGACAGACAGACAGACGGACATTTTTTGCCAATGACTTCTTTAGGATTCTCTATGATCGTAATGTCATGTTTGATTGTTATCTCAAATTTTGTTATATTCACGAATCCTAAACTTGCCTTATAGTCCCTATAATTGCAAGTAAAAATGAGGAAAAGAGTCGGAGACAGAACAGAGCCCTGGGGCACACCAGCATTTATTTTGTGGGAATCCGTCCAATACAACTTGTATTGAAGGGTCCAGAAGATAGCTTCTAATCCAACGAACAAGAGTATCATCGATCCCAAAAGCACGCATTTTCGATAAGAGAGCTTCATGCCAAACTCTGTCAAATGCCTTGGAGATATCAAGAGTAATAATCTTACTTTCACCAAAGCGATGTAAAGATTTGTTCAACTGTTCGGTGAAATATGCCATCAGATCACCAGTGGAACGGTTGCTACGGAAGCCATATTAACGATCATGGAGAAGCTTTCGATCTTCGAGATATAAGCTGTAATCAGCGTTTCCATGACCTTAGAAAGAAGGGATGTTTGTGCTATGGGTCGGTAGGAGGGGGAGGATGGGTAACATTTCTTAGGGACAGGCAGGACAAATGCTGTTTTCCATCTCCTAGAAAAGATTCCAAAAGAGTAGAAACGATGGAAAAGCTTACGCAACGGCTTTGAATATATTGCTTTTGAGCATATACATACAATTGTCGCGCTTTTAACAAGCGTCCTCACTCTTCACTAATTGTTTATAAAGCCATGGAACGAAATCCATCAACAGAGTTTGAAAAAGATCGATGACGATGAGAAATTAGTGCAATAATGTGGATCGGTTGCAGTGATCGAATGGCATTGCCAGAAGCTTTAGAATATTTTTTAAAGTTTATTTTGAAATGATGACACATTATGTTTCACCATCTGAAAACTTTGAATGAAACAAACTTCTTTCCATTGCTCATTGACATTGGCATTAAAAATTAAAAAGATTAATGACACTTTCATGACATCCCATCATAGTTATTCTTGTTTGGAAAAAAAACAAGTGTTTCCTCTAACTAAACATTAATCTTTTCAATTTCCATCCCAAGAGAAACAAGGTTATAGAGTGCAAACTATTTGTTAAACCTTATGTCAATTCACATAGGAAAATATGACAGTTAAGATTAATAACAATTTAACGAGACACACAAATGTTTTTTTAAGACTTCACAAAACAAATATTTGAATCTCTACGCCAAAAGTAAAATTGCCTTTTTAATCTTAACTTCTTCGGTTAACCTTCAAAAATGTTGAGTTATTTATTGATTTTGGTATTGAAAAACATAAAATTATGTTTGATAAAGACTTATTTTGATCGCAAAGTACCGCACAAACTGGATTTGCTGGAAGTAAATAAATTTACGGCCACCTGTCAAAATATTCATCATGACTGATTCGCTATGACAATAAGGAAATATTGAAAAGTTAGTCTGGTAATTCTATATTTGTCTTTACCAATCGCAGCGGTCTGAATAATTTGAATTAATTTATTTATTGGAATCGCTAACTGTTAATCTAAATATTTTTTGTTTTTTTTTAATGAGTTGTTTGATACATTTTGTTGCTTTTAATTTTAAATATTCTCATTTTCTTAATTTAAAGTAAAACACTATAAGTAAATGTTGAAATGACTTCTAGTTTTTCGTAAAACAAAAATAGAAACGAATTTTTCTTAAAGAAAACCCCATTTTTTTCTTGCGATTATAAGTACTAAGGCCATACATTAGGATTCGTGAATATAAAAAAAATTGAGATAGCAATCCAACATGACAATACGATCATTCATAGAGAAGACTAAATAAGTTAGTGACAAAAAATGGCTGTCTGTCCGTCTGTATGTAACGGGTGATTTTTTTGAGGTTAGGATTTTCATGCATTAGTATTTGACAGATCACGCGGGATTTCAGACATTGTGTCAAAGAGAAAGATGCTCAGTATGCTTTGACATTTCATCATGAATAGACTTACTCACAAATACTTATGCATGAAAATCCTAACCTCAAAAAAATCACCTGTTATAACGATCTGCAACGTCTTAATTGGTTACCTTAAAATTTAGTATGTACGTGTTTTTTTGGCAATCCTAAGCGGAAAATTTTACTTTACGGACTACCTGCCATCTAACCGTTAAGGAAAACCTTATTTTTTTCGAAAACGGCTTCAACGAATTTGATGAACATTTTTGAGTTGGTTTAGTGGCTTAGCAATCATTAGCAATCATTTTTTCGAATTAAATTTACTCGAAGAGTTCAATAACGACTCATAAGATTTCTATCAAATTTGAAAATATAATAATTATCCAATTATATTCAACATACCAACATTTTGAATTTTTTTTTCAATTTATATTTTTCTTTATAATAATAATTAGCTGACCCACCCGGCGTTACTCGTGTTTACCATAGGTTTTCTGAATACCAATGAAAGGGCCACATATTGGGACCAATTATAGCTAAAAACCACAAAAGTAATCATGTTAGCATGCACACAAAATGTTTTCAAAATCGGTTAATCCTTTGAAATTAAATGTTGATGAATAGAAAATATATACCTATAGGGAAAACTATATTTTCGTTAATACTCCACCCGAGCGTCGCTTATCGGGTCCAAATATTAATGGATCACAAAGAGCTTTAGACGGGAAGCACATATTATTTGTATCTAAAGATTCTGGATGATATGTAGTTGGCCATGTCTCGAGCAAGCAAACATCTATGAAAACAGTGCCTTCTTACTCATATTAAAAATAAGAATCGAAATTGCCTTGAAAAAAAAATAGTTCTGTTGATCGCTGCCGAATTTCATAGAATCACTCAACAGCTGAGCTAACGTTAGAATTACCTAAAAATCTCAGCAAAATCAAGAATATAATGAATGCCTCCACTCTTACTTGAAACACAACATACTTTCTGCATCCCGACAACAGCTTCACTTATCGGGTTCAACTATGCCTTAAAACAACCAAGGGCACCATTTTCATACTTCATATAGAGGGAAAACTAAATTTTCGTAAATATCTCCAATCCAACGCTACCTATCGGGCCAAATTAAATTAAAATTGTTGGATATTTCAATAAAATCGGTCTCGACGTTTGGTCTATTGTTTGAGCAGCACGAAGTCAGGTCATATAAACGCATTGTTCCTCTCAGCTGATTTGTCGTTCTTCTTTAATGGATTGAGTAGCAACTCTGTTACGAAGCTTCATTGCATTTCATCTTTGTTGGGAAAGATTAGATCTTCTGAGCATGTTTATCAACAAAACTTGCACAATACATTCGCACAAAAGAAACAAATCGACCGAGTTAGCTTCATATGTTTTTTTTTAAACAAATCACAAACATAAAAAAATAACACATTTTCTAAAATGATTCTGGGTTTCAATGTGTCTACTAAAAGTCAGTCAACGTGCCTCTGATTGGTCGATTGGATCCTAAAGTTAAATGACTTTTAGTTGACATTTAGTCAAAAAGTTATTCAAAAAACTTTCAAATCGCAGTTGACCTTGACGATTGCATTTTGACAAAAAGTTAGTTTACTAAAAGTCAATGTACGCATTGAACTTGGCCATTGAGATAAATCGATTTGACAGTTGTTGTCATTTGTTTTCTATATTTTTGTTTACATTTCAAATCGATTATTATGTCAAGTCACACGGTAACGCAATCCAACGGGATAAAAAGTATCCTATGTCCGTCTCCTGGGAGCCTATTCCTGAATACGAGTCGAGTGTGATGTCACTCGAGAGCTCACGGTCGAGTCGAGTAAGAATCGGTATTCCACATATCTAGTGAGAGCCAAAAACATGACATGACTCTGAAAATGTTGAACATACCCTTTGAATTGTAGCTAACTTCAATAAATGTTGACTTGACGTTTCACAAAAAAAATCTTTTGATTTGAGAACTAATCGTTAAATGTAATTTGATAGTAACTTAACCAGTTTAAATCGTAAAAGTGCAAAAAAAAAATTAATGTGATAAGTACAGAGATGGTTTATAAAACGATTTTTGTATATTTGCTGGAAGTAATGGAGCACAAATTTAAAACAAACGCCAGATCGTCGTTTATGCCAAATACCTATCACCAAAAAATATTTAAATTTTGTTTCAAACACTTCATTATTCATAACAATTAGAAAATTACAACTTGGTCTTTTTTTTTTATTTTTACCTACGTTTTTGCATCCATCACTGTTGCTCTCAATTTTTAAACATGAATCATTTCTCATAGAAAAAAGCGTCATTTTCGAGTTCAGGAATAGGTATGTTTCATTCGAGTGCTACTTGACGTTCGACATTCGAGTTGGGGAATACTGACAAATAGTGAGTCGTGTTCGAGAATACCAATTTGCCGAATTCACATGAAAACTTACTCGACTTCAGGGATAGGTCCCCTGATTCTTAGCTACCTCCCCATTAATTTTCAGTCAAATCGGTTTAGCCGTTCTTGAGTTATAAATAGTGTAACGAACACTACTTTCTTTTATATATATATAGATATAAATGTAGCCTATATTTATAAAAATACTTTTTTCATAAATTCATTATTATTTCAGACATGTCATGGCGTACTAGTTAGGTAACTGTTAAGTTATTTTTACGTAAATTTTATTTGTTTCTGTCAAAAATCTTGTTTTCCAATGTGATTAGACATATAAAAGCGAGTACGACGTGCAACCTAGTCATCAGTCATGGCCATTAAATATAAATATAAAAATGAAGCATGTAATAGATAAATAGAAATAATGAAAATAATTGATTAATATGAAATAATTTATATATATTAAATAAAAAAATTAAATTAAAAGATATAAAACAATAAAAAAATAAAATAAGTAATTCTATGTATTTGTTTTACACAAAAGGTTTCCATGCAATAAAATTAACTGTGTTCTTGTAAAAATTTCAGCTTGACGGATTTTGATAAAAAAGTACATTTTTTTATTGCGTTGGATGGCGCTGTTCTTAATTTCAATTGTGCAAAAAATTATAACTTGATTCGTACTTCCAACCGTTGTAAGATAATAAAAATAATATTACATAATATTTTTAAATTATATGCAGAGTTGTAAAATGGAAACTAAAAACTGTTCCTTATGTCTTATGTTCCTATTAGAAGTTGAACATGGTGGTTTAAAAGTAAAAAGCCATAAGAAGATGCTATAACTTAAACAAATAGTGTCAATGTCAATGCAGAATACACGTCAATAAACCATAAATCGCTATACTCTTCAAGAACACGGAAAAATGGACCAACCATGAATTTCGTTGTCTTTCCTTATTTTATCGTTTCTTTTATAAAAAAATGTAACCAGCTGCATTCTCGTCACCTTAAAAGTTTCTCCCGTAATACTCGTCTCGCAAGGAATGCTCATCAGTTCACCCTTGAGCCCAATTTCGGACGTACCATGAAATATGGGGATTCTTTTTTAGCCGAACAACACGAATTTGGTTTATCCGGCGTGATTTTCTCTTGCCATTTTGATCTGCAAACATTCAAAACCAATGTTAATCGACACCCCCTATTTTTCCCCTCCCTATCTTCCTATTGCCCGCACAGTGTGTTCTACATTAAAAAGGGAAACAAATAGTATCTTTTGCGCGTGTTAATTATATGTATATAAAATAAATTGCACGATTGGATCGCACGTACTTGCTCATATGTGTGGTCACATTGTAGAATAATATTATTTATTATATTATTATTATTTCTTTAGGAAATGTAAAAAAGTGTGAATTTTTTTTCAAAATTGTAGGAGCTGTTTTTAAATAAAACGGTTTATTTTTAACAACTTTTTTTAAAAAATTAAAAAAAATAATTCAAGAATACAAAGTTAAGCATACAAATAACGTTCATTTAAAAACAAAATTAAAAAAAATCAGTTACCCGTCTTAAAATATTGATCTTTCAAAAAAAAATTAAAAAAAAAATTATTAAAAAATACAAAAAAAAGTTTTCAAAAAAAAATTTATGCAAAATTTTCGAGAAAGTCGAAGAAAAAAAAACCGGTCCTATGGGAGGTACCGTTTTTAGCCCACCATATTAATTTTTTTTCACTTAAATATAATGCATACCTACAGTAGTACACTGATTTTTTTTTATAAAAATTCTTGGAGCCGTTTTCGAGAAAAATAAGCTTTTACATAACAGTTATATGACAGGTATCGTTAATTCTTGAGCTAAAATTTTTTTTTTTAAACTCCTCTGTAGAATGTCAAAATAACCTTAAGTTCAAAATTTGAAGACGATTGGCGCAACCGTTAAGGTTGCAGTCCAAAATACATCCGTACAGACAGACAGACAGAATTTTGCCAGTAACTCAAATATGTTTCTCTATCATCGTAATGTCATGTTTGATTGTTATCTCAAAATTTTTAATCTGCACGAATGCATAACTTGTATTGTAGTACCTCTAATCACATTAAAAAAGATTTCCCGGTCATCCGGTACCAGCTGCCTTAAAGAGACTGGGGCAGCGACTGTTGCCAGACGTGGCCGGCCCCATAGCAGCTGTTCTACTGAGATTATTACTGCTGTTGCCGAAAATATCTAAGAAGACCTCGGAAAAGAAGGAAGAAAATCTACGAAGAATTTTGGTGAAAGAACCGAAGATGTTCCCTTACAAAGTGCAGACAGTGCATCAGCTGTTGACCGCAAAACACGTGTAATCCTAGGCTCAAGCCAGCATTCGGTGATAACTATTGCAACACCCTGTAGTAGTTTCTTTTTAAAGCTTCTTACTAATTTGGTATCGTTTACATTTTATAACAATTCGCATATTTGAAAATTTCTTAAAGAAACTTTGTCAGTCCGCTTTTCTGAAGAGACATAAAATAATATACTTGATGTATTTGTCCCGGTTGTTACTGGTTATATTTATACTTGGGTTAGCCTAATTAAAAGGCTACATGGGTAGACTACCAAAAAAAAATTTCTTTTGATTTTTAACAAATTCCGTATTCCCCTCACGTTTTACTTAAAAATACATTAAAAAGTCACAAAACCCAAGTGACTACAATAAAAAAAAAATTAAAAACTCATCACGCAACCCTTTTAAATGGAATAGTCATAACATTTTTATAAGACCTAAACTATAAAATAACAATTAAAATCAACTAAAGCTGCATTGATAAGGTATTCTGTTTAGTTCATAATTTCCTTGGAAATTATTTTCTATTCTACAAAAATGAGAAAATTTTGTTTTGGATACTTTACCTGAAACTCGTAGGCAAAATCATAGTCATCTGAATTCATTATTTAAATTTACTAACACACGATCACGAATTAAAAAACAAACAAAAAATTTAAATAATATTAAAGACTTTTGTAACAAAAGAAAAAAATCTCAAAATTTTTACAGAATTTTTTTTTGTTTTAAATCCAAAGCAATGCCATATTTTTTTTTTTTTCAAAAAATTAAATGTTTTTGGTGCTTTTGTTGTTGTTTTTTTGTTTCAACCATGTGCTGGATAAGATTAATCCGATATGATTTGTGTTGGTGATAAATATTTATATTTTTTTTTGTCTTCTTCTAAAAATACACAAAACGACGGAAACGTTTTTTTTTTTTATTTTTTTTTCGACAGCCTATATGATGTCAAAACCGTGATGACAAACTACACACGCGTTTTTTGAGGAATTCGCCATAGAAATGTATCTAACACCGTTCGCCAGAACTAGTTCCTGTTGAAATACTATAATTGCTGTTTGATGTTAAATAAAAAAATAAATAAACTCGACTGCCGACTGCCGACTGCCGACTTTCGAGTTTTGACTACCTCGAACAATTTTTTTTTTGGTGATCTAATGTATATTCATCTAAATTATTGAAAGAAAAAACATGTTTTTATTTTAATTGACTAAAGATAAACTATCTAAATGGTTAATGTAATTAGTAGTACACCGCGGGGTTCAGATATGTTAAAACTTTAAATCAATTAAATTGAGAAGAGATTTTTTTGTTTCAATATTTCTACTTAACAGAAGTTGTTTTGTGGCATTCCATATTGTTTTTTAAAGGGAAATCGAATGGAATTAAAAAAAAAAGCAATCCAAACAAAATTATCTGCCGGCATCAGACTGGCAATTATAAATGGTTATGGATTGTCTTAAGTATCTACTATATTTCCATGATTAGATAGAGTCGACATTTTTGCCTTTGAATTGACAAACAATGAAATCATTTCTGTTTTGCCAAAAACACGGCTCATAATAATGTGATTTATGATTTCGGAAAAAAATCACACCCTATATACCAAAAGATACATATTAAGATACATTTGTCTCCAGACTAGTTAATTAATATTCAAAATAAAAAGCCGTCATCATTGAGTGATGATGTAATTAAAAAAAATGCATTTTAAAGAATGAGCAAAAGAGAAAGGGGATTTTTTTTTTTTTGAATTTCAAAGATACAAATTAAATTCGAAAATTCTTTGCATAAATTTCGCAAGCCACTGCGCCTATGGCCAACACAAAATTCAAACGAATAGGGTTTCCAAAAATAGACACCGCGTAGGGCAGGAATTGGAACACGACTATGGGTCATTAAAAATGTAGGCAAGAGGAGCACTTTTAGAAGAAAAAAAAAACGCCATGTAATATACTTGTCAGAAGTTTGACGTTTAAGTGCTCCAAAGCTTTCAAAAGGATTCTCATTCTCATGCATGAAATATGCAAAAAAGCTCGTATCGATTTGGGGAGGACATTAGACAAAACAGCTGATTGAAAAGATTTTCAAAGGAGTTTTCTATATTTGAATATTTTTTCGTCCAACAGAATAATATCTGAGTTTCTATGCAAACAAAATTCAAGGCTACAGTAGGGAGGACAAGTTTATTAACACCAACATTCAGAAGTATTTTTCTTTCATTTTGTCGGTAGAAAAAATATCCGATTTTCCGATTCGAAATTGCAATCAGTTATTATCACGCACTAGAGTGTTGAATTGAACAACCGCCGCTGCCGCGCCGCGCCGGATTGATAACAAAAAATCAATACCATAAAAAATAAATAAAATATTTTTTTTTTTAATATTTAAACGTGTATAGGTTATGACATCATAAATAATTTTACCACAATGTGGTTTCGATGTGAGAATTAATTTTTTTTTGTGTCGCCCTTCAACCGAATAACGTTTTGAAAAATTCAAGGTCGAATAGATTCATTAACATATTTTTTTTTGTTCACTTTTTCATTCAAAATTAAGCGTAAAACGTTTCGCCAATTTCTTTAAACACTTAATTTATGAATTAAAAAAAAAAACACCCAATTACTATGAATAAAACAACGTTTGGGGAATGACTGCTGGAAAAAAAGCTCATCCCACAGCGACGACCTATTCAAAACTAAACGAATACCGAAACTTGAATTAACTTTCAAGTCCCCCAGTTTCACAGAATTGTGTGAATTTGTGAGGTGAGGATGTGCTTTTTGTTGAGTGGTTACTCACCATCACTAGCCCTCCTACTACCGGCAGTCTAGTAAAGCCGGAGCGCGGTGTAAACAGTATGAGAATTGGCTTTAGCGCCATTGTTTCGAATTTTGGGGGGCCAGGGGGTGGTAAAAGCTTATACAGGCGCATGGATATAGTTTAGCCGAGACGGATTGCAAAGATACATTTTGTAAAAAAAAGAATGTAAAATGCAGAGCTTTTTCTTTCATTTGCCGGTTGAATTGAATTTTATTAATCAAATATGTTTTTAACGAAAACAAACTGAGCATTGTGTCTCGGAGACGTGTTGAAATATTTCTTTTTTTGAGAGTCAAATACAGGAAAATGAATGTCAACAAAAAAAAAAAAAAAACAAGGCCAAAACACTAGAAAACCAGTGTAGTGTAGGTACTTGAGAACCCGGTGAACTGATGTCATAGCGCGATGAAGAGAAAACCACAACACTTGAGTTATTTTGGTTTTAATTTTTTTTTTATTAAATTATTAGTTACATAAATGAGATACAATTGAATCTTAAGTATTTTTGATAAAATTTTGTTGAAAATGACACTTTTCTAAAAAAATCTTCAAATAGTTAAAGAAAGGTTACAGACTTATATGTGTGTATATGTTTGTGTATGTTTTCCACGTATATTTTTTGAGGGATCCTAAGTAAACGAATTCTGTTTCACTCGAAAATCATTCAACTATTGTTTCAATTCTCCAGTTGATGTCAACTCTTATAAATAGTTGGTAGGCTTTTGAGTTGACCTTAGGTTAATTGTGAAAATATGAACCTTAAGCTGTCCGAAACGATATTTTTATGTCGAAGTAATTTGTTTTTATAATTTTTAGTTTTACAATTTTTAAAAATTTCAATGTTTAAATGTTTGTTCCGTTATCACGCTTAAACGACTTAACGGATATCGGTGAAATTTAGTAAATAGATGAATGAGGTGCTGAATTGAAAAATAGGCTACTTTTTATCCTCAAAATGAGGCTTAGCTATAATATGTTATATGAGGAGAGGTTTGTTTGTTTCTTTTTCACGCCTCAATGGCAGAACGGATCTGAAGGAAACTTGCTAAGTAAATGGCTGATGCACTTCGCTAAAAATAACTACGCTTCCTGTGGAATAGGCTAAAATGTGAAAAATCGTGTGTTTAGACGTTTGTTCCGCTTAAACACTTTCAATGTTGGAAAGGTGGGATGAAATTTGGGAAGTGGATGGATGCGATAATGGAAAAAAATCGCGGTTCCTGTGAGAGGATCAAGGATTGCTTTCAAAAAGTGTTTCAAAATTTTCATGAAAGTGCATTCAGAGAGCAGTCACACCATTAAAATAATGTGCTTTCTGAAAGCGACTTTTGTAAAGGTTGTTTTTTTTTCGACGCGTGGTTTTCAATCTGGCAATACTTTTTTCGGAGTTGGTCTTTTTGACAACTGTCACTTGATTTATGCTTATATGGTTTTTTTTTGGTCGTCTAGAACACTCCGGAAGCATTTCGAATGCTTATGAAATTATTCGATTGGCGCTCAATGACAGTTCTTGTTCTGAAAAGAATAAAAAATCGATTCTGTTTTCGTAGTCGGAATCAAAAACAGAATCACGCACACATAGACACAATATAAAATTCAAAATCGTGTAACGACAGATTTTTATTTAACGTATGAATTTGTGATCGTTGATTTGAGGGAGATAATAAGAAAATAAACACAAAATCTACGAAAGAAAGCAAATAAAGTCAAAGAGAATATAATTGAAATAGAAATATATTATAATTTCTCCTTTTTCATTGCAAAAGGGATGCAAAAAAAAAATTTTTTTTTTTTGAACTTTCACTCTCCTGATTCCGGATTACCAAAAAAAACACCATTAGTTTGGTTTGCCATTTTATAATGAATAGACTTACTCCTGAACAACATTTGCAAATTGTGCAAACGGTTCGGTACGGTGGAGCAGAGTATCGAAGAAGACCCTAATGAGTCCATCCGCCAACAATTGGAGCTGTGTCCATCGACTTTATGGAAGGATCTTGGTTTGGGGGCTTACAAAATCGAACTCGTGCAAGAATAGAAGGTCGTCGCACGTTCGGTGAATGGGTCCAAAACGAGATGGTCACCGATACCGATTTTCACAAAATTGGGCCTCTTGGCTGGAATTTATTCAAGCCAGCCGCGGTGGCCACTTGCCCGAAATCGTTTTTAAAACATAATGGCAAACCCTTTTCTTTATAATAAAGATCAATTCTTGGCCATAACATTGCGTTTTATATTTTCTTGAAAACCACACGTTAAAAAAAAAACACCTTTTACTTTTAGAAAACGAAATTTCCCGTATGGTCGAATCTTCCCGTATGCTCGTAAGACCGACCTTTTATTAGGAGGACATACAAATATTTGTTTCTAATAAAAATCAAAATGACAAGATTTGCATAACAAACGCTGGTGTTCGTCAAAAAATGGTCTTTGGGCCAGTATTATTCAATTTTTTAATTATACTTTTAATATAATCTAGTTAAAGAAAATGCTTTAGAGACAATTCGTTAACTACTTCTTCCAATCTTACAACAAAAGTTTAATCTGAAATTTTATTTAAATGCAAAAACAATTTTCATTAACATCCTAATAACATTGCAATATCTACAAAGCTACCACCTAATACATATTATTCTATTCTTAAGCACATTTCACCTCAAACTATATTTCAATCAATAAAAAACTTCACAATCAGTACGAAGTTTAATTTTGAACTTTTTTTAAACATCAATACATTGGTCATCCGCCTGTCAAATTTGTTTTTTGTTTTTTAATCAAATCTTAAATAACTCGTGTTGTTTATGCCAAAATGTTTGCAAGCTTTCACTCTCCTAATCTTATCGTTACGTGGAATTAAATTACCACCGCTCAAATGTGACCGGTTACTTTTGTTGGCCAATAAATGTCACATCCTCGTCATATCCAAAAAATTCGCCACACTCACGAAACGAATAGGATTAAACAAAAAAAAAAAAAACAACATTCAACCCAAAACAACTTCGTAGTCTAGAATCAAATCATATCCAAAGCTTGTTTTCGTGTCGGATTAGTCCACATGAACTCATTATGCCTAACATGCCTTGAGACGAGATTTCCAAAAGCCCACCCAAAATACTCGTTGTCCATATATACTTCTTGTCCATTGTTATTCGAAATAAAAATTAAAAAAGGTGTGAGAAAAGATATCTCAATTATGGTCTTTTGAGTTCTTGTTCTTGTTTTTGCGATGAGAGAATGAATTAGTTTTAAGAGTTAGACTGTATTTTTTTTTTTTTTTTTGTATCTTTAAGATACATTTAAACTTCAAACGAACATAAACCAGTTTACCCACTCCTTTGCATTAATTTGTGGTTGTGTTTAGTGACCCCGGTAATAAATGATTATTTTTTTTTTCAAACAACTCGCTTAACTATACCACATAATGACGTAAGATTCATACAAATTGTCAGTTGAAAATAAAAGTATCTTTGGTTTTTTTTTTGATATTTTAAACGACTGACTTCTATAAAACTGTATTATTATTGAATGGGACGAATGGAATATGCTTGAATGATATCATTTAGTATAGTGACTTCGCTTTTATTGAAAAATAAAAACCTCAAAACATATTCAATGTCAAACTATTCAAAATACTTTTGGACGCGTGACATGAATTTAGTTCTTTTGTTATGCAGTAAATGGTTTTTTTTTCACAAAAAAGCATTTTATTGTTCTTCGCGTGACATTTTTCATCAATTTCATATAAATTTCAATAAACCAAAATTTCACTGCGTAGGCACTCATATTTACTGATATTTTTTTCAGAAACAAAACAAGAAAGAATAATTTAATAATTGATTTAGTTTTGAGAAAAATGACATTAAACTCATCAATTGACATCTACTTATTACATTTCTGTATGATTAAACTTTAAAGTTTTAGCTCCTCTTCTGTTTTGATTGTATTTTTAATCGAACATTCTCTTTTTCCGGCGCATATGGGTCTGGCCCGTTGGGGGTAGCAATGCTCTTATGACTAAATGACGACGTGACCAGGTACCCAATAAACCGTCACAAGCTTATGTACGTTTATATTTCCCATACCAGTTTAAAGCTAATGCTATAAGAACTTAATGCTCTGAGTGCAAAGTATAGCTATCGAAATTTTTTTCAGCAAATTTAACCCTTAAATTTAGTTCTGCCTGCAAAATGCTACAACACTGTCTCATCGCTATGAAAACTTTCGTTTAAGGACTAACAATTCCGGCAGCTTATCTTCAGATGTTCTCGATCCACCAGTATGCTATACCACTTGATTAAATTTACTTTAAGAGTGTTGTTTATTGTTTCGTCGTTTTAATCATAGCATTTCTTGGAATGTGCTTTGGTTCAGTGGACCTGAAAAACGTGAAACTAAAGATTTTTTCCGGTCCCAGTTAAATGCTAACCAAATCTTACTAGCAGCGCCCCTTGGCTTAGTGGTTAGTGTGTCGGAATGCTAAGCGAAAGAACCTGGGTTCAAATCCAGCTTGTAGCGACCTTTTTTTCTGGGGTGCTGCTTCTTGCGAGGAACTGACAAAACCTCCAAGAGTAAAATTTGTCTCGAAAAAGTGCATCTCATGTAGCCGTTCGGACTCGGCGTTAAACTGTAGTTCCCTTCCATTCTTGCAGATTAACAACACACACACAGGAATGGTTGAGAGCATAAGTCACTAGGCCTTGGCTCCTTAAGGAGCTGTCGTGCAATAAATTTAAAATTTTTAAACCTTACTATGGCTTCTTAAGCAACATTTGCTTAGGCCACGTGTAGTAGCATCAAAAATAAGAATGACTTCTGTTGCTGCTTTGGAGAAAGTTATCATTTCTGCTGGTGATTTGTATCATATATATATATTGTCCAGCCTCTCCCTAAGAAAGGTGACCCATCCTGCCCCTCCTCCTACCGACCCATAGCACTAACATTCCTTCTTTCTAAGGCCATGGAAACGCTGATTAACCGTCAACTTAAGGAATATCTCGAAGATCAAAAGCTGCTCCATGACCGATAGTATGGCTTCCGCAGCAACCGTTCCACTGGTGATCAGATGGCATATCTCACCGAACAGTGGAACAAATCTTTACATCGCTTTGGTGAAAGTAAGATTATTGCTCCTGATATCTGCAAGGCATTTGATAGAGTTTGACATGAAGCTCTCTTATCGAAAATGCGTGCTTTTGGGATCGATGATACTCTTGTTCGTTGGATTAGAAGCTATCTTCTGGACCGTTCAATACAAGTTGTATTGGACGGATTCAAGTCTGATTCTCAAAAAATAAGGGCTCTCTTCTGTCTTCGACTCTTTTCCCCATTTTTATAAATGATCTTCTGTCTGTTACTTCTAATCCACTTAACTGTTTTGCTGTCGACTCTACCCTCAGCTTTTCATATTCGTTCGATAATTCACATCCTTCGCCTTCGAACGTACAATTGCAACGGTACCGTTTGTCAAGCTCATTAAACTCCGATTTATACAGCATTGTCAAATTGGTTAATAGGAATCGTGTGGAGTTTGATGCTTCGAAAACTCAATGCTGTCTTCTGTCGTTAAAGCTAAACATACCCCCAATGCCATTGTCCATGAATGGCACTTACATTGAAGAAAGAAAGCTCTCAGTACTCGGTATGTGTTTCGACGACGACCTCCGTTGGAACGACCATATACTTGAGATAGCTAAGAATGCTGCTAAGTGCTTAGGTTTTCTGTATCGGTGTAAGAAGTACTTTTCCCCATCTGATCTGGCTACAATTTATAAAGCGTTTATAAGCCCTAAATTCGAATATAACTCCCACCTCTGGGCAGGGGCTTCGCAAACATTGCTTCACCTGCTTGATAGAATACAAAATCGAGCATTAAGATTGATAGATAATAGAACTGCCGCTGAAACAATTGCCCCTCTCGAACAACGACGCAATGTTTCATGTATTTCCTTATTTTATCGTTTCTTTTATAAAAAATGTTCACTCGAAGTAGCCAGTTGCATTCCTCCCCTTAAAAGTTTCTCCCATAATACTCGTCTCGCAAGGAATGATCATCAGTTCACCCTTGAGCCCAATTTCGGACGTACCGTGAAATATAGGGATTATTTTATTAGCCGAACAACACGAATTGGAATAGTTTACCCGGCGGGATTTTCCCTTGCCATTTTGATCTGCAAACATTCAAAACCAATGTTAATCGGCACCTCATATCTCTCCCCTCCCTGTCTTCCTAATGCCCGCGTAGTGTGTTCTTCATTAAAAGGGTAACGCGCGCGTTAATTATAAAAAAAAATTAAAAATATGAAGTGGGGCTATATAAGTACCTTTTCTAGTGTTTTCCTAATTGGGATAAGCTCGGCTCTTTTGTGAAAGGCAACCGCCTCACTATACATAGTAATGATGAGTTTTTTTTTATCCTGTTCACATCCATTTGAGAATGTTTGGTAGGTAGGCTCATGATTTACCTGCACTGACTTGCATAAATCATGATAGTTTTTTTTTAGCTGTTCCGAAAGTTATTCCTACATGTTTGCTTCAAAGAGATTGGATATATAAAACTAGTGAATGGTGATATTTCGAATCAAATGATCCTTTGAAGCGCATTTCAATAAAGTTCAAAGTCAGTTATGCAATCAACCGAAAAAAAACGGATTTATGGTACTGAAAATGCAAGTGTGACCAATTAAAGCCACATGAATCTACCACGAACCACTTTTTGTGGAGTTTATAGACTGTTCTTCTAAGAAACGACTGCAATCAGTGAATGAGTCACTAGTCGGACATTTGTTGTATACAGTCTTCCTTAAATAACCACTAGCAAACTCGGCGAAATAAAGAGTTTCAAGGTTACTTGAACCTTGAAACCTTGATTTTAAATATTTCACAAAGATCTGGAACGAATCGCTATCATCGTTAAAAAGAAGAAGTGAAGATAAGAATTTCTAATTGTTAGTCTTAGACATATAACAATTCAATTCGCTGCTTATAACATTATATTATTATTATTTGGTTTTTGTTTCCGGTTTTCCTAAGTTTTTCGAAAAAAAACTAATCTTAGGGGCCCGATTGCGGTTGTCGATTGATTAATCGATACTCGACTCTTTTCGATTACTGGCCGTCGATTGCTGTTTTTGGTATTGTGAAAACTAAAAAGTAAAAAGCAAACAAAAATTACAAATGCAAACATTTACTTGTAAAAAAAATCCAATGAACTCTCAAAATCGTTATATTGATTGATGGTCGACAACCGCAATCGGGGCCTTAGTTTGCTATTCCACCTACCTAATCATTGTAACATATTCCAAACGGAAATTTGCGGGCGGCATTGGTTCAGTAGATAAGATGTTTGATTATTCTTACCCGGAAATCGGCAGTTCGATACTCAGATTGAGAAGACATTTTTATAACTCCTAGTGCAAGCTTGAGCCGTCCGTGAGTTTTAAGACTTATGCTCTCAACCATTCCTGTGTGTGTGTGTGTTGTTAATCTGCAAAAATGGAAGGGACCTACAATTTAGCGCCGTGACCGATGAGATGCACTTTTTCGAGACAAATTTTTACTCTTGGAGATTTTAACAGTTCCTCGCAAGAGGCAGTACCCGGCAAAAAAGATGGCTATGAGTGGGACTCGAACCCAGGTTCTTCGCTTAGCAGACATTTCAGGTCATTAATAAGCTGATGAACTCGCCTAAACCCGAAAAAAATATCAATATTGTCCTATAAAACAAATATACCAACCGTTAAATCTATACGATTGTCAATTCAAGACACAAGTCACTAAATACATGGTCGCTGTTCAGTAGTACTTGTTGTACTAGATTTGAATCGATCTAAATGGCTTGCTGTCGATCAGCACATTTCAAATTAGTTACGTAATAGGTTTTTTAACAGTCTAATAAGAAGACACCCACCAGAGCTTGGTCTGATGGAAAAGAAAGAAGAAAATGTCCTGCTTTTTCTAACAAAATAAAACTTTGTTTTAGGAAAATGACTCCAATTAACCAATAGGAAAGTCTCCCGATACACATTGACCTAATTTAACTTACGAAGAAAATCTACTAAAACTTGATTCACACCATCACTGCTCTACCATTCCGACGCAAGCGACTCGACACGACGTTTTGTTTAATCAACATTTCATACTACTTCTAATCAAAGTTAAATAGTTAATATTGCTAAACTATTACAAATATCAACGCACGAATCGAATGTAACGGATAAACCTACTTAATTCCAAATAAATAATGAATTCAGAAGACATAACTGTATCCAAATCAAATCAATTGCATTAAATCGAAACAAAATTTAAATAAAATATAACTACTTACCAATCCATCGGCTCCATTCACTTCAATTGCAGTTTTGAGTCTCTGTGACAGAGCCTCAAGCAGTCTTTCATATTTGCTATTCAGATTGTCCAATTGTTGTGTATAATATACAGTTGCTCCAGGATCTGCATCTGTAGGTCGTAAATCACGTCGTGGTGGCGAAAACGATGGTCTGGCTTCAACAAGCCAGTCGATAAAATGCAAGCATTTTCCATCGTATATCTTATAGTTGATTGTTGTTGTTGATTGTTGAAAATTTGTTGGTGTTATTTGTGTTTAGGGGTTAAATAGTTAGTGATTAGGTTATATTGTTTATTTATTAAATATCTAAACTAAAAAAAAAAATGACTTGGAAATGAAGATATTAAATTTTGTTGGTTAAATTTTAGTTTATTTATATTTAGTGCTTTTTTTTAATTATCATTAAAATTAAGCTTTGTTATATTTTTTTTTGTATTTAATGTTTTGAAAAGCATTAAATATTCCAATCATTCATTCACTGTAAAACATTCACCTAGTTCATCGTGTTTCATTCATACAAAATTTTGCCAAATTGTTGTAAAGTTGATGAAAAATCATGTTTTTATTGTGTTTTTGTTTTTGTTTTTAATTACCTTCGCTTCTCGAATGAACCGTCCTCCGGTTACATTAACATTTTCGATTTTTGGTTTTCGTTCGATAGCAGCACCAAGAAGGTTCTAGTTATTTTATTTTTTTTTATTTTTTGAAAAAATGTTGTTGATTTTGATTTACATTTTAGTTTGTTTATGTTTTTTTTGTTGGTGATTTGTTTGGTGTGAAGTGTTTTTTTTTGTTTTTTTTGTTGGTGAAAATACAAAAAAGGATTAGATAAAATATTTTTGATTAGTATACTAAATAATGTAGTACAAATGGGAGTTTTAAATAATAAACAAATTTTGACATAAATAATAACTACAAAATACAGTTACAACAACTACTACAACAATGGTTTTTTTTACATTTTTAATTTTAATTTATTGGTGAGATAATTAGAGGAATGTGCATTAACTTTTTTTACAAGTTTTTTTGAATAATACTAGCTGAATTTATTTTTTTTAATAAAAATAGCTACACAATTTTCTACGACCATTTCACCATTTTTTTTCTTTTTCCCGCAACAAAATAAATGGACAAATATCCACAAAACAAAATGTTTATGTTTTTTTTTATTAAAACATTTAAATAGCAGTTGGCTAGTACAATTTACATCCAGCACCCTAAGTACTTTTATATTTTGTGTTTTCCTTTAATTTTCAACTCAAACCAATCTGTAGTTATTGCATTCTTGAAAACAAAATTGCAATGTTTTAGGGGGGGTAATTGGAAAAATTAAAATCTGGTGAAATTTTAAATTGATTAATTGTACAAAAGAATTGCCGGATAAAAATAAAATATCACTCGAAAGAGCAGACAGAGAGGAGAGACAAAGAGATGGCAGGAGGAGAAGCAAAATACTTACGTCTAGTTCAAGTGCGGAAGCAGCCGTCGGCATTGCTGAAAGCTTTTCAGTCATGCCATCGACCCATGTTTCTTCAACTTGAATGCCAGCCTGAAGATTCTTCAAAAGGCCAATTGCCGTCTCGCATGATCGAAGTCTAATAAAAAAAAAAAACACGATGTTACAATAAGACTCAAGAAAATCAAACGATGCATGAATAAGGCGTTTAATTGGAGCGACGACGATGTCGGTGAATAATGAAATATAATAAAACTTAATTAAGCGTATCTTTTCTCACCTTTCAGCTAATTGCGTACACACTGTTATCCACCTGGTATTCAATCGTTCCACATTTGATGTCAGCCGCTTCAGATCGCCCAACACCCTAGTCGGAACACCCATACGTCCCAATTGATCAGCTGCATCGTTCATCTTATCCATTGCTGGTTGTTGTTGTGAAATAACATCTTGCATATTGGTGAGTTGTTTGAATACAATGTGCAATCCTTCAGCTGAAGACGGCAAGTCCAAATGCTTGGCAAGGGCATTTTCCAGTTCAGATATCACATGTTCGTTGTCTTCTAGACCAGCTAGAGAGCCTTCGAGCAGTTTCAATCGATCACCATGTAAATTACTCTGGGTGTTCAGTTCTTTCCATAATTCCAACAGATTGTCCAGACTCTTTTTGAGTGCAGGTGTCTTTAGGGCAATTGTGCGGAATGTTTCTTGGAGATGTTTAAGCTCTGGATCGAGAATGCGCAAACGACGCTGATAGTCTTCGTGGGTTTGCATAGCATGCTCCAAGGAATCCAGATCACGTGGCAATGGCGATGAGAGGATGTGGTCCAGCTCACGAGCCATATCTTCAAGTTTGCCTTTGATGGAAATGCATTCTTCGGTGAAAATGCGACTGGCTTGTTTGCTCTCCTCTGTAAAAATTAGAAAGTATATAAATTTGAAAAATAAACATCTACCTAAATACCCCGAGTTTTTCGACTAAGAAATAGTTTTTTCATACTTCGATGCTTCTTCGATTGATTCTAAATGATATCTGATCAAGAGTCACACATTTTGCGACTCCACCCAACGAAAAGCAATACAAAAAACTATTTCTCAATCGAAGACTCCAAATAAATTGATTTTAATTAAATAATTGCCATCTAATCTCCCACTCACCTTCAGCTCTGGCCCTCTTTTCAAATTCATCAAATAGCCGATTAACTTCATCCATTTCGCGTCTTAATCGCCTCAATTGTGGATCATTGGGATCGCCTTCACTCAACAACTTATCGGCGTCATCATTCAATGCCCGACGAATGGCTGTTCTCTGTTCTGGTCCCATTGCCAAAAATTGATCAAAGTCCCAGCCCTTGACAACTTTTATTGTAGCAAATATCATATTCTGACGCAGACGAAGGTGTTTCTTTTGCCACAATGCAACCGAACGATCAAACAGCCTCTTCAATCGATCAGCAGCTTCAATTGCCTCTGGATCTGGAGGTGGCAGGAGTAAGCAAGCACTTGGAATTGAGCCTTCTACACTTCGGCTATTCCTCACGCGCCATTTAACACGACCTGAATTGTCGAGCAACGTGCACGACTCACCTTTGTCAACATTCACTTGCTGACCTTGATGTTTGTAGGCACATATTGCTTGAACTTGAGATTGTCTATTCACTGGCTGTTTGCGTTTATTCAATGGCACAATAGTTTGTGCGCGATTTTGTAGCGTTTGCACTGTCTCCCCAAAGGCATTCAACTCCTCGCGCAGATCTTGCATTCCACGCAGCAAAGATTCACCTTGATCGAGACCAAAGTCCGATTGTGAATAGGTTGTGTTGAGCACTTCATCACGCTTGGCTAACCATTGTTCGGCGTCTTTAATTTCAGCAAAGAAATGATGGTATTCGGTTGCGTGCTTCAGATGGACTTCCAAGCATAAAGTCAACTGGAGTAACCATGCCCATTGTTGTTGTAACACACTCAAATGGGCTTCGACGCACTTCGATGCGGGGTGCTGTTGATTGAGTAATGCCTCACCGCGATCTAAGATTGTTGCAAAGTGTAATTCACGTTTCTCCAGTTCAGACATAAGGTTCTAAAAAAAAAAACAATTAATTATTTTAGTTAATAATGATAATAATTGATGAGTTGAAAAAGGGTTACGTTTTGTAATTATGAAATAAAAAAGCTAAATTGCGAACATGAAGCTAAATTGCAGTCATTATTTATACAAATGAACTTACCTCATCTCCATTACCAAATGTACGCTTGAAAGAAGACTTAAATATAAATATCTCTTTAAACTTACAGTATTCGTAGCTTCCGGACAAAAACCGAGATTTTTTGTAATGGAAAGCTTTTTTGTTTTAAGGGATTAAGGTGAATCGTTTTTTTTTTTACTTGATTCGACAAAGTTCAGAATGCATGCTTTACAGAAAGTTAATTGGGCATTAAAAGATTCTATTCCAGAAGGCAGAACCAACTTTGTTAACCTAGTTTTTATGAATGAGAACTCGGCTACCTAACAGGGTGAAGCACTTCACCCACTTAATTTCATTAGTTTTAAAAGCACGATAACTTACTTGCTCTCCCTCAACTTAGTACTTCAGTGGGAAACTCTATGTATGTGTTGTAATTATTAGAACAGAAAAAGTTTAATCTTGAAGTAGATGTTCCATTTTCATGTAAACTAAGAGGATTTGAGTTTTGGCAGAGAATCTGTCATAAGAATCAGTATAAATGAATGATCCAGATGAAATTCAATGTGATTAGGAACACGACTGTTCTGAACTGAATAAGGAACGACAAATATGTTTGGAACCAGGTTTATATTTGAAAACAGTTTTTTTTATTATTTAAATTGGAATTGATGAACATCATACATCATACCATTAAATGTTTTACATGCAAATGTGAATATCTAGGACACAAACCTTCAAGCCCATGTGTTATGAATAGGAAAAGTGGAACCTTTAACGAGCTGAAGTTTGCTTTTTGAATAGATTTTTCATAAATTGAAGTTTATTAAGAGGAAGCAATTCCAGAAAACATAGGATTCGAAAGACACTCTACATGAAAGTTAAATATTTCTTCCTGCGAAGAATTTCTTTTCTAAACTTCAAACTGATCATAGGATTTCACCAAGAAGACAATTTTTTTTATACATTGATCAACCTACAACGCTTAGAAGCTAGCAATGCTGACAAGCAAGAGATTTTTAGATAATCGCATGCTTTTTGCCGATATATTCATTTCTACATTCGTAATTGACAAAAATAAAATTTCTTCAACTTACCTCATAGTACCGATGAACCGATGGAAGATCCAGGTTTTTGTCAGCCCAATCACGAGTGATTTCCACCTGTTCCTTCTCATTCAGCCACTGAAGTTCAGCAGAAGCTTGCGCTAAGAAGTGCTGCAATGAGTCCAAATCGGACAGACGTTTAGTCGATGTACTCAGCAATTCAGCGTAAAGTTTCTGTAATTGATTCAATCGTTGTTGGTAAAGATTCAACTCGTCACCAGTGAATTTGGTTTGTTGGCGTTCGGCTTGAAGGATCTTCGAGTGGAATTGATCGATCGTCTTGTGGTCTTGTTGATGGCGCTCAAGTTCTTCTTTAACCGATGCTAGATCAGATCCATAATCGGCAGTAAGTAGTTGTTTCTATAAAAAAAACATGTAACTACTTGTGAATCAAAATCTAAATATTTCAATTTACCAATTTATTTTGGCACCATTCAGTATACTCTTGCAGGTCTCGGAAGTAGGGATTTGTGTCTATTTGTCTAGTTTCGACAACCATACGCGTTTGACGCGTCACAGTTGTTTCATGGACGGGATACTTGAGTCCAGATAGTTTCTGAACCAAAGTGGAATGGAACGTTGAACGCAACTGCGACCATCGTTGATGTAATTTCTGAACCTTCTTGTGCAAGTCCGCAACCTGTGGATAGCGCCCCTCCTTCAAAACCAAACAATCTTGATTCATATCTTGAATTGGTTCTTCCAAATGTCGAATTTCCGTTTCCAGTGATTCGACTATATTCTTCGCATCGACTGGGTGTAATCTTTCGATGCGGCGACTTTCTTCACTGATTCGTGTTTCCAAATCTGTCAATTTCATGTCAACATGTTTGATTTCACGCTGAACTTTGTCGCCAAGTCTTTGTAAACGCTCCAAACGTTCGACTTCTTGTTGTAGAATATGATCACGATCGGCTAAGGCAGTTTGCAAGCGATACCATACTTTTTCTATCGAATCCGGTCTAAATTCGGGTTCAACTTCAATTTCACCAATACTCTCAAAGTATCGTTCAAGTTCTTTGTAGATTTGAATAAGTTTTGTCTTTTCGCGCTTTCGTGGGGCAACCTCATCGGTGCGGAAACGATTGAGATCGCTTAACAAACGTTTCATTTCGATCAGAGTTGAGGGGAATGAACGTTCCTGCAAGTAGGCAGTCTTCTCACGGCACCAATAGATAAATTGCTGAGCCAGATCGCGGTATTCGTGGACTCGGCGTTGTGATTCCATGTCGAAAAGTGGATGAATGGATGGTGGCTCTGGGAAAACATCGTACAATGAAGATATGTACGTGATCAGAGACTTCTCATCGGGTTCGTTTGTGTCAACATCTGCAATAAGAAGATTATATTATTCTATGAGTACTAAAAAGACATTTTTGTTTACCTTCAGGATCAAGCAGACGTGTAACACCATATTCCTTTTCGACAATGCTGAATGCGGATTCGAGACGTTCTCTTGGACGGTCGGTTCTTGCTTTTCGCCAGTCAAGCAGATCCGGCCGATTTCGATGCACCAAGGCAGAGAACGCCAGTCCATCCCGCCACGAACCAGTAAAATCATTAACTCGGACGCCTGGATACCGTGCTGTTGAGCGTCGCGCCCATCTTAAAAGGGCTTCTCTAGCTGATACGTTGTCTTCTTTTCCAACAACGATATCGGAGATCTATAAAAAAAGAAATTAATTAAATATTTTAAAACTTCAACTCAACTAATTTTTTTTTTCTTTTTTGTTTAAATCTAGATCCGCCTACGTCTGAAGTTTACCTTCAATAATGCAATATATAGACATAAAATAATTTATCCCCCACGTAGTTTAGTTTCAAGTTTGTTCCAGTTTAACAACCTTGACGCTATACTTGGGTTCCTTCCCACTTGTCAAGAGTCAAATTGGTCCTGGACAAGAGGGTAATTGTGATATCTTTCAGACGATTTCATCGCTTTAGTTTAGAGATAAATACAATATTTACTTTAGCCATCTTTTTTACAATCCATAGGGCTGACGTCATTTGAAATTCCTATCCGAAAACAAAAGCTATACCAACCATAAAAGAGAAACATGTGCGGCGATTCCACATTCACTTGGCTGCAGCAGCAACCAAGTCTCCAGCCTACACAATACGTAATTATATTTTCATTTCGGAATACAATGAACGCATTTTTATTGATTTATTTCCAATGTTACTTGGAATGGAATATTGAGGTATGAACGATGAAGCTGTATCAAAAGCTTGAAATTTAAATAGGCGATTGCGAAAGATTGATGCGGCGACTTGGTTTTTTGTATCCTTGCGGCAGTTTTTGAAGCATATTTAAGAGTTTGTCTTGCCCTGAAGTGGTGGCCAATTTATTAATTATTGTGGTTCAATAGTAGGAACCAAGATTTATCACGGTTAAGTAAATAAATCGCCATAAGTGGCCTCAAAGGCAGAGATGATGATGTCATTTTAATGTGAATTATAATGCTTTCCAAGTCAAGCACGTAGAAGGTATCTTTTAGGTGGCGCAATAGTCATTTGGTGGTAGGAAACACGTTTTAAAGTTGAAAAAGAATGTTTTTTGCTTGAAGTTATAGGACTTTCAAAAAAAAAAAAAATGTTATTTCTTTTTAGTCTTGTGGATATTAGCTAGTGTAGCCTTGGATTGTGCCATCAAAGCCAACATCTGCTACAATTTAAGGTTTCGATTCAGATTTAAGAGTTTATGTCGAGACATCTAAGCTCATGATTTTAAGAAACGTTTTGTTAACTTGAACAAAAATTTAAATTGGAAAATTGGGCAAACCTTTCCACTAAGTTATTTTGTTTAGACTCAAAACGGAAGGTACTGAACATAAAATGGCAGCTAAGTGAAACCTACATAATGCGGTTACATTTGTGATAACTTTTGTGGTGGCTGTAACGTATTTTTGTTAAATAATTTAAATAAGGTCCTGTCTAAGCAGTAAAAAAGTTTTTCTGAAATGGCGCCCATTCAATGATTTGCCACTAAAATAATAATTTATTTATCAATAAAAATTATTAATCCCGAAATTAAAAACAAAGTTTTAACTTATTAAAATAATAATTGTAAATATAAGTAAAAAGCAAACTAAACTATTAAAAGATCACAACGATGACTCTGAGTGTACTTTGTTTCTCGTATCATCAGTAATCGCAAGCATATGAATCAAAACATGCGATTGTAGGATAAAACATCACAGAAAAAATTTTAAAACTCAGGATGTAGAAATATCACAGGAAACCGAAACATTAAATGAAACAGTAATATCACAAGTTTTTTTAATTAAATTTTCATAAAAATATCATTTAGCCAGCGTTTTCAAGAAAACAATACTGGTTTGTGATCATTTTATTATTATTTTTGTCACTTTAATGGTGCAGATATAATACGTAGAAATATAACAAGAATTATGAAATAAATGAACACCAAACATGGAAGGAAATCTTGCCTCATTATAACTATACAAATCTTAAAATCTGGATCAAATTATAAAAAAATGTATTTGTGATATATTTGTATTGTATACTTGTATATATGCATTGTATTTTTAAACGACTACAAGTTACAGAAACAAATGTTAAACAATACTTTAAATGGAATATTTTTTGTTTAACCAATTTACACAAATAAATATCACAGAGCCGCGAAACAAACCCCTTTAAAGAAAGGTTGATAAAAACAAACAACGAAAACCGGTATTTCTTAAAGCTAGATTATCACAATGAAATATCACAGAGCCTCCGCATAAAACAAAATAACCTACGTTTCATTAAAAAAACTAACCAAATTTTCCATTTCTCGCGGTTTTTTTTTTGTAAAACAAGCTATCACATTAAAATAAAAAAATATTCTTTTTCTTGAATTATCAGCTATTAGATAACTTCCTCCCAAAAATAAAACCAAAAAAGTACTTTTGGATGCTTTGCTTCAATAGGTTGTGGGCACGATATCCTGATCATCCTATTCCTTATAAATATCACAGAGCAGCTTAGCAAAAATCAAGTCAGCTTGATAAAAACTCTAGGAATGGCAAGTATTGCTTAAAATTGGATTATCACAAGGAAATATGTATGTATCACGGAGCTTTCACATAAAACTCGTGATAACCTCCAATTAAAAAAATAACTGAATTCTCCATTTTTCGCAATTTTTTTGTAAAATAAGCTATTACAAAGAAATTTTACAAAGCATATGAATTGTATCACTTGGAAAAAGAGACGCTTCACTTCAGTGCTTGTGGTGCACGATTTTGGTTTATAATTAGCCCGCACTAAAGGGATTATGACTATTCTTATAATGTTGATTAAACATAGTGGGAGCGTTAGGTAAATAGGGAAGGATGTAAGAGGAGGTACCAATGCACATTCGTTTTAAACTTCTCCATTTCAAAATGAGTGGGAAAAACAGAGGCAGGCAATGCGTTCCACATTCGTGTGGTACGACTAAAAAAAGAATCTCTTTATTTAACTGTACGTCCGAAGTTGGGCTCAATGATAAATTGATGAGCTAATTGCAGTGCGAGTATTACGGTTGAATTGTTTCAGGGGAGGAATGCAACTGGCTATTTCACTAGAGCATTGTTTATAGAAATTGCGATAAAACAAAAGCGAAAGGCAAGAGACGTAAATGCTTCTGTTATTTTCCGTTCGCCCATCATTTTTAAAGCTCTTTTTAATTCTGTCAAGTAACTCAAGTGGGTTATTTGAGCACCTGCCCAAATATGGGAGTTTTGGCCGAATATACGCTTTATAGATTATAGCCAATTCAGAAGGGGTAAACAATTTCTTGCATCTTCGAAGGAAACCTAGGCACCTCGTAGCATTCTTTGCGATATCATAATCATTCTAATCATCAATCACTAATAAATATCACAGAAAAGCTAAGCAAAACTCAAATCAAGCTTAATAAAAAAATCTATAAAAAAACTTTGTTTAAAACTAAATAATCACAATTCTCCATTTTTTTTTTCAACAAGTTATCACAAAGAAATAGCACAATGCTCATCAACTACGTCACTTGAAATAAAAGAATTTCTCTTGGCTATCATTCTTGATCCTACATGCTCAGAATCTAGGACAAAAAATAAGAAATACCTTCGGACGCTTCGCTTCAATAGCTTGCGGTGCACGATGATATCCAATTTCGGTAGTTCTCACACTCTTGCCCGAAGAATGCAACAAATTCTGTTCTTGTTCCTTTTCCTCAGCTCGGCTCAAAGTTGTCACCTTCCTAACAATGTGCGTAGTAATCCGCCGATGTCCATCAGGAGCCCGTTGTGATAACTTTGTCTTTTCCATACTCGATCCAAGTACCTCCGTTGACATTCGTTTATTTTTCGTAATCGAATGAAAAGAATTAATATCACTTCCAACACGAGGAATATCACAAGGAAACCCATCAGCTCCATTATTGAAATTCTTCGTAAGAACTAGAGTTCGATCAATCGATGAACTTGATGAGGCAGGTGGATATGGTAATCCAGTTCCAGCACTAAAATCTGAATAATCTCTGATAACAGCTTCAATTGTCTTCTCATGCTTCACTTCATGCTTAAAACGGATGTTTCGATCATCGATATTTGTTGTGATAGCTGGTCCTTTTCGTAAGCTCGATTTTCTTCCCAGACTCGAACTGTGTTGGTCGGAATTTTCCTGAGTTGCCCTCATGAAAACCCGCCCACCACCAGGACGGAATTCATCGTCGATTTTGTACATTATTCGTCAATTTTTCATAAAAGGCGAACGTTTAGCGAACCTTATTTGTGTAAATTATTCCCTCAGAGTGATCCTCCCTCCTTCCTCTTTTGAATTTGTTGATTTTTTTTTTTTTTTTTTTTTTATTCTTTAGCAAACCGCACCGCGACCGTATGGCGTGTCAGCTCGTAAAAGTCTTGTCTAATTTTCTATACGCGGCAGATGCCAGTTATGGTTCGTTTTGATGTCGCTTCATGAATAAAAAAGAAACAAATTAGTGTTTCTTCTAGCATTTGAACCGCAATGAACTCTGTTCGACCGGATACACCTCTAAACTTCTTGGCTTCGCTTAGCTTATTTAGATTAAGAATGATGGATTATGTTTAGATACACGAAAAATTCCCAAAACAAAAAGACAGAAAGAAATATAACTGGTCGAATGATCTTTGTTCGAAAAAATGTTATTATTATGAAAATCACTCGAAATCGATATAAAAATTCGCGCTATCAAAACACTTTTTTTTAATCAATTTCTTGACCTTAAGATAAGAATGACCAAGTCACAAACATATGTGAATGTATTTTCTATCTAATTACCAATGATCACATACAATTTGAATTCTCCTCCGAGGAGAACAAGTTTTTTTATTTTTAACGAATTTTCCAACCATTACTCAAGTGTTTTCAAGCGTAAACTTCGAAACGGCAAAAAGTTAATGCCATCCACCATGTTACATACCCAACTCTGGTGTTGGGGGACCTTTGAGCAAATTGAGAACAACAGAATAGGTAGGTAGAATAGGGGTTATCTTTACTGCATCTGGCTTTTCCAGAAACCGAACACTTCAAATAGATTCAATCCTATCTGTCAATTCAGAACAGCAATCGTTTCTTCTTTAGAACTATTTAATTCTCGAAAACAATCGATTCGAGTCGATATTTTTCCAAGCGAATTCGAAAAATTTAAATCTATACACCCAAGAGATATTAACTAGGAGAACCGAACGTAGGTATTCTCGGCGTCTCACCAACGACGACTAACATATGATCGCCAGGTTGGAATCGGTTAAAGTCTACCAGGTGTGTCGTTGTTGTGTCGAGTTCATTCATTCGTTGGTGGAGTAGGTATAGAAATAACAAAAAAAAAAAAAAAAAGTGTGGTGGCGGTAACAAAACAAATTACCATCAACATCAATGTTAGCCGGCTTGGCTGTATTTTTGGAAGAATTAAAGATACCATTGCGCATGGGCTTTCCACTTTGAAGTTTAAGCTGTGCTCTATTTAGGTATGTTCCCGTACAAACAAAACAAACCAAAACATAGAGAATGCCCTTAATTTTATCTTCAATCAAGTCGTATCGGTCAGGTGAATTCGGCCCCAACCTACCTACATCAAGTGTTATTTAAAATGAACCACCTATACACAGCACAACCACCGATTGTGGTGTGGGCTTTTGGCATTTTGTTTTGACTCACCACCAACACAGTTTTCATTTTCATATCGTCGTCGGTCGGTTATGGCGGTGGCGGATTTGGGTAGGTTGATGTAGGGCGCGATTTGATAAATTGTTGATTTTTTTTTTTTTACATTTATGTCAATTTTTCTGGGAAAAAAGTGGAAACTGTTAAATTTTTAAGGCATCCGGCGGAGGTGAGAAACTTTAACTGTTTATATCTTGAAATTTAGGAGAATTCTTCAAAGTCCTGGAAGAGATGTTTTGCAAGGAATTTGTTTGTCGGGCTCCTATAGCAAGCTATGTCTCATAATACAGCTCATAAGTGTGGACAAAAAAACAGTTCGAAACATCACGTCTTCTGTTTTTCCAAGCGTATATATGGTTGGAAAACAAAGATTGCACCTATCAGTCGTTGTTGCGAGCTTTCCTTTCGAATCTTTACATGATCGTATCTTAACCATTCTGACTGTGCTATAGGCTTGGAGCTGTTCTTATTCTTGCCAGCTCGTCAGAACTTTCAAAACTTAACAGACCACTTTCACAATGGAGAATGGACTATAAAAAACCGTCTGATCAAAGGGTTTCTGCATGAGGAAAATGGGGTACAAAAACAAACAAAAATATGCATCTCATAGCTGCCCGATGAGGATTACTAACGTTGCTTTGTTTCGAAGGTTTATTGATACCTAGGCACATAATCTATTCACATAAATAATAAACTGTACGACTGGATCGCACGTGCTTGCTCATATGTGCACTCACATCGTCGAATAAAGTTTAAAAAATGCACGACTGGGTCGCACGAACTTGTGCTTATGTTAGATAATTGCTTAGTGGCTGTAGTTTAATGTTATGGCCAAGAATTTAGCTTGATTATAAGGATAAGGGTTTGCATTATGTTTTAAAAATGATTTCGGGGAAGTGGCCACCGCCGCTGACTCGAATAAATTCCAGCCGAGGCCCAATTTTGTCAAAATCGGGATCGGTGGCCATCTAGTTTTGGGCCCATTCACCGAACGTGTGACGCGCTTGATGGTCGTTCGGCTTTAATTCTTGCACTAGTTGGATTTTGTAAGCCTGCAAACCAAAATCCTTTCACAAAATCTTCCATAAAGTGGATGGGCACATCTACAATTGTTGCCCGCGATGGCGGATGCACTCATTCGGGTCTTCTTCGACACTTTGCACAACCAAAACGAACCATTATTTTGGTAATAAATTTGCACAATTTGCAAACTTGTTTAGGAGTAAGTCTATTCATTGTGAAATGGCAAACCAAACTGAGCATAAATCAGATGACAACTGTCAAAAAGACCAACTCCGAAGAAAAAAAGAAAAGCCAGATTAAAAACCACACACACGTCTATTAAAATAAAAAAATGTTTTTTTTTTTAGAAAAATTCTTTAATTTTTTTTAAAGAGTTTTCTGTTGAGTTGCAGATACGGAACATAAATACTTATGTTTCACATAAACCCTTAAGTGACACTTATTGCTTTGCATCAAACGTAAACTCAAACATAAAAGTGCTTAAGTTGAACATAACTTAGGTGGAAGAAAAAGTACTAATTAAGATATTTATGTAAGACATTTATTTTATTTTTAATATTGTTTTTGACTTATTTCTCATTGTGAAGATTCTGTGCAATAAAATTTGAAAACTAAATGTCTATCGAAGAAAAAGTGTGGTTTTTTTTGAAAAACTTTTCGAAAAATATTTTTAATTTTTTCTAGTATGTCATTATAAGGAAATCTGTAGTTTTCATCTTGGAAAGTTATTTAAAAAAATTCAATTCAGCCATTTTCAAAATAATTCGAAACCAAATTTTTTAAAATCGAAAAAAAAAGTTTTTGAAAATTGCGATATTAATTGAATTATAAATGACTTCCTGTGTGCAAAATCTTATAGAAATCGGGATAATAGTTGACGATAAAACCGCATTTGAAAAAAACCGGTTATATGAGAGGTACCGTTATATAACAAATTTCGAAAAAAAAAATTCTAACTGAAAGATGTACTATTGTAAAAAATTAGCACCCTGAATATTTTATCAAAATCGTTAGAGCCGTTTTCTAGAAAATAAAACTTTTTTGTTAACAATTGTATGGCAGGTACCGTTATTTTTCGACCTAGAGCAAAAATGAAAAACATCCCCCGAGATACTACCAATTAAATACTAAATACCAAGTTGGAGGCAAATCGGCCCATCCGTTTAGGCTGTAGAGGCGCGAACAGACAGACAGACGGACGGAATTTCTGGACCCACTTTTTCTATTATCGTAAAGTAATGTTTGATTGTTAGTTTTTTTTTTGCACGAATCCATAACTTTATAATCCTATAATCGCAAGTAAAAATGAAGTCTATGTTCTTAATATCAAATTAACATTTTTTAAAGATGCATATGAAAGTATATATTGTAGTCATAACAAAAACACATTTTTTTAATTTTGTTGTCTGTCTGTCTTTCTTTCTGTTTATTCCAGTTAATCTCGGACACGGCTGTTCCGATTTTGACAGGACTTTCACTGACAGATTGCTGATGTTCAAGGGAGTAACTTAGGCTATTTAAATTACCCACTAGGTGGCGCTGGGTCGTTTTTTTTTAAATTCTTATAAATGGAATGATTTTGACAGGATTTTCACAGGCAGATAGCTGATATTGTAAGGATAAAGTAAGGCTATTTTAAATACTCCTAGGTGACGCTGGAGTGGTTATTTTTTTGGAAATTCTTATTAACGCCCCGAATATGACGGGACTTTAAATGCAGTTAGGTGATGTTTTAGGAGTAACAAGAGCTATTTAAATCACCCAGCTGAGGTCGTATTACAAGCAGAGATCTAATTTTGTAAGAAGTAACTAAAGCTATTCTGATAACTAGCCACGGCGCGCCGGAGTCGTTTTTTTGGAAAATTAATGGTATACCCGAGCAACGTCGGGTGGGTAAGCTAGTTTTCCCATAAAGTTACTTTTTGCAATGGACATACGATTCCGTGTTTTGGGGAAAACTTTTGAGAAGACGCTTACGTGAGAGCATAAGACCAAAATGATGTGATAACAGAGTAGCTCCCGTAAAAAGCCTGTTAGTAAAAGTGGTCCCAAATGGTCAATGAAAATCAAAGCCAGGCATCATGTAAGAAGGGCAGGTAAGATCTCAAAAGGTAAAGAAAATCCAAGATACACAAAAAACAAGGTAATATATTCCGGAATATTTTTTTGAATTTTTCTGCACATCTATGTCATTTGTAGTGCTCGCATTTTGTATCAGCTGTCAAAACAATACAAAATTGTACTTCAATTCGTGCTTTCATTCGGTTTGGTTAAAAGTGTTCGGTTTAGTTTAATTAATAAATGTTTATTTTATGTAGAAAAAGTGTCAATTTGTGCACCTTTTAATTTCAATACAAACAATAATAAGAATAAAAAAGGAGAAATAAATCGGAGTGCAGTGAAACTTTTAAGATATCCGGTTGGCCAAAGTTTATATATTTTGAAGCCTTCATTTCATAATGATGAGATATTAACTGTCATGGTTTTCGAAAAACTCATTAGGCGGTGGCTATCTAACCAGAGTTTAAATAAAATAAAAGAAAAAACGGTTTATAAACACGTTTTCCGAAGGGACTGATGGCATGGAGTGGACAAACGTCGAAAGTGAGGGTAGACTTAAAAAGCCAAATTAATTTTCCCTAAAAAAAATTGGAAAAGCTTAATAACGCCTTTAATAGGTTCAAAGATTCCAAAGAATTTTTTTAAGGCCCAAAACAGAACAAATTCGCCGAAATAATAAAAAAAAATCAAAATCAAAATGCACTACATGTGACGTCACGCGTACATGCGCATTATATTAGCTTGTTTTTTGTGTACCATGAAAAAACCTATACTCCGTTATTTTGAGAGGATGATTTTCGAGTCGTCACCAGAACTTTGATCTGATCAAAAAAGACTAAGAAAGTCTGAATACTATGATTTCTTGTAGATGAGATAGAATTCACCCGTCAGAGTTTTCAAAAACCGTTTTAGAACGATTCTTAAGCGACTTTATAATAATCGATTAAAGCTATTATTAACTCACATTTTTTGTTCGTCCAATCCAATTTTCTGAATAAAAAAACGGATAAACGAAAAAATAGTAGCATTCGAAGAATTTCCTCTAAAGCTGAAAGGAAGGCTCTACAGACCAGTTGTCTGTATCCAATTATTGTTTACTCATGCTTCTCAATGTTAGGCAATTTACAAGATGTATGAGAGCATATTGACACTAGCTGAAATGAATATGCTTCACATGAAAGTAGGGATAAAATCGTGATTGGTTGAGGAGCAAGAAAATCCAGAGAAGTCTCCGCACTAAAAATGACATTTTGGACAAAATATACCATGACCAACTCTGCTAGTCCTTCTGTGAAAACAGAAGATGCTTTGAAAACCTTATTAAAAGCCAATAGCAGGCAGCAATTTTGAAAACTGTCGAAGAAGAAAGGCAGGTGTCAAAGCCCGTGGATCAAGTAAATGCTTGATTTAGTTGTTGATTTCAACACCAAAAACCCAACCCTGTCTACAATAATCATCTTCGAGTCTTGAAAACAATACATAGTAATAGATTAAATTTTGAAATTCGCCATTATTGAAGCTGAAACTTTGACTGACTTTTAGATGAAAATTACAATTGCCAACGCTTTATCGTTTTTTTTTAAGTTCAAATTAAACAAATTTTAACATTTGCTTTGTGTATTCACAACTTCCAAGAAAAAAAATTCTTATTGTACCGCAAACTTCAAGTAAAATAAAATATTGTTCTACTACGCCTTGAACAACTGGTTTATTTGGATCCACCCCTGGCAAACACTGGAACAACTGCAGTAGCAATGGCAGGTGGTGGGAGTACCCAGTACCTGCTATTAAAAAAAACAACAATTCTGTTTGTATAGTGTAAGTCGTATTAGATGTCTAAAAAAAGAGTTATTACGCTACACTGACGTTACACTATAGCAACGCACAACACTGAGCCGACAAGTAAAGCAGATTAGTGCGGTCTCTCTATTCCATAGCCTAGCAGCAACAAGAGTGTCAATGTTTGTGTGTTGCCATATAACATGATGACGAGCGACAGCGAGACTAAGCTTTTCTTTCCAAGTTGCAGGTAACACTATTTTTGTTTGTTTCAACTTAAGTATTGCTTATTTAATAAGCAACTATGATGTGGTAGATAGATATAAAAAAGTTTGGAAGCGCGAATTCAAACTAGAGCTAGGACTGTCAGTGTCACAAACGGGGGAATAAGTTCAGCTCTTTTTTTTTGTGTCTGTTTTGGTAGATGGTAAATGGTAACCCACAATATGTGTGAAGTCTTTAGTTTATGCGTCCGTCTGATGTCATACAGCGGGGCAAGATGTTAAAAATTGACCATCTGCTTTGATGTTTTATTTTTATTTTGTGTGCCTATGTTGTAAGGTGATTAATTGTGGGCGCCATTTTTCGAAAAAAATAGATGAATGGTTTTTTTGGTTATCTTTTTTTCCTGGATTAAAGTTTTTTTAATTATTCGAACAAAATATTTTTGTTTGTATTTCTAATTAGTGAGAAAGACAGAAACAATCATATAAATGAAACAAATGAATTACAAGAAAAAAACTAGTAAATGAGGACAGAAAATTACTGTCTATTGACACGACAAATGACACGTCTGATGATTTTTCGATTATATAAAACAAAATTAATGATATTCTTGAAAACTCTTCTTTTTTGAAGATCAGTAGCCGAAAAGCGTTTTCCGTGAACGAGTAGTGTGTTGTGGTTAGTTTGAGAGCGTGATTTTCGTTAACATTTGGTAACATTGATTTTTTTTTTAACATTTAGTATATGTACATAAATCAGTTTCGTTAACATATGTATGTTCTTTAACGAAAGGAAAATGTATTATGGCATTAATGGCCCAACTATAATACGCGAAATTAATAGGAAGCTAGTGTCAAAATCGAACGAAAAGATTCTTTCCGTTGCGTCCAATACATAAGTTGACCATAATAATCTCAACCATTCCTGTGTGTGTGTTTATAATCTGCAAGAATGGAAGGGACCTACAGTTTACCGCCAAGTCCGAACGGCTACTTGAGATGCACTTTTTCGAGACAAATTTTACTCTTGGAGGTTTTTTCAGTTCCTCGCAAGAGTCAGTACCCCGGAAAAAAGGTGGCTATGAGCTGGATTCGAACCCAGGCTCATTCGCTTAGCAGTCCGACACACTAACCACTAAGACACGGGGCACTACGGATCCATATTATATTTAATCATATTTTCAGTATTGCTTTTTCATCGCTCCTACTCTTGTGGAATCTTTCCTAGAAAATGGAAAACAGCATTTATCCAGTCTGTCCCTAAGAAAATGTCCTTATCGAAAATGCGTGCTTTTGGGATCAATGATACTCTTGTTCGTTGGATTAAAATAGAAGCTATCTTCTGCCTGGATCGTTCAATACAAGTTAAGTTGTATTGGACAGATTCAAATACTATGTCTGTAAGGCAATGCCTTTTAGAATGCAACCGGATGTTGCACGACACTAGAGAGAAGAATTAGAGAGATAGGAAAGATTTTTTTCCGCGAGATCGAGAGATTGGTGACTCTTTTCTCACTTAAGACCTACGGACGGCTCTGGCTTGAACTAGGAGTTTTAAAATTGCTTCCTACTGAGAGTCGAAATTAGCATCTCTCGCCTAACAAGCAAACATCTTATCTACTGAACCCCTGCTGCCCGATTCCCATACAAAATAAATGCTGATGTGCCAGGGTTCTGTTCTATCTCCGACTCTTTCCCTCATTTTTATAAATGATCTTCTGTCTGTTACTTCTAATCCGTTAAACTGTTTTGCTGACGACTCTACCCTCAGCTTTTCATATTCGTTCGATAATTCATGTTCTTCCCCTTCGGACGTACCAATGCAACGGTACCGTATGTCAAGCTCATTAAACTAAATTAAATGGGGTAATAGGAATCGTGTGGAGTTTAATTCTTCGAAAACTCAATGCTGTCTTCTGCCGTTAAAGCTAAACTTACCCCCAATGCCATTGTCCATGAATGGCACTTGCATCGAAAAAACTAAAAAACCGAAAAGCTATCAGTACTCGGTAAGTGTGTCCACAACGACCTCCGTTGGAACGACCATATATTTGAAATCGATAAAAATGCTGCTAAGTGCTTAGGTTTTCTGTATCGAAGAAGTATTTTCCCCCATCTGATCTGGCTACAATTTATAAAGCGTTTTTACGCCCTAAACTCGATTATAACCTGCTTGATAGAAAATAGAACTGCCGCTGAAACAATTGCCCCTCTCGAACACCGACGCAATGTTTCATGTGTTTCCTTATTTTATCGTGTCTTTTATAAAAAAATTTCACTCGAAGTAGCCAGCTGCATTCCACCCCTTAAAAGTTTCTCCCGTAATACTCGTCTCGCAAGGAATGCTCATCAGTTCACCCTTGAGCCCAATTTCGGACGTACCGTGAAATATAGGGATTCTTTTTTTAGCCGAACAACACGAATTTGGAATAGTGTAGCCGGCGGGATTATCCCTTGTCATTTTGATCTGCAAGTATTCAAAACCAATGTTAATCTACACCTCCTATCTTTCCCCTCCTTATCTTCCTAAAGCCTGGGCAGTGTGTTCTACATTAAAAGGGAAACAAATAGTCGCTTGAAATTGCTGTTTCCACTGAAACCATATCTCGGATTTCAGCCGAAATCTGCACTTCTTTTCGTATTTCGAAATGCGAAATTTCGCCGAAATCTTTTGAATTCACATTGTAAACCGTAAAATCGAAAAAATCTTTTAAATATTCAGCAATCAATTCAGTTATCATCTGAATACAAAAATATGGAGGTTTTACATGGACAGTCAAATCATCTCAAATATAATTAGACTGTTCTCTCTTTTATGCTTAATCGTCATAACGCCCAGAACATTCTCTTCAAACCCTTTCTGAGTCGCTTTTTTCTTTCTTTCTTTCTATTTTTATCCCGAAACATGTTTCAAAACATTTCCTTTCAATAATCTGGTACAATCCTTTATGCCAATTTCCTAACTTTCACACGAACATGCCGCAACTACCGTTTCCGGTGTTAAGGGGATCAATTAAAAAAACAAACGCACCCAATCTGTCATCAGAAAATAACAATTTACAAAACCAAACATTCCGTTCCGACTTCCTATAATCTCTGAATGGCAGGAGTGCCAATTGCCCAATAAATTGTTAAGTTATAAAAAATTATTAACAATAATCGCTGCCTTAAGCGAACATTATTCCTACGTTACATGTGTACCTAAACATTGTGTGTAGGTTAGTTCCCAATGCCTTACATTGATTGACAGACTCTGTAGGTTGACTTTGCGTGTCAATTTTGTAACTATTGGTATTTGCAATGTGGGTAGCTGAAAATCCTCCGCTATTTTTGTTTTTGATTTACCTGCTCCATGGATAGATATAGATTTTTGATTTTAAGTTCGCCTTGCAGTCATTCATATGGAGTATAATTTGGAACGTTGGACAAGATATTATGCAAATGAGATGTAGGCGTTGAAATTTGCAAGCTTGATTTAATAAGATAAACTATTCTGGGTCAGGCAAATATGAATGGTGAGACTTTTTTTAAGTTTGATTTTCGTTAAGTGAGTATTGTAGCTTATAAGTTCGAACGAACACAATAATTGAAAGTTGATATATAAAATGGAGGAAAGATTAACAACACCTTGCTTTTGGAGATTAAAAAAGCCTTGAAAGTCACCTATCAAATTTTTTTTGATTATCTGTAATGTTAAGACATATTTTTTCCACTTAATTGTATTTTTGTTGTTTTTTTGTTGATTCCATTTTTATTTTTAACCATATGGTCATAGTTTTTCTGGCATTACGTTATAACAAATGTATGCGTTTGTAATTCGTTACTTTTGCATATAATTATTGATTTAACGAACGTAATGTCAATCAAAATGTCAAATAAATTAGAAATGTTATAACATTTGCAATTTATTGTATTGCTATTGAATATATAGAAAGAAACCACAGCACTGCGTGTTTGGTGCTAATATTTTTGTATTATGAAATGAAAATGAAGACTTATTTAACTTTTGGGAGAAATCATATATGCATATATGCATTAAATTATTGGTATCTGAATATTTTGATTTAGACCAAAATCAGAAGTTTCGTTTTGGCTTACGCAGACGGCAGAAGCCAACAAGCTGTACAAGACTCCTTTACCCAGATCGGCGACAGAAGACCTGGGGCTGTACATTATTAAATGGAATACTAAGTACATTGCGGCTACGTCTGCGAGAAGTGTTGGTCCAACTATTAATGTAGCGGACCATGAATTTGAAGTAGTGCTTTAACTCCATTGGGTCAAAAGTAGCAGCCAATAATATTTTTTCTTTTTTTTATAATTAACGAGCGCACAAGGGACTATTTGTTTCCCTTTTAATGTAGAAGTAGAACACACTGAGCGGGCATTAGGAAGATAGGAGGTGTCGATTAACATTGGTTTTGAATACTTGCAGATCAAAATGCAAGGGATAATCCCGCCAGCTACACTATTCCAAATTCGTGTTGTTCGGCTAAAAAAAGAATCCCTATATTTTACGGTATGTCCGAAATTGGGCTCAAGGGTGAACTGATGAGCATTCCTTGCGAGACGAGTATTACGGGACTTTTGAGGGGAGGAATGCAGCTGGCTACTTCGAGTGAACATATTTTGTAAAAGAAACGATAAAATAAGGAAACACATGAAACATTGCGTCGGTGTTCGAGAGGGGCAATTGTTTCAGTGGCAGTTCTATTTCCTATCAATCTAAACGCTCGATTTTGTATTCTATCAAGCAGGTGAAGCGATGTTTGCGAACCACCTGTCCAGAGGTGGGAGTTATACTCAAGTTTAGGGCGTATAAACGCTTTATAAAAAAATACTTCTTACACCGATAGCGATGTCAAATATATGGTCGTTCCAACGGAGGTCGTCGTTGACACACATACCGAGTACTGAGAGCTTTTCGGTTTCTTCGAACTCCACACGATTCCTATTACTCCATTTGACAATTTAATGAGCTTAACATACGGTACCGTTGCAATTGTACGTCCGAAGGCGAAGGACATCAATTATCGAACGAATATGAAAAGCTGGAATAGAGTCGTCAGCAAAATAGTTAAGTGGATTAGAAGTAACAGACAGAAGATCATTTATAAAAATGAGGAAAAGTGTCGGAGACAGAACGGAGCCCTGGGGCACACCAGCATTTATTTTGTGGGAATCAGACTTGAATCCGTCTAATACAACTTGTATTGAACGGTCCAGAAGATAGCTTCTGATCCAACGAACCAGAGTAACACTATCAAATGCCTTGGAGATATCAAGAGGAATAATCTTACTTTCACCAAAGCGATGTAAAGATTTGTTCCAATGTTCGGTGAGATATGCCATCAGATCACCAGTGGAACGATTGCTGCGCAAGCCATACAGACGGTCATGTAGAAGCTTTCGATCTTCGAGATATTCCTTAAGCTGACGGTTAATCAGTTTCCATGACATTAGAAAGAAGGGATGTTAGTGCTATGGGTCGGTAGGAGGAGGGGGAGGATGGGTCACCTTTCTTAGGGACAGGCTGGACAAATGCTGTTTTCCATTTTCTAGGAAAGCTTCCAGAAGAGAAGGAGCAATTTAAGCTTACGCAGTGGCTTTGCTAGTGTAGAAGAACACCACTTCAGAAGAATCGGGGGTATACCATCCAGGCTAGCGGATTTGTGTATATCGAGATCTTTGAGAACTCTTGCTACTGTACGACTGCGGAAAAAAAACTGTCACATGGAAAAAATTCCATTCTCAAGTACAGGATTGTCAACGTTGCTGTGAAGCAGCGAAATGGGCGGCGAGCAAGTTTGCCTTCTCTTAAGAGTAAACAATTGTTTTGTTATTGTCGATGAGCGTTGGAACCGAAAATGTTGAGGAGTTTTTAATATTTTTTACAAATGACCAAAAATTTGTACTGCTTTTGGGACACTGCAGAATTTTTTGCCATAATTTTTGGTCATGCAAAAATTTGGTTCTTTCAATAACGGAGTTGCATGAGTTCCTTGCTTGTTTGTGCGTTTTCCGATTTTCCTCTGCAGGGTTGGCTTTGTAGGATCGAAAACTTACTTCTTTGAGCCTCATAGCTTCTTTGCACTCAGAATTAAACCAGGACTTTTCCTAAGGCTTGATGCTTTTTACTCTGTTAGGAATAAAAGCACGCATACCTAGAAGAATCACATTTGTGATCATGTCAGCACTGGCATCAATGTCACTTTCGAGGAAGCATAGTGACCAGTTAAAGTTTCGGAAAAAAATATTCAGGCCGTTCCAGTTGGCTTTCTCGTATTGCCAAACGGTCCTGGTGGGAAGTTTTTCTTTAACTGGATGGGTGGAGGATGAAAAATTAGCTGAAATGACACCATGGTCTGAAGTGCCAAATGAAGAAATTACACTAATGGTATATTTATCAGGGTGCGAAGTACGAAACAAGCAAAGAGAATAGGCGGCTTGCCCAGCAACATCCGGTATACGCGTTGGCACATCGATCAGTTGGGTAGGGTGATGAAACCCAGCCAGGAGCTGCCTGACCAGAATAGCGGAGCCAATATGGAGTAAGAAATACGCGGGCGGCTGCTAAAACCCAACAGAACCTACTTTAGTATGTCAAGGCTCTTTAAATCCAGAAAACTTACCATAAAAACCAAACTGCTGCTGTACAAGACTATGGTCTTACCAGTACTCACACACGGATCCGAGACTTGGGTGTTTACAAAAAGGCATACTCTGATCTCTTATCGAAAAGAAAGTCTTACGGAGAATTGTTGGCCCTATGTGTTAGGGAGAACGATTCCGGAGAAGATACAATCATGAATTGTATGAAATCTACCTCGAAGCAGATGTTGTGGAAAAAATAAAGCTCGGAAGACTCCGGTGGGCTGGACACCTAGCTCGCATGAGCGAAGAGGAACCAGCTCAGAAAGTCTTTTGCAGTTCTTTTTATGGTAGAAGATAACGTGGCAGACGGAGGTTGAGCTGTTACCGTTACTTCAGCGCCTTATTCTGATATGCTGGAGAATTTTATTGGGGAATATAAATGAGGCATTTTTGATAACAAGAAGGAACCACGATCCATATTGCCCCTCGTTCAAGCCAAGTTCATTAAAAACGCTAAAACCAGTTGAATTAAAATAAAATCTATTTTCTCAAAAAAACAACTTAAATTATGTCAAACTGTCATCATCATTAACCCAAACTAAGTTTAAAATAATTTATGTTTACAGTACAGTTTGACAAAAAAAAAAACTCACCTGGAAGTGCAAAATAATTGTCCAGATTAGCCCGAGTGTCAATTTAGGGTTGCCATCTACAATATCCTCTGCGCGTATGTTAACCAATTTAATCTTCTTAAACCTTAGAAAGTCAAGTGCCATTTGAGCATTTTGGAGCATATGGAAGCGCATTTTACCCTTTTCTCTTGGCTTTAAATGAGAAAAAAAAAAAGAAAAAAAAATGAAAATTTTAATTAAACCTAACTCGTCTATAGAGTCAACAAAGAAAGTACTTACCAGGTGTTCGCCAGATAGCACCTCCAAGAGAGAAAGCAAATTGTGACCATCACGCAAGTCTTCAAAAAGATCTACAACACGACGATTGGCCTAATGTCGGGGAAGGAGGACAAATAAAAAGTAGAAAAATAAGAAGAAAAACATTGTTAATTAATTTCTTGTTAAGTATTCTAGTCTTTTTTTTTATTTCAAACAACAAATTGTGCAAAAAAATAAAAAAAAATAAAAATCTGCTAAAAATGGTATCTAAACATGCAAGATTTGTTTAATTTATGGTCAACACATAAAAGCTTTATTTTAATGTGCTTTTTGAGTTTTTTTTTAGCAAGCAAGGGCTATACAAACAAATAAAACAATCTAGTCTATAATTATGAGTAAAATGATCACACTTTGTTTTCTAATGGGAGTGAAAATATATTTTTTTTTCTTCAAAATCACACAAAAACTCGGAACACAACAATATTTTTCAAATTTCTACGGACTTACGGACTGCGGACAACAGGGTGATCCATTTACATAAACACAAACATGTAACATTGTGTAAGTCTGTAATGTATATATAATTTTTATTTGTTTTTGTTTTTTTATTTTTTATTATATTTTAAACAAATCTCACTAAGTACCCGTATAAAAGTTGGCGTAAGAAAAATGTACCCTCATGTGTTACGAGATATAGTTGGTTTATAAGAGAAAATGGGTGAACATGTCATGTAACATTGCCTTCAAGAATTAAGTGAAATGCTTCAAGGAACTACAACTTCTTATAATTGGTTAGGAAAAATGTTTTTTTCAAATTTTTTTTAATGCAGAATGAATTTATGGTACAACAAACCATGGCACTTGGTTTTACACTTATGAATGTCATAATTGGATAGAAAACATTCTACATTTGTGTTGTGCGGCTGAAGAACGAATCTCTGCACTTAAAATCTCTGTAGTTAACAGTACGACCGATATTGGGCTCAAGGGTAAATTGATGGGTATTCTTGGTAGCGTGAGCATTACGGAGGAACTTTTTAAAGGAGGAATGAAAGTGTGACCGTAGAAATAACGGTAGAAAAGATAGAGATGTCATTATCTCCAATCAGTTTTAATGCTATCTTTTGAATATCATCCAAGACTTATGTGAGTTTTATGAGATCCCGCTGAGATATGCGAGTTATACTCTAGTCTAGGACGGATATGCGTTTTGTAGATAGTAACTAAATCAGAAGAATTTTTGCATCGCAAGAGGAAAACCCATTTTTGGCGACATCGCATAGTGATCGTTCCCCAAGACGTAATCGATTGATACCTAGAGAGATACATACCGAGAACTTCAAGATGATCAACTTCCAGAAGGAAGTGCTCCTCATGGATTTCGGTCAGAACACACATTGCCACTGAAAATCCACTTCCAAAGAGGGTGCGTTTCCAAAAACGTATATAAAAAGTTAAGTGTACTATCGTCAGTTTTGTGGATTAGAAGTTTCAGACAGGTGATCATTTATTAAAATAAGAACCGTGTCGGAGACAAGACAGGTATCTCGAAGGATCAAGAAGAAGAGAAGCTCAAGTCCAGGGAGCACTTGCTCAAATATAAGTATTATATTGAAGTTTTGGCCTTAACAGACTGTAGCTAAATGAGACGGTGTGAAAAATTGTTTTCATCTTCGAACGAAACCTAGACACCTCGCAGCATCCTTGGCAACGACCAATACGTGGTCATTCCACAGAAAGTGGTTCAGTTTGTTCGAATTAAGTACTTAGGGATGCAGGATACGAGGTACGTTTTCTTACAACGACAAAAGACAACATTGACTTTATGAAGCATTCCTATTACCCAATGGACAATGCTTATGGCTTATCGCATGCTGTCTTCGATGTTCCTCATACAAAGAATATGGTCGTGAGTCTTGATACAAATAGTAAAGCTGATAGTACTGTAATGGGCATAATAATTCATTACTTGTAACAGACAAGGAATCGTTTATAAATAAAAAAGAAAAAGACTCGGAGAAAAAACAGAGCCCTGGGGCACACCAGTTTTTATTTTACGAAGAAGAAAAGAGCATTTCCGAAAAAGGACTTGAAGCTTGGTGCCAAACTATATCAAATGCCTTAAAAAATATCAAGTACAATTAGTTTGAAAACTTTCGCCAAAACGATGAAGAGATTGGTTCCACTTTGCGGTGAGATATAGCATTAGATCACCAGTGGAGCTATTGCTCCGAAAGCCATACTGCCGGTCATTAACAAGCTTTCTGGTTCGATGACGAATGCAGGCAGGCCCATGCAGCCAAACAAGAGTCATAAAAAGCGGCGCTGCAAAGAAAGGCGAGAGCTGCTCGCGAGCTTTACGAGCAGATAAGATGGGAAGAACACCGGCTTTTCTAAAAGAAAAAGAGAGAGCATGAGACGCGCGATCGAAGATATTGAGAGATGCTACTCCAGGAACAACGTGCCAAGAAAAAAAACATGCACAGAAGCCTGTAGAGATAGGAATGGAAACTTCGTAGTAGAGTCACAGTCAGTGCTAAGTACATGGAAGGACCATTTCTGCAGACTGTTAAACGGCGATGAAGACCAAAATCCCGCTGTCAGGCAGAATGAACCATTCAACATGGACGATGACAGACAAAACTTCCGTCCACCTGACCAAAATGAAGTGAGGATAACAATAACTAAACTAAAAAAACAACAAAGCTGCTGCACCCGACGGACTAACCGCCGAACTTTTTAAAGCGACCGGTTGTCTGACAACAACATCTCGTCAGAAATAAAGCGAAGAATTACTATTGCCAATCGCTGTTTCTATGGGCTAGGAAGGCAATTGAGTAGCAAAGCACTCTCTCGAAAGACAAAGAAGACTCTGTACTTAGATCTGACCCTAATCATTCCAGTCCTGCTCTATGGCGCCGAGGCATGGACTCTATCTAAAGCGGATGAAGATATCCTGTGTCGTTTTGAGCGTAAGATTCTTCGGAAGATTTTTGGCCCTATCTGCGTTAACGGGCTTTGGAGGAAGAAGGTTCTACCAAGAACTATACGAGCTGTACAGCGACATTGACCTGGTCAAAAAAATACGCATATCACGTTTAAGATGGCTAGGTCATGTAGAGCGAATGGACAACAATGCTCCGGCTCGCAGGATCTTCGATTCCATCCCAGAGGGTAGATGCAGTCAAGGAAGACTTCGCCTTAGGTGGCGCACTCAAGTGGAGGACGACCTCAACCAACTTGGAGTGCGAAACTGGAGGCAGGTAGCCAAAGACCGAGCTGGCTGGAAAGGTATGTTGGTTGAGGCCCGGTTTCGTTCCGAACAGTTAGCGCCCATAAGAAAGTAAGTAACCTGGTAACATCTTACATTTTTAAGTTATAAATTTTGACATATTCGGGAATCGGACGCTGGAGTCCACGTCCCAACTGAGATAGCATAATGATCATTTCAGTCTCCTGACAATTTTATTGAGACTGTTCAATTTGGCTTTTTCGTATTTCTAAATGGTTCTGCTAAAGGGGTTTCTTTAACTGGGTATTGTTGACAGGATAAATTCGCAGAGATGACAATGCTCAAATGTGCCTATAGAGCCGATAAAACACGAATAGTGTATTTATCAGGATCGGAGGTAAGAAACAAGTCTAGAGTGTTGGTGATTTGACCTGCAATGTCAGCGGTTCAGATTGGCTCATCAGTAAGTACTCAACATTCCTCCTTTGGTTGTTATCTGAACAGAAAAGCGAAGCCAACTAAAATTGTATCTCTGAATTAAAATAACCATTTCAGTGCGAGGATAATGGACAACAGTTCTTTGAATGGAAACTCGACCTTTTTCCCAAAAAAAAAAAAAAACAGATTTCATTTTAATAGGAACATACACCTCTAGAATTAACTACTTTATCGATATTGTTCAATAGATTTTTTTTGACAATTTAGTAGTAGTAGTGGTTTCGATAATATTCTTATGGCTTGGCAACAGTGACACAAATTTGAATCACCATCTATGGAATCGTTAGAGCAAAAACATTTTACTTAGTTATATTATGGTTATGGGCCTTCGATATAATTTGGCTATAATTTTTGTTTTTTTATTCCATGGCGGTGGGTGTATTGGAAGCCCTTTTGAGGAACTCATTTTTTGGAAATAGTATATCAAAAATGGTGAATCACACAATCTTCACATTTCTTTAAAGTTCACAAAAATCTATCTATGTTCGACTTTCGCTTCGTTCTGGTGAACTTTTGAATTCAAAAACAATAATGAACATCAAATAAAACAACGAAATATTGCCTGACACTGAAAATCGGAAAATGTTAAACACAGTTCGTAAATTCAAAAACAAATAATGAGGATACCTTCTTCTTAGACCAAGTTAAGGTATGCAATATAATATAAAAAAAAAAATTAATTTAAAGGTACAATTATTTCAATACCTTAGCATATTTCCAGTGCTGCATGAAAAAAACGACAAAATTTTTGAAAAAGGAATTTTTTAGAATTTCTATTTGTGTTTGTATATTTTTTTTATCAATAAAACTAAAAATGGAAACATCGCTAAATTTATCTAACATTTACAAGTTTTATGCTATCTTTTTACTAACTGACAGTTATATTGCTTAAATTGAAGTAAATGTCGTGGGATGTTAAGTTTGACAAAAAAAAAAAAAAAAAAAAAAAAAAAAAAAAAACACGAAGCATAAATGGAGGTGACATCATTGAGTCACAATCACAAGATTCTTACTATGGAACAACAAGACCATTTGTGTATCCACCTTACAAAAGCTTCTGATTATGGTTGAAATGTTAACTAAACGTCTTGGTCTGGTGAAATCACTCAAAAAAAAAAATTGAAAATCGTTGGCATGATTTGATACAAAAATAAGGTTTACAAGGAGAAGAAAACTTGCGCTCATTACTTATCACTTAGACATAATGAGGTTATACTTACTATTTTCGCATTAAAGGGTTAATAAAAAATCATTAATTTTTTTATCTTAAAATAAGCAACAAAAATGTATCTATAATGCAGACAATCTTATCTGTTCAAGGTTAGCACACATAACTATCTTTGAGAGCATATACTGCCAAATAAGAAAAGATAGTTTACGCAAGTTATCTTTACTATTTCGGGTCTTACAGATTTGAAGAAACCATTAATTTGCATGGAAATTATACAAGTTATTACTATACTAAAAAAAAAAAAGATAACTCGAAGTTGATGATAGGAAAGATTTAACCTGAGATATGTACTCGTCTTAACACCTTTTTATAATGATCCAAAATTGAAGACGGCAAAGTTTAAGAAATAATTTCTTCAAGTGACCTTATAAGCCGTTCAAATACAATAAAGTTTGAAGTTTGTTGCGAAGTCTCAACCTTAATGAAGTTTGGTACCCAACTGCATCAATTCAGACGGATAAAACTAAAGTTTTGTCATATTTTATAAAGATTCCCAAACTATTTCTTGAAATGGTTAATCAAAAACAAAGAGTTATGAACCAATACCGCGTTCAATAAGCGTCAAAAGAAGCGGTACAGTTATCTTCAGACAGTAAAGTCCAAAACCTTCGAAACATAAGGCACGTAAAAAGGCACATAGTTTATTTTGAAACAAAATACATAAAAACGGCATTTTCCAATGTCGTTGTTGCCAAAGATTTGGCCATGCTGCTTCCAATTGCAGTATGTTATATCGGTGCGTCAAGTGCCAAAATACGTATGAGCCTGGTTGTTGCCAAGTGCAAAAAGAAGCTAGTAGGGCAGATTTATTTTGTGTCTTACGCCAGAAAAATGAGCATCGAGCATCGAGCATCCTGGAGGGGGTGCGAAAAAACAAAAGCCTTACAGGTAAAGTTAAGGCCCAGAAAGAGGCTAAACAAAAAAAAAACATTTCACAGAAAATCAACACGATTGATAACCATATTGGGGGAGGTTTATCTTTTGCAGGGGTGTTTGGAGGCGGATCGGATGTTACGGCCAAACCTATTGGTCTCAGTACCAAGTCTAGCACTGCTGACACTAATAGTGCCATTGATAATCTTAAAACCCAAGTCAACAGTCTCGCAAAGACTGTTGAAGATTTATCAGCGAAGGTTAATGCCTTCCTGAACCTATTTGCATCTTGAAATGCCTGGACCCCGTACTGGTGCATCACTCAAAATAATCGTCCTCAATGTAAACTCTATCATTTCCATTAAAAGGCGTGCTGATTTGTTGCGGTTTGCAGAAGATCATAAACCAGACGATAGACATTACTTAGAGTTTCAAAACTATGATCTCATACGAACTGACAGACGAAATTCGGTACAAGGTGTGGTACGGCTTATCTTAGCCGGTGAATTAAACGCGATAAGCCCGGCCTGGTTAGACACGGTTGCGAATGGAAAAGGCAATTTCCTAACTCGCTTTATTGAGGACAACCAGGTCGAGTACAGAATAAAATTATAAAAGCCCAGTTACGCCAAGTTATCCCAGTGGAAATTCATATCTTGATCTTTGCATCGCGGACGCACGATTGCAAATAGAAACGGTCCACAGTAATAAAATTTCATTGCTGCCGTATGATAGCAATCATCATGCAATAGTTATGCTGATAACATTTGTTGACGACTCAGCGTAACATTGTCAAAATCCCGAAACTAAAATACCACTGTCTATCCCAGGCAGGGATTAATAGCCAAAATTGCCCCATAATCAATAACCATTATGTTATAGATGTTGGAGCAGACAAGCTCAATCTTATTGGATCTCAATTTGAGGAGGTACACGACAGGGAACTCCCCAGCTCAAAGACTGACGAAGTACGTGATGAACTGTTGAGGTTTCGTAATAGCGATATTTCAAATCATCTGAGGTTTTCTGAGTGGCAAAAGCTGACGAACTAACTGTTGAAAATACCGACAATTACTTTACAACACTTGACGAACTGACCGAAATATTTAGGAAACTAAATACTAAAAGATAAAGCGGTTTGGATAACATTCCAAACGTTGTACTAAAGCATATACCGACTGAAATCATACGGCAGTACTGTGTTATCTTTAACAATCTGCTTAATAACTCCCAAATTGTTGGAAAATATCAAAGGTATTTCGAATAATCAAGAAAAAAGAAGGATCCTTCTGATCCTTCAAATTATAAACTCATAAGTCTCCTGCCTAATATCGGGAAGATTTTTGAAATTGTTATAAGCAAGTCAATTGTATTCGTCTGTGAAGAAAAGGAGATCATACCGCGGAACCAATTCGGGTTCAGAAGAAATCACTCGGCAGTGCACGCTGTCACAAAATTGGTTTCAGACATTAAGTCGAATCTTACTGCCAAAAGGTAAACAGCTGCCTGTCTAGTATATATCGAAAAAGCCTTTGACACGGTCTGGATCGACGGGTTCGTATTTAAACTTATTCGATACGAATTTCCACCTGATCTCATAAAGATGATAATATCTTTGATATAAGGGAAGAAATTTGGTGTAACAGATAGAGAATACATGACGGCTGAAAAAATCTATAACGAGTTCAAATATTGCGACATTACTGCCTGCGATCGATGCCGATTTTGACAAAAAAAAATCATCTTTTCAGATGAAGCTCATTTTGATCTTGGCGGTAATGTAAACAAGCAAAATTGTCGCATTTGGGGCACAGAAAACCCGCACGCATACATTAAAAAGCCGATACACCCAAAACGAGTCACTGTTTGGTGCGGATTTTGGTCCAGAGGCATAATTGGGCCATTTTTTCGAAAATGAGCAAGGAGTGGCCGTTACAGTCAATGGCGATCGTTATCGGGACATGTTGAACGAATTTTTGTTCACAATTGTTCACATTGAAGAGGAGGATATTGGCAACATTTGATTTCAACAGGACGGCGCTACGTGCCACACAGCCGAAGCTACACTCGATGTTGATGAAGCATTTAAAAAAAAAAAAGTTATTTGGCGGACCCGTTATAATGAGCATATAAATGCTCAATTAGAGAAAGCAAGAGCAGCATTCAGACATTCTTGTTTCTGGATGCATATGGCTCTCTATCTGACTCAACGAACGTACCGATGATATATCATGCTGCAAGATAAGCAACAGATAAAAGATTACTATACGAGCCTTTTGAGTCGGGGGATGGAAATACTAATCTAAGATACTGCATTAGCTTACCTGAAAGAGATAGCAATAACTCTAGTCGGTTAAATCGAGGAAAATACTGGTGGCTTGACTGGGCTGAAGCCGACGCTTAGGTTTAGTTTAACTAGGCCCCAACATGTGATCAATGATCTTTTTTTTTTTTTTTTTGTTATATATAAAATTAACGCGCGCGCACAAGGGACTATTTGTTTCTCTTTTAATGTAGAACACACTGCGCGGGCATTAGGAAGATAGGGAGGGGAGAGATAGGAGGTGTCCATTAACATTGGTTTTGAATGTTTGCAGATCAAAATGGCAAGGGAAAAGCTCTCCGGGTAAACTATTCCAAATTCGTGTTGTTCGGCTAATAAAAGAATCCCTATATATATTTCACGGTACGTCCGAAATTGGGCTCAAGGGTGAACTGATGATCATTTCTTGCGAGACGAGTATTACGGGAGAAACTTTAAAGGGGAGGAATGCAGCTGGCTACTTCGAGTGAACATTTTTTATAAAAGAACCAATAAAATGACGAAAGACATGAAACATTGCGTCGGTGTTCGAGAGGGGCAATTGTTTCAGCGGCAGTTCTATTTCCTATCAATCTTAACGCTCGATTTAGTATTCTATCAAGCAGGTGAAGCGATGTTTGCGAAGCTCCTTCGAAGGCGAAGGACGTGAATTATAGAACGAATATGAAAAGCTGAGGGTAGAGTCAACAAAACAGTTAAGTGGATTAGAAGTAACAGACAGAAGATCATTTATAAAAATGAGGAACAGTCGGAGACAGAACAGAGCCCTGGGACACACCAGCATTTATTTTGTGGGAATCAGACTTGAATCCGTCCAATACAACTTGTATTGAACGGTCCAGAAGATAGCTTCTAGTCCAACGGACAAGAGTATTATCGATCCCAAGAGCACGCATTTTCGATAACAGAGCTTCATGCCAAACTCTATCAAATGCCTTGGCGATATCAAGAGCAATAATCTTACTTTCACCAAAGCAATGTAAAGATTTGTTCCACTGTTCGAAGAGATATGCCATCAGATCACCAGTGGAACGGTTGCTGCGGAAGACATACTGACGGTCATGGAGAAGCTCTTGATCTTCGAGATATTCTTTAAGCTGACGGCTAATCAGCGTTTCCATGATTTTAGAAAGAAGAGATGTTAGTGCTATGGGTCGGTAGGAGGAGGGGGAGGATGGGTCACCTTTCTTAGGGACAGGCTGGACAAATGCTGTTTTCCATCTTCTAGGAAAGATTCCAGAAGAGTAGGAGCGATGGAAAAGCTTACGCAGTGGCTTTGCCAGTGTTGAAGAATACCTCTTCAGAAAAATCGGGGGTATACCATCCGGGCCAGCGGATTTGTGTATATACGAGTGTGGAAAAAAATCAGTCCCATGGAAAAATTTACATTCTCAAGTACAGGAGAGGCAACGTTGCTGTTAGGCAGCGTGGAGCTGGCAGCGAAATGGGCGATTGTCATCTGTCATCTAACGATGACTTGAGGAATTGGACGATTGTCCTTTTTTCTGTTAATCGGCGGAATGTGGATCACATGGTTGGGCCTGGATTTTTTTGTAGTTTGAGGTAGGTTAAGGTAGTAAGTAAGTTTTAGTTTTATATAAAGTCAAAAAAAATTGCGACTGTCCTCACTTAGATTTTTTCTCACATTTTCCTAATATGAAGAAAACTATCAAAACATACATTTTTAAATCTACTTAATATAAAAATAAAATATAAAAGAAAAGATCTAAGAATAAAAAAATATAAAATATATACAAATATGTAATAGCTTTTAAGTTTATTTAGGTTTATACAATAAAATGTTATTTTGTAGGTGAATAAATAAACATTAAAAAAAAAACCGTGGGAAGCATCCCATATCCATGTTGTCTTCCAAACTTATATAAATACCTTTCCAAGACAAGGTTCTTCATTAAGCCCCATATAAAGGCAGGTGTGAATGAAAAAAAAACACCATAACACCTTTGTAAGCCGATATGCCATCAAAAGCATCAACTTATTGAATATGGAGATAACACTAAACTCTACTCTAGCCCATCACAAGCTGTCCGACTCATCACATTAGCCAACAGATTGGCCACTTATTATTATAGAGATAACCACTCAATGCTGCTTATTAATATTATTTTTTATTAATATTAAGTGTCTAGGCATATAATAGCATAACATTATAAAAAAATATCGACTGAGAGGAATAAATTAATTATCTAAGTATAGTCTTTATAAAATTGATCTGGTATTCAATTCAATTAAAAGCGCCACATGTCTAAATTGTCTGGCATCTCTGACATACGAGGTTGGCATTAATGAGTTGAGTAATTCAAATAGGAACAACAAATTTAACTTTCAAATGGAAGAAATAGGTTATTTCAGCAAAACAACATTTCCTTGAAAGGCAATCGGCGAGAAGAGGAAGAAATTTCCGAACATTCCTAGAATATTCTTGGGAAAATTGATATTTGATGAGATGAATTGACATAAATGTCTGTTTGTAACTTTAAAGCCTTTATGAAATGGATAAGTCAGTATTTACTCTGCCTGGTAAATTCGATTAAGACTAAAATTTCATTAAAATCTGTGAAGTCGTTAATGAGAAATGAAAGAAAAATGGCACTCAAGTGTTACGTGATGAGTGTATCTAGCAGTATCTATATTAGGATGAAATACTTTGAAATTAGAAATGAAGTAAGCTAGAGCACAAAACAATTAAAGGTAAGAAAGCTTTGAAACTTTACGGCCAAGTGCTATAATTTTTTAAAGCTTTTGCTTTTTGGATTTGATTCAAAAAATTAAAGTGGCTTTTAGGATCACTATTCAAAATATAATCAAACCCGAGGAAACAACAGTCATGGAGTAATGCGATTATAAGAAACGAAATTACTATTAAGGGAAGGTTTCCAAATGCCATTTAAAAAATAAGTTTTTTGTAAGAGCGCCACAATCTTCGGCTCACTTCGACTTACGTAGACGACTTCGGATTTCTTCGGCATACTCGAAACAAGAACAGATTCCTTACAAAACAACGAACTAGAAACGGAAGTATTCGTTTAAAAAAACTAGCAATTGTTTTTCGCAATCGCAATTAATAGAACAAACACGCTTTATTACAAACGATGAGCGTTTTACATATAAGGCCCAAGTTTGCACCAATATAAAGCCATTTAAATATAATTGTAAATTTAGAAACGAATGTGAAAAATACTGTAATAAACATAACAGTTTAACGTAAAAAAAAACGCCACAATGACGTCTGATATAAATTCACAAGAGTTTCGGAGACAAGACGGACCCCTGCGGTATTCCAGAATTTATTTACTTAAATTCAGCTTTAAACTGCCAATATAATAAAATAATAAATAAAAGGTCAAAGGGCATGTTTCCGAACACTGACCATTATCAGCACAAGACATGGTTTAAATCATTAGCTTACATGCCGAATTAATTTAGACAAAAATAAAGAAATTCTTCGGAAAAAATATGTATATACATTTTTTTTAGGAATGGGAAGGCTAGACTAAATGCACATAGAGAAACTACAAAAAAACTGATCACCGATGCGGTTTGGCAACTAGTTTGCTTTGAGTCGTACCCTGTGTAATCAAATGGGACGATAGACATGACGGTACTGTTTGAAAACTAGTTTCTGAATCGCAAACGAGTTTTCAACCAGTAGCGTCGTGTATATCGTCCCATTTGATTACACAGGGTATGACTTTAAAGAAAACTAGTTTGCCAAATCGAATCGCTGATCAGTTTTGTTTTTCAGTTGCTCCGTGTGCATTGGGCCTAAGTAATAAAGCTTTTAGCATTCGAAACCTAAAATTGCAGAGTTCCAACTTTGTTGCTGAAATTTAAGGAACTTTTTAGCAACACTTATCGAATGAAGAATATGGAATAAGGCATTATGCACTCTAAGCTAAAGCAGCAAAAAAACCTAACTAAATTAAATGAGCACTATTAGACCGAATTGCTCCAGGACAAATAAGGAGGAAGTAGTGATGAAGTGATGGAAACTATAGGTTCTAGATTCTGGAACGCCACAGAACTGCAATTGAGTATGTTGGATGTTATAAATGTTTTAGTTCTCATGTTATGAATTTTGATCCAGAAAAGAGAATTTGTAGTTTAGTCTATATTAAAGCTTAACTGCACAACATTACTAAAGATGTTTCGAAGCAATAGAATCGATCTGGACTACTTTGGCTGCTTTATGTAACTATATTTTACAATATATAAATATACTAATAACTAATCAGATCTTTGTCTAGAAGATTTTGTCCAAAAATTGTTTTGAAAAGTCTTAGTTAGACAATTCCGAAATATTGTCGAAAATTTGTTCAATAATAGACAATGGTTCTTTTGTGTAAGATCCCAATCGAGGATCGTTTTTAAATCAATGTTTTAGGCTTTAGAGGATTAATAGAGAAAATATCGAGCCCTAACCGCATTTTTATGGTAAGCGACAAAATGTAAATTTTATGAGGAAACACATTTTTTTTATTTTTTCCTGAGCTTCAAAACGGAAAGAGCAGAAAAAATGAATGTCGGTTACGATAAATTTTGTTTTCTCTGTAACTCTTTGTTGTCTTACTGAAAACTAATGATAAGGATACATGCGTAAAAGCATAAGCTATCGAATTGCATTACTAACTTGATTTTGTAAGAAATGTCGCTTACGATAAAATGGCGGTTAGCGCTCGATATATGAATGAACTGATGAGACAAACTTGGTCAACATCTATAAAAAAAAAACTAAAAGAAAGCTTTTTTGCAAACTGCCTTAGTTTTACCACTTTGCTTAAGATCGATCCCCAAAAAAAGGAGATCAACTACTTAGAAACAACTACCTAGTCTAGTCACAAATACTGATACAAGTTAGTACAAGCGCAACCATTGTGAATGCAGCATTTGCTTCACACTCTTAATGTTAACCGTTATGTTACTGTTACTGCTACTGTTGTTTTAGTTGTTTACAATCATGGAGTGGGGTAGCATCGAAAATCGTATTGTTGTTATTGGCCTCCACAAGCACAAGTGTAAAATGGAAAAAGGTGATATCGTTCGGACTTTGCGACCGCTTGGAATCACGATGAGGACTCCGCGCGCCATCAAAGCTGTGAAGACTCGAATCAGACAAAAACCACTGAGGAAGCAGAAAATCTTATCGCGCGAAATGAAAATTTCCCAAAAATCCATGTTTAGCATCATAAAAGAAGATTTGGGACTCAGCGCATACAAAAGACATACTGGACACCTGCTCACAGTCGCATTGAAGCTGAAGCACAGACAAAAATTAAAAGCTCTGCTTCGCCGGTACGCAAAAAATGCTCACAGAAAAATTTTGTTCGAGCCTTTTCTTCACCGTAGAGGAAACTTTTAACAAACAGAATGATCGAGTTTGTCCTCGGACATGCAGAGAAGCGTCTGAACTCATTCCAAGAGTTGAAAAAGGCCACCATTCTGCAAGTGCCATGGTATGGTGGGGAGTGAGTTATGATTGTGTTACCGACCTTCATTTTTGTGAGAAAGGAGTCAAAACATCGGCGATAGTGTATCAAACGACTGTTTTAGAAGGCGTCGTAAAGCCCCTCAACAGAACAATGTTTGCCGACAAGCAAACCGCTTCAGCTCACGAGGCAAAAACCACTCAAGAGTGGCTAAAAAAATGTTCCGGACTTCATATCACCGGATGATTGGCCAGCCGGGAGCCCAGACCTTAATCCGTTGGATTACAAGCTGTGGTCCGTTTTAAAGGGAATAGCCTGCTCTACCCGACACCCAAATATTGAGTCATTGAAGAGAGCCCTTGTACGTGCAGTGAACAATTTTCCAATCAATGAGGTGCGTGCAGCAATTGATGATTGGCCAGGCCGTCTCAGGTCCTGCATTAAATCAAATGGTGGCCATTTTGAATAATGTCTTTTATAAAATGTAGCCATTGATCTTCCAAATAAATACTATTTAATTTCTTTTACAAATATTAGCGCATTTTCATATTATATTAATTTTTTCTTGTATCAGTATTTATGACTAGACTAGGTATAGAGGAATTAGCCTTTTAAAAATCGCCCATAAAATTCTGTCCAGCATTTTAGGGAAACATATTGTCTTAAGTCGTTTGCTGACAAACTATAGTCCCAAAGCGGTTTAAGACCTGAAAAATCTACGATCGAGTTAATATTTACATTACCACAGATCCTAGGGAAAACTCGAGAATTTAACATCAAGACTAACTACCTGTTCATCCATTTTTAAAGCAGTCTGCAACAAGGTAAACAGGGATGAACTGTATCGTGCCGACGTTGGAGAATGCTCTCTGTTAGTTCAACATTTGATAGAATTCTATTAAGACCTAGTCAAAAATATCAGCATCAGCATCTAGCGGCTAAGATGTCTCAGCCGCAATTTAGAGCGAATTTACATATGTAGATGCTGCAAGCTGCAGTGCCGCAAAGTATTTTACATCATTACTGAGGTAAAAAGAAGGTAATGTAGACTTCATCATCGATTGACTGACCAGGTAGAGGGAGAGGTAGACTTCCTACTGTTTGGGCCGCGAAATTGGAAACAGCAGGCTAGAGATCGAGCCACCTGAACGGGCATATTCGTTAAAAATATTCTGAATTGCCACTTGGGAAAGAAGCGTATTACTGTTATTCCTTTAGTCTTCCTTTCTTTCCACTCTAACGCGAAGCAAAGAAGTGGAACGAGAAAAAGAAGAATAAGAAAGAAGTATTTACAGACAGAAACGAAGTTATTTAAGTGTCTTAAAAAAAAACCTTTAATCGCATTTCATGGCTCTTTTGACAGAATCTGTGAAATCTTAAGGCTTCTGGTTCGAAATCCAGGAGCCAAGATAATCGTTCGACCAGCCCTATTCTTCTATCCATCACAAGGAATTTTCTGATAGAACATTATATTTTATAGTAAATTTTCAAGACTTATTCCAAATGCATTAAGGAAAATGTCAAATCGACTGGTGATAAGGTAGTTTACTAGTGGTAAAGTAGGGTGTCGACTGAGATGGAATCAACTCAGTAAATTATGTGGATAAATCAGTTTAATTTATAGGAAGTGTAGAAGAAAACAATAAACCAAATCAACCTAAACTTCATAATATTCAAAAGCTCAAAGATAACACACGTGTTTATCTTGTTTTTAGGAGTATGTCTGAACAATATTGAAGTAAAACGTGTCAAATTGCAAACTATAAACTTCCGGATATATTTCATGCTAAATTTTGTAGGAAAAAGGTTTTTTTGTTTTTTTTTTTTTATCAATTAACGATAACGCCTACATGAAGCAACTTTAAAAATGGTAACACTTATTTTACATAAAAAAAAAAAACATTAAATAAAATATTACCTTTTTCAGATGCTTGTTGACCCATTTTGTGAAAGTCTTCTTTTGTATAGCATCGCGTTCATCTGTCAAAAGAAAATAAAAAACAAATTAATAAACAATAACATTCAGCTCATTTCTTTAGACACTTTGCAAAAAAAAAACATAAAATGTCATCAAATGTCAATCTATAATTCAATTGAAAAAAAAACACAACAAACGCTTCCATTATTAACCGCAGATTTGTCACGTACTTTGAGATCTACAAAAGCGTTGTCACATTGATTCACCATGCTTTTTTAGTTCCAAAACAATTGTTCTAAACTGAAATGCTTATGGCATTTTACATAAGTAAATTGCCAAGTAATTACACTTATTAGGTTAGAATTTAGCGTAATTGCTTAGCGTATCCGCGCATTCTACACTCTACGCGCGGTCAAGTCGTTCGGATTGTCAGTGTTTATGGAGCCGCTTGTCAATCAAAAAGCAGTAGCGCGTCGTGCATTTAAAAAAAATTGCATTTGTCTATATCGACAGGAAAATGAACGCATCCCACGCTCAAAATAATTAATTAAAAAAAAATAAAATTAGTTTAAATAAAAATACTGGTTTTTTATAGTATGTTAGTCAAACTCATTCAATTAATATTTCTGTAATAAAAAAGAAATAAAAAAAATATTTTACAAATCAGAGCATGGAATTCACTAATTGGTTGAATTCAACAATAAAATAATCAAATCATACAATCAATATGGCGGCCGACAATTCGCCGCAAATCTTTATTAAAATGACAGAGTTCAGCGAAGTCAAGGGATCGTTTTTATTGTTAGACTGTTTGTTTTTTTCATCTTCAACATCAATTTATTATTCAATTCAATCAAATATTCTATTTTCGGACAAATTAATAAATTGCATCCCATGACATCATCAACTTCACCACAACACAGTGTTTTATGGTGATTTTATAAAGAGAAACATTAATGACAGTTCGAGTGGAGTTTGGCGGCAGAATCACAACAACAATACTCCCCTTTGTGTTGATACGAGTTTTTTTTTATTTTTACTAAATGGACTTAATGCCAACTCTGGTTTCAAAAAACCCAGACTGGGGCAGTTGCTTAAAATTGTGACATTATTCAATTTAAATCTCCTGTGAAGCACTTTTAGGGGCATCAGAGATCAGAACATAAAAGAGATTTGAATCTAAATTTCAAATTAAGTCATCTGGAGATATTCTGATCTATGTGGATATTGCAGTTTTTTTTTTTTTTTTTTTAAATAAATTATGATAATCATAAACCAGATGCTTTAAATTGACACGTTCAAAGGCTCAGCTTGTATCTGCTGAAGCCAGTAAAATAAATCAGGATTGAAAAATGCAAAAAATAATGAGATAAACACTTAAGTGGGCATATCTTATACCCCAATTGATCGTTGAGATAGACTTATTTGCATTAACTTTATATTCAGTTTTTTTTTTTTTTTTGACGTGTATGCCTTGAAGAGTATAATTGCAACACGTCAAACGTGCACTTGGATAGAACAACTTTTTAAGGAAGTATACTTTAGAAAAAACAAATAGGAACTCAAAATAAACAACATGTCGTTCGTTTCCGGGGTTTCCGGGTACCATGTTATTGAAGGAGTTAATATGTTGAAATGACCGATCATCATGAAATGTTTTACACATATTGCCAGGATTATAGAAAAAACAAAAGCGTACTTTTTACCCTACAAAAATACTGCTTTCAAAGAAATGGGAAAGTTGTAGCAACGCATTATGTGCAACAACGTATATTTATACTCCTTGAGGTATGCAGCACTCATAACATGGCTCAGAAAACCAATTGTCTTCTTCTTCTTCTTCTTTAACGGACGATTGCTATGATGTTGACATGCAGCTGTCGTTGCATTTGTTTGATACAAGAGTTTTTGCACCTGCTTTTCTTCTGTGAAAGTTAAGTTTTTCGACACATGCATGATCCTTTACGTTTTTATTTGCGTTTGATCTTCCGGTGATCTCCAGTCAGTGATGCTACACCTTGATGTTCCTTGCCTAGATGTGATTTCTTCGTTTGTCGCCTTTTACATCAAATGGGATGGCGCATTTAAAAACATATGTCCTGGCAATTTTTGTTAACATTCGTAAGGGGCGCCTAAAGAAGAAATCTCTAAACTGATAGACGAAGTGCTGGTAATTTTTGTTAACATTCGTAAGGGGCGCCTAAAAAAGAAATCTCTAAACTGATAGTTGAAGTGCTGCGAAACATTTTTTTTAGAGAACCATTCCTGATTATTTTCCTGTGAAACACACGTAAATATCTCGACCTACTATTGAAAGACATTGTGTAAGGTATATGTAGGTTGAATTTTAGCACCTTTGTCCTTACAGACGTTGACGGAACAACATGCGCTTTCCAATGTCATTCTGCACAGACGTCAGATTTTGGCAGGGATGCCAAAACTACACATTGCCGTATATAACTTGTCTCTATAAATGGTGTCACACGCGGCTTTTTGGTCTTAAGCTAAGATATATGTACCTAGTTTTACCTCCAATCGTCTTCAAATTTAGAATGTAAGGTTTTTTTGACATTATACAGAGGAGATTTTTGATTTTTTTTTAGCCCAAAAAATAACGGTAATTGTCGTATAACCGTTATCGAGAAGCTTATTTTTCTCGAAAACGGCTCGAAGAAATTTTTATGAAAAAAATTCAGTGCAAGATTTATATTTTGGTGAAAAAAAAATTAAATAGGTATAGTGGGCTTAAAACGGTACCACCCATAGGACCGGTTTTTTTTTCTTCGACTTTCTCGAAAACTGATGATCCGATCAAAATTTATATTCAAGAAGATGTAGACAGCCTTAATAATTTCGCATTAATTTTTTTTTCGAAAACTTTTTTTTTGTATTTTTAATAATTTTTTAAAAATTTTTTTTTTTTGAAAAATCAATATTTTGAAAACGGGTTGGTGAATTTTTTTTTTAATTTTGTTTTTTAAATGTATGTCAATTTTGTGCTTTTGTTTGTATTCTTAAATATTTTTTTTTTATTTAAAAAAAATTGTTAAAAATAAACCGTTTTATTTCCTACGATTTTGAAAAAAACATCACACTTTTTAACATTTCTTAAAGAAATAAAATGGCGTTTAAATTATTTCACTCAATAGAATTTAACGTACCTTATTCGAATAATCAAGTCACAAAAAATCGAATAAATGCTTTGATGTTCACTTTAATTTTCTTAAATTTTATTCTACAATGTGACCGCACATATGAGCAAGTACGTGCGATCCAGTCGTGAAATTTATTTAAATTGAAAAAGGTAAACTTTAAAAAATTCAAAGATTAAAAATTGGCTATTGCAAAAGCCAGAGGACTCTTCTTTTCTTTTTTTTTATTTTACGAACACAGCCGCGAACAAGTGTTGACAATTTTGACAGATATGAAATGCCAACTATATGAACTTTGATCTTTAAAAGTAAAAGTGGATATAAAAGCTTAGCAAAACTTATTTCTTCGCTTACTAAAGTTTGATTTAGGTCCTTAGCTTCTCAGACACTCCGCAAACAAAAACAAAAATGTTTCAGTTCCGAATATTACACTTGTATAAACCAAAATGGTGATTATAATAAGAAAGAAAGCGGAAGTGAAAATGTTTTCATTTGCCAGCAAAATAAACAAACCAAATTTTCTTCAGAAGAATGTACACCAGGAAAGGATGTTAAATGAAAAAAGAGCGGAAATTTTCTACACTTATAGTAGAATTTTTGGTTAGAGATAGATCTAAGTCCCAAAACCGTTCATTGGATGAACACAGCCATCTTAAAGCAAATACCGATGTACCTATGCTTAATTTGGTCGCCGCAGCGTTTGGGAAGGTAATCAGTCTCAAAACCATTATTGGGTATGACAAGTGCCATAAGGACAATACCTACTGCAGTCCTAGTAACATTTTTTCGCCATCCTCAGTCGACCTTTTCAAAAACTTTTTTTTCGATTTTTTTTAATTTTCTAAAAAAAATTGGTTTTCGAAATATTTTGAAAACGGGTTGATTGAATTTTTTTTAAATAATTTTCCAAGATAAAAACTACAGATTTTCTTATAATGGCATACTAAAAAAAATTTAAAATATTTTTTCAAAAAGAAAACGACTTTAAAAAAAACTGGTCGAACGATTTTCAATTCTTTTTCCTGGATACACATTTAGTTTTCAAATTTTAGTTTAGTTTTTCTGAGAAAACTCTCAAAATAATTAAGAAAAGAGGCACGACTGAGTCGCACGTACTTGCTCTTATGTGCCTGATTACATTGGAAAGCAAGATCTTTGACAAAAACAAGTAACATTTACGGTTAAAAATAACACAGTTCGAACTTATAAAAAGTATCAAAACCACAATACTTAAAGGTTTTTAGTTAAAATGAAGTATGCCATCACAAGTCTTAAATAACAAAGAATTTATGAAAAAATTATTTCGAAAATTGTAGGACCGGTTTTGATAAAATCCTGTTTTTTATTTTTAGTTTTTTTAAATAATTTTTTTTGTTTAAATTTGCAGTTTTTTTAGAGTTTATTAATATACATGTGATTATAACATTTAAAATAATTTTTTTGATTAGTTTTTAAAATATTGATTTTTCAAAAAAAAATTTCAAAAATTATTTTTTATTAGAAAAATAAAAGTTATTAAAAAAATTGATATGCAGAAAAGGCTACTTAGGTTTTCTCATATATACAATTTTACCGAAATGCAAAGAGGCGTTACCGAGAAAACCAAAAATTAAAAAAACCGTTTAATGAAAGGTACCATTAATAGAATTTTCCCGTACATTTGTTTCTAATCAAATGATAGCCAATACCAACAAAAAATTGTCAAACAAATTTCATTTAAATCGTTGGAGCCGTTTTAGAGAAAAATAAGGTTTCCCAAAAAAAACGACACCTTTCATATAACGGGTTTTTAATTTTTGGCTTCCTCGGTAACGACTCTGTATTTCTGTCAAATTTTATATTTAAGAAGATCTAAATAGCCAAATTATAGAAAATATAAAAAATAAGCTTAATCATCTAATTGGAGATATTTGAGGTATTAAAAAATATTATTTATAAATTAATTCTGCATATCAACATTTTAAATAACTTTTTTTAGTTAAAATTGATTTTTGATTTTTTTTTTTGAAAAATCGATATTTTTAAAACTAATCAAAAAAATTATTTTAACTTCTATAATCTAATGTATGTAAATAAACTCTAAAAAACTGCATACCACCATTTAAAAAAAAAATCAAAAAACTAAAAATAAAAAACAGAATTTGATCAAAATCCGTCCTACAATTTTCAAAATACTTTTTTTCATAAATTCGTTATTATACAAGACGTGTGTGATGGCATTTGATTCTCATGCTTTGGTATACATTTTTCCAACATTTAAACACCACTACCACTACATACAGCTAAGATTAGCGATGTTCTTAAACATTACAAAAGTAGAAATTTTTTGTTCTCGTTGATTCTCATAAAATAGTGTAACTTAATTCATATAGGCAGAAAATTATAAAGGGCTGCCCCATTCCTATAAAAAAACATGAAATTGGCAGGATTTCGGTACGCGGGATTTTGATAAACGAAATTTCGTGGAATGAGAAAACAAGCCAACCCGTTCCTCCCTTATCTAAGCGGCCGCAGTGGAATCTTTGTCATCTGAGTGAGTTGATGCCAAAGTAAAAAAAAACTGCCTAAACCGCTGAAGTGATTACCTTACTCAGAAGGCTTTCTAAAATTTCAGTATTTAGGCTTAAAATCATATTCGTTAAGGAAGACATTTTTTAAGTATTTTGGTAAGAATGACATATAAACATTGAAATCTGGAAAAATTGAGCGAAACATTTTTTTTAATATCCGTCTTCTTGTGTATCGAACTTAAGAGTACTTTTAAAAATTAAATCATTAAATGCAATCCATTTAAGTTTATATGCTATGCATTTCAGAAGCCAGAAGTTGAAAAAACAACCCAATTTAACAGATTCAATGTGTGTTTTATTAAGGAAGCTTAAACTGTGTGATAATTAAAAAAAAACCATAAACGCCAATTTTAATATGTTTGAGCTGATAAACACAATTATTATTGACGAATCCATTGCATTCTTGCACCCCATTCTTCAATTTTTAAACAAATATTTGTTTCCTTTTTTTTATTAATTTATTTGTTAATGGGTTCTTAAGTTTTAATGACCATTTTTGTTTGTTCCTCGCCTTATACCGGCAATAGTTTACGTGTCATGAATTCCGGGTTGACGATTTTGTTCCCCCAAACAATGGATTGGGAATCTTAAATGGTGTGGTTCTGATGATGATGATGATGACGACGATAAACATTTATAAATAGCTATGATTAAAAAATCGGATTCCTCCAGGCGCTTGGTGCTTCTTTCTGTGTTAAATGGATGATTTGTTTTGTGTGATTCATCATTAACATTTATCATCAGATTAAATTTCAGTGTTTAATTCAATACATCACAATTGATTAGTAATGGCTTACTTGAGAAATATAATATTTGACAAGACATGATGTTTAGGATAAATGGATTTTGAGGGGATTCAATCATGTCTTAATTTGGTGAATATCATTTGTGACACACACAAGATGTTATGGTTGTGGTAGACACGAATTTTGTACAAATAATTTGGAGATCTTTTGATAAGTTAGTTTAAATTGTTGACCCCTGTGGAGCTTTTTAACTTTTTCGAATGCCGAAATCTGCCTTTTTGTATGTTATTCAAATAAATTACACGACTGGATCGCACGTACTTGCTCATATGTGTGGTCACATCGTCGAATAAAATTTAAAAAATAAGTAACATTAACGTAGAAAAATAACACCATGTGAACTTAAAATAAAATGCACTAACTTGTTCTTATGAAATGCTCCTCCACTCTTTCTCTTCCCCTCTCAAAAATCTTTAGTTTGTCCATATGCCAAGATTTCCCTCAAGTATGGAAAACGGCGTTTATAACCCCTATACACAAAAAAGGCCCTAAGTGCGACGTGAAAAACTATTGTCCCATCGCTAAACTATCGCATATACAGAAAATTTTCGAAAGCATTTTGTATGAAAAATTAGGTTTTCATTTCAAATTTCTCATTTCCCCTAGACAACACGGGTTCCTCAAAGGCACTTGTGTTTGTTTCAGTTTCCCTCTCAGCCTTGGAGAATGGAAAGGAGGTCGATGTTATTTCAACAGATTTTAGTAAAGCTTTCGATAAAATCTCCCACAAACTTATTCTTTTTAAACTTTCCAACCAACCTCGGCTTTGAACCCATTCTCTTGAGATGGATTTCTTCTTATTTAGAAATCCGTTTTTACAGCGTTTGATTCAGATCCGTCTTATCAAGCCGTTTTTTAGCTACATCCGCTGTTCCCCAAGGCAGCCATTTAGGCCCTCTCCTCTTCATTCTTAGTATTAACGACATTGAAATGATCGTTAAACATTCCTCCATCTCACTCTACGCAGACGATACTAAGTTTTACAAGGTCATTTCTGAAGACCCACTTCCCACTTCCAACTGGATATCGACAATTTTTCAATATGGTGCTCCAAAAACTGCTTGCAGCTTAATATTTCCAAGTGCCAATCAATAACCTTCTCACGTAAACGCATCAAATCTCCTCCCCGTCTCTATCTTCTACACAATCAAACCATTTCCACCGTTCAGGTGACCCGTGACCTTGGGATTATTTGCGACTATGAGCTGAATTTTCTTAAAACGATGGTCCAAGGATTTGCAGACCCCTACGTTACCCTAACCCTTTACATATCATTTGTTCGCCCGCTTCTGGAATACACTTGTCAAGTGTGGTCGCCTTTCCAACAAGTGCACATTGAGAGCATACAACGCCGTTTCCTTCGATTTGCTCTTCGAGGTCTTAATTGGAGTATTCCAATTTAATATTATCTTCTCATCAAGACCGAATCAAATTTCTCAACCTGAATAGGCTGAAAGATCGAAGAGAAATATTTGACATTCTCTTCATTCACCGAATCTTTTCAGGTACCATTGACTGCACAGCCCTTAACGAATCCACCTTTCTAAATACTTACCCTCGTAACCGCCGCCTCTTCTATCTTCCCACCCATCGAACCTCTTATGGCTTCAATGAACCAATCTCCCGAATGCTAAGGAGTGCCAATTCTAACTCTTCTTGCTTTGACTTTAATATCAGTACTCCCTGCCTAAAGCTTCGTCTCCTAAGCCCCACAACCAGTTAATTTAAGTCTTATCTATTAAGTTTTTTATTTTTGTAAGTTATATTAAAAAAAAAAAGCTTGTATTAAGCCAAATATATGGGGGTTTTGCCCCACCAAAATTATGCTTACTGGCTTCATATGCATGTATATATTAAAATAAAAAATAATTTGTTTTCGAAAATTCTTTTATATCTTAATTAGTTTAAGAGTATTCTTGGAAAAACTAAGTATGCAATAAAATTTGAAAACTAAATGTCTATCAAAATTAAAATCGTTCGACCAGTTTTTTTAAAACTTTTTGAAAAAATATTTTAATTTTTTTACTTGCGATTATAGGGACTATAAGGCAAGTTTAGGATTCGTGAATATTAAAAAAAATTGAGATAACAATCAAACATGACATTACGATCATAGAGAAGTTGAAAAAGTGATCGAGTGTCTGTCTGTAGTAAGTATGTACAACGAGCTGCAGCCTAAACGGCTAAAGCGATTATCTTCAAACTTGGTGTGTGTGATTATTTTTGAGGAGAAATAGAAATTTTATTTTTAGCTCTGAAAATAACGGTACCTGCCATATGACCGTTTAGGAAAATCTTATTTTTCTCCAAAATTCAACGATTTCTTTGTTGGTATTGGCTTTCATTTGATTAGAACCACATATATACCTTTAATATAACGGTTTTTTTAATTTTTGGCTTTCTCGGTTACGGCTTATTGGATTTCTATCAAACTTTATATTTAAGAAGGTCTAGGTAGCAAAATTAAGTCTGCATATCAAAATTTTGAATACATTTTTTTTCTAATGAAAATTAATTTTAGATTTTTTTTTTAAATCAATATTTTGAAAACTAATCAAAAAAAATTATTTTAAATTTTATAATCACATGTATTTTAATGAATTCTAAAAACTGCATACCAAAATTTAAAAAATAATTTTTTTTCAAAAAAACTAAAAATAAAAAATAGGATTTTATCAAAACCGGTCCTACAATTGTCGAAATACATTTTTTATAAATTCCTTGTTATTTAGGACGTGTGATGGCATACTTCATTTTTACTAAAAACGTTAAGTATTGTGGTTTTAATACTTTTTATAAGTTCAAACTGTGTTACAGTACGTTCGCGATTAACGCAATTCCTTGATTTCCACAACAGCTGAATTTATATCATTGTTGATGCGGTAATCGCAACTCTTCAAAAAAAATTGACTCGATAAGTGCAACTTTTGTTTTTATATGCATATCTTCATTTATTCAGGTTCTTGGCTATGTGTTTGTTTTTGTCTGTTGCATTACATTTGTTTCGGTAGTTATTTTACCGCTTCTTTTAAGTAGCGTGTCTATACAATGCTCGATTTTCTTGTTAGTTTAATGAATTTTGTCCCGTGGTCAGTCGCTTGTGTGTTTCGAAAAAATGGGTGTTACTAAAAAAATTATGAAACTGTCAATTAAAAACAAAAGTAAAATTTTAGAATAAATAAATAAAGGAGCTTCAATCAAATCATTATGCCGTGAGTATAATGTTCATAAGTCTACAGTCAGCAGAATAAAACGAAAAGAGGGTACAATAAGAAAGTTTGTTTCTAATGCTGAATGTGGACCAGGAAAGAGCATTACATTAAAATGTGGCAAATACCATTAGATGGAAAAGTCGTTGTAAAAGTGGTTCAAAGAAAGCAAAATGTGTCAAATTCCAGCGAGGTCCTTAAAACAAAGGCGTGCTCATTGCATGAAAAAAATAAAGAGAGGCCAGGATCTTTTGATGCGAGCAATGATTGGATGACAAATCTTAAGAAGACACGGAATTTGTTGAAAATTTGTGGAGAAAAACTTTCAAACAAACCGCAGCTTGTAGATCCATTTTTGATTAAATTTAAGGAAAAAGTCAGAGAGCTCGATTTGACTCCCAATCAAATTTATAACGCCGATGAGTCCGGGTTATTTTACCGACTAATGCCCAACAAAACCCTTGTAGGTTTTATGGAATCATCACCTCCTAGGCGAAAGACAAGCAAAGAAAGAATCATGTTTCTTGCCTGCACCAACGCATCGGGTTTACACAAAGTTAAGCTATTTGTTATCGGTAAATCTGTAAACCCAAGAGCTTTTAAACATTTTGACCACATGCCCGTTGTATGCAAGACAAATAAAAATTCTTGGATACCGTTAGCATTTTTTGAACAATTGTTCCGCTCGACATTTGTGCTCGAGCTAATAATTAAACCGGCCACAGGCAGGTCTTTTTTCATAGGTTTTTTTTGTGGTTTTTAGGTACGACTCCTTAAATTCGAAAGCTCTTACTTTCGGATAACTCTGCTTGTCATCCAAAAGATGGCGAGTTAATAAGTGATGACGGCATGATCGTTGTTATGTGTTTTCCGGCAAATTGCACTGCTATTCTTCAGCCAAGGGACCAGAACTATAAATTTGACAACATTGCACTACAAAAGAGTCTATTGGCGTTCTTAGCTAGATGTGAGGGATCAGACCTTGAATTAAAAATTAAACATTTAATCTCCGAAATGCAATTCGGATTTTCCTGCTCCCAAAATAAAGACTGAAACTGCAAAACAAGCTTTCAATATAGCACTTCGATGGGCTGAACAGAAATCAGCATCTATTGAACAAATATTGAGTCTCAAAAAACTGCGAGATTTAAAAAAAATCTAAAAATCCAAACAAAAATGTCCAATTTTTTCTAAAGAAAATAATTATAGCTATAAAGAGAACTAAAGTTATGTAATATGTATGTATGTACATAAGTTAATGAATTAACTTATTTTTGTTTTGTTTCTTATTATTTATATGTTATTGAATAAAAATTTTGTTGCATTAAATACATTTTATAAGTGCTGGTTCTTTGATTTTCGCTTTCATCTCGAATTTAGCCAAAAAAAATATTTACTCGGTTCTTGCAACAACCTCGGTAATTGCAACCACCCTTGTTTTAATTAGTTGCGATAATCCAGAATACACTGCATTTTTTAACGCAAATGTTACTTTCAAATGTTTCTGTCAAAGATCTTGCTTTGCAATGTAATTTTGCACATAAGAGCAAGTACGTACGACCCAGTCGTGCCCATTTTTAAGTATGTCTAAGATAATATAAGAAAATCTATATTTTGCATCTAGGAAAATTATTCAACGCGCTTTCAAAATATTTGGAAAACCAATTTCTTAGAAAATTTTTAAAAATCGAAAAAAAAGTTTTAGCAAATTTTGAAATGCAATATTAATTAAATTATAGATTACTTCCTGTGTGCAGCATTTCACTGAAATCGGGATAATGGTTTACATTAAAACCGCATTTGAAAAGACCGGTTCCATGAGACGTACCGTTATAGAACAAATTTCGAAAGATTCATTCTAACTGAAAGATGAGTTGTAAAAAAATAGCACCCTGAAAGTTTTATCAAAATCGTTAGAGCCGTTTTCGAGAAAATTAAACATTTTGTTAAAGATTGTATGGCAGATAAATACCAAGTTTGAAGCAAATCGGCACATCCGTAGAGAGGTGCTGTAGAGGTGCGACAGACAGACAGACAGACGGACGGAATTTCTGGATCCACTTTTTTTAGACTTTTCTATCATCGTAATGTCATGTTTGATTGTTAGAGTTTTTTTACACGAATCCAAGACTTGCCTTATAGTACCTATATTAATCGCAAGTAAAAAGGAAATATCTGGAAAAGGAAATAACATAGCCCTCTGATTCTAGATTTTTGGCAATTGGTATAAATGAATGGTATAATGAATTTTGATGCCACGTTTTATTATCTCATCCCTATTCTTACTCAGATCACTTAATTGTTAACTACTGTACTTTTTAGTTGCAGAGCTTAACTTAATAAGTATCCAAATTCTAGACCGAAAGAAGTATATCAGAAACACCTTATATACAGGGTGGGCTAAATAAGACCAACCAATGTTAAACACAAATGACTTTTATAACTTTTTATTCAAATTCGATCACAAAACATAAAAAACTATTATTAAAAAAAAAAAATCGTTTCTCATCTACGTGAGGCGAGTAAAAAAACTCTTTTCTTTTTTTGGAAAAAGCCGATAACTACTATCAACCATACCAATTTTTTCGGTCACGTCCAGAAATCCATATTATTTAAAAAAAAAATAATATTGTTCATGTTCATGACGCAAATGAAATAAATTAACCAAAAAAAAAATCAATATCAATCAAAATATAGTCAACACTTTATGAGGAGATTATGCACCTGTACATGTCGTGGGCTTGAGGATTGTATACACCATGGTGGTTATGACTAAGTGCTAAAGCACATTTTACGAAGCATGTCATTTTAATGACTCCCAAACAAGACTTGAATTTCAATTCATCTTTCGTGGAACATTAGTTAATCATTAAAATTTAGGCGAAAATCCATTATGAATGAATCGTTCTAGAAATCCATTTGGGTATCATCAACAAGGTCAGACTTCTAATCAACAGGTAATTAGGAAGGAAATTGTCTGTGGTTAAGGACAGGAAACCGGATGTAACCCAAGAAAAAAAATTTCAATGAAGTCATTACAACAAAATTAAAAAGATATAAACCATGCAATCCTCGAATCGAACAACAAGTATCCAAGGGATAACTTTCTCCCTAGCAAGAGCCTTCACCTCCACGTTACGTCGCCATGTCGGCCTTCATCTCCGCCGTCATTTTTAATTAAATCAAAAAAAAAAAAAATATACATCCACTTCACATATAAAAAATCAAGTGTTTTCATTTCAACGATGATGATCAAGATGATTGTATATAGAAAGGCCAAATAAGTAAAAAAAAAAAAAATCTACAAGAAAGGGAAAGAAATTTCTCCATTTTATTGAAGGAAAACACAACAAAAAAAGAAATAAAATTGCCGTGTGAAACATGTCACTCGGTCGCATTCCTTGTGAACCGCACTCTTCTCGCACAGAGGATGAAACGATTATTGCACGAAGATTGATCACTACTTTGTACGGACAGCACGATCTACACTTGAATCACGTGCTACATGCATTCATTCCGCAGAGGAAATGTTGATAGATAAACTCGCATCTGATGGATACGTGTCGGGTAAGAGTATAAACAATTTCATTGTTGTTTTTACCGTTTTTAACTGAGGCCGCTCTATGACATTTGTTGCATGTTAATGTTAAGTATGGATCGAATGTGAAATCAATGGACTTTTTGGGTGTAACCTGGAACATGAGTTGGTGAAAGAAAAAGAAAACACACAAATAAGCTGCAGTTTGTTGGAAACGATATGTGCAGTATCCTATAATTCAGAATAGTGGGAAAAACGAATGATGTTTTCTAAGCAAAACCATTTGATTCCAAAGCAATGATTTGATTGATCAACATGTGGAGAAGCTATCCGCTGTGCTCTGGAAACATTTAGATTAACGAAATTGTACACTTAAGTCCCTTAAAAACTGCGATAGCAAAAAATTAGGTGTATTTTATCGTACACGTACCGTACCGTACCGTACCGTACATAAAAAATACATTTTACGGTTCGAATTAGGTACAACGAATGTGATGACTGCAATGTGGAATGCCAGCCAACGCAGTAAACAAAATTCGCGATAGCAGAATTTTCCACTTAACAGAATATGTATTATATTGTACACGTACTGTTTCGTACAGTAGATATACGGTATGAATAACGTACTTTTTTGAAATGTGAAAGGCAAACTACCAGTTAAAAATAATTCCGTGATAGCAACATTTTCCATGTTAGAGAAAGAAGATGTATTGTATTGTACACGTACCGTATAGTAGATATACAGTACGAATAAAGTACAAATAAGGTACTGCCTCGAAATGGGGAATGCAAGCTATCAGTTATATAAAAAAGGCAATATATGTATTGTACTGTACATGTACTGTTACGTACAGTAGATATACAGTATGCATGTGGTATAAAGAAGGTAACGACTTGAAATGTGGAATTCAATCAACAAGAAAAAAAATACATTTAAACAAGATTTGGACTCTATTCTGTTTAAAGTAGATCAATCCCTTTAAAGCTTAATAAATGAAAAATCAGTATTTGAGTAATGGAAAAGTGAAAAGGAAACTTTTTTAAACGAAAGAATAAAACAGTTTTTTTCACTTTCTTTAAAAAATTCTGAAACTACAATAAAAGCCACTCCTATGTGATCATATCAGCCATGTTGCAGTCAAAGAAAAGAGTAATCTAGGCAAGAAATTGGGAAAATTGGTCAAAAAATACAGTACAGTACAGTAGTGTTCAAAAAAAGTGAATTACTGTCATGAAAGTTTAGCAAAGTTTCAAGAAATGTAATCATAGCCCTGGAATTAAAAATTAAAATATATTTAATATCTGAAATTCTAGAACATTCAAAGACAGACACAAAAAATACACATTCAAAATTTCCCCCAGCCTATTGGGAAGCAAAGAAGGATGTACAAAACAATCTATCGCATACCGGATTTGAAGTTCTGCATATCTTAATGGGAGGACAACAGCAAAAGCAGGCAAAGCGTTCAACATTCGTGTCGTGTGACTAAAGAAAGGATCTCTGCGCTTAGTACTCAGGAAATTGGGTTGAAAATTGATGAATGCACTGGTTAAATCTTTTCAGGGAATATACATATGTAGATTTGAAATAGGACTATGAAATAGTTATGAAGTAGAGATGATTATAATCGTTGGACCTAATTGTTCATGAAGACAAGGGGAAGTCTTCAAAACCACTGCAACTACTCTTTATTTGTTTACTGCTACCCTATTTTAATACTTTTTGTAGTAAAAACACCAAAGCTCGTAGTTTTTATATATAAATTCATCTTGATCAGCATCCTGATTATAAAGAAAACATTGAGTCACTCACTGCTTCGGATTTCTATTCGACAATAAGTTTACTTCAATGAGTTCTAAGGCAATGGGAGTTTTTGCTTGTTAAAGAAATAACTTGGAAATGATACGAGCCTGGACTTTTTCAAAATCAAGATATAGAACTTTGATACTACAGAAAATCTTAAAACTTTGAGTTCGCAGAATCGATTAATCGAGGTACTTGAATCCCAGTAAGAATTGAGGAGATGAAAAGAGCCATTAATCGGCCTTGGGACCAATAGAATACCTGTCGATTTGCTCAAGTATATGGAGGATGAAGTCCAGGTAGCTCGTATGAGCCATGAAGGACCAGCTCATATTTTTTTGCAGTTTTTTTTAATTGAAAGAATGGGGAAAACCAGGGCGCTTGAAGGCATGGTTAACCGGCCGGCAATCGGAATTAATGAAAAACTTTGTTGTATAAAGCCTGCACCTGATTCCGGTGGTGTTGGCGCCGATGACGATAATGATGATACAATAAAATATACTCAAAAGTTACCCAGATTACCCATACGGATCAACGAGAAAAGTCGGGCAGATTTCCAAAACAAATATATGTATCTTTCGTGGATCAAACATAGGGTGCAATACAAATTGAAACTCAATGAATATAGTTGCATTTAATTTCGTAAAACACACTACTTTATCGTCTTCAATCAATTTCACTCCTTTTACTGTCAGTGTTTTTTCCAGGTGAAAGTAAAATACCAGATAAATCTCAAACTATAGCTAAGTTAAAAAAAAAAAAAACAACAATTCCATGCTTCTGTTAATATTAACAACAAAACGAACCTCAAAACAACACAGCCAGCGGTAAGAAGCGCATCTCAACAAACTTATATAGCGCAGCGGGCAGAACAAAAAGAAATGAGTTTGACCAACTTACATACAATGTCCCAGTTTTCGACAAAATATTCCCAAATAGACATGGTACCTTTAAATTGTGTCAAGGCATCCTCATAGCCACCTTGAGGAGCTGATGATCCTTGTTTTGCCTTTTTCGCCGGACTGGTTTCATACAGTTGTTGATCATGATGATGGTTATTTCCAGGTGAAACAGAGATTCGTTGTTGATGATGATGGTGATGATTATTGTACCGACCACTGCTGACACCACCACCACCACCACCTCCTTTTGTTGGCGGCGATGTGGATGGTTCGTAGAGTGCTTCGCGTGGATCAAATCCAAGGCGATCTTTATAATATGACTGAGTTGTCATTTTTTTTTTTTTTATTTTATTATTTTACATACACAAGTTACAAAATGGCACTCTTATTGTTTATTTATTTATTTATTTTATTAAATATTCTCTCATCCAATTGACTATCACAAGTGTTTTATTTGTTTTGGTTTTGATTAAATTTTTTTTTTGTTTTCTTCGACAAAACACACTTCGAAATGGCACCTTTTATACGATTTATCTTATAAATTCATTTTTATCTTTTTTTTTTATTTGTTGTATCTTTCTCTGTTCTCACTCATTTTATTCACTCAAAAATAACACATACTTGTGCAAAAGTCGTTTGGCACTAAAATAATTAAATAATTTTCTACGTAAGAACAAGATGGGGAAAAAAAGATTGTTTTCATATTCTTTGAAGTCATAAGGGTGATTACATAAAGAAAACTAAGGGTTTTACGTATGTATATCTTTAGCTATGTTCTGAATTGGCTTATTTATTTTTTTTTGTTGAAGAGAATTCATAAATAAACAATAAAATTGAACAAGCAAACTTAATAAATCCAATCAAATATGCAAAGAAGTGTTTGAACAACAAAACTTGGCATAGTGCCACACTATTTTCATAATCGGTATGCCGCCGGTCTGAGAACCAAGAGCCATCTATCTATCTATGAATTCAGCAGATACATTCTCGCAAGTATTTTACAAAATGCAAATTTTTTGTTGTCGTCACAAAAAATATACAAAAATAAATAATGACGTTTTACGGTTTCAAAAATGATCCAATCCAAACCAACTAACAACTGACACCTTCTGGCGAAGGGTTATTGAACTATGTACGACCGTTCGGATGGTTGGAACAAGTCAGCAAGCCATCAGCAGCCAGTTCGTCATAAAAGCAAATTTTATGTGCGGCGGTAACAGCTTGCGCGTCTACGACTTTTATTTTTGGATCTAAATTTATATGAATGCAACAGCACCCCACTCGAAAAATATCAAGTCACACCGAGGAGCATGCTGCAAGCAAGCTGGCTGCACCACATCGTCGTCATCGTCTTTATAATGTGAAGGAGCAGCATTAACAGAAGCACAATACTACTCCTTCGCAAATGGTAAATTTCTTGTTCTTGAGAATTTTAGTATCTTTTTCAATTACAAGCTATTAAATTCAATAAAAAACACACAATAATAATAAATCACGCCCAGTATAGTGTAATCAATTTACATTGAAGCACGCACGCAAATGTGGATTTCTTAGAGGAAATGACCTTTTGAATTGACGAAGAACCATTTCAGAAATTAACAACAATAAACGAATCAATTATCATATAAATGGCAATATCGGCGGATCACTCGAAGAAAAACAGTGTGTTTATTTATTTTCGAGTTCGATAAACATCAGACAATATTCTGACTAAGCTTTTTCGTATCTAACCTAATAAAAGGTACTAAAAGATACGCATCCAATTATAGTAGATACTTTTTCTAATGTTTGTTGGTATTTTTTTTTCTGTTTCGTTCGTTCTTCGTCAAGGCCGATGAAAAATTCTAAAATGACTGTTATAATTGTTTTTTTTTTTTGGATATGTAAATCAGAGTTTTCAGATGAAAAAATGTAGCAAGGTAGGTTATCACGAGAAATTCCAAAAAAAAAAAAAAAATTATAAGAATACATTCTTATTGTTCTCCATTCAGATACATGTGGCACAATACACAGAGAGATAACACTATTTAACGTTGTTGTTTTTTATGCCAACAAAACAGGTTGGTGAATGCGTTTTCACTGGATTTTTAGAATTTTTTCACAAATTTTTCGTTAGTTTGCCGAGTGCTTTGGTATTTTTTCTATGTCGCAACACTTTTTGGTGAATGAAATTGCTTAGAAAAAGTATCTTTTCCAAACATCTATTTATCTAGGCAAATAGTTGTTGAGAAAAGTTTTCTGATTTAATAACTACAAGTAGTGCAAGAAGTTGAAAAAAGAGGACCGCTCGGTATCGAATTTGTAATGGGACTAAACATAACAAAGTGTCTTAATTCAAGAAAAACCCAAGTCCCCAATATATCTAAAAAAAAAAAAAATACACCACACACTATTAAAACCAGTACCAGATACAACATACATTCAAACACTCGATTCAAAGATACAAAAAAAAAAATGAACCAGCAAGTGTGTAGTTGATAGTATCTGTGTTTGGTTTAGTTGGAGAAACCATAAGAAACCAAATGTGAATGAATGGCCTAAGGTTGTAGTTATACACTACCTCTGCCTAGTAGAATGGAGTGAAGTGATATCTAGTGCTAGAGAGCTCTGGCTAGCTCTAGAGCTAATCCGAATCAAATTGAATACACTTTTTGTGCGAGATAGTTGTGTGAGAACAGAAGTGTGTTGTTCCTCGCAACGAAGGTTGTTTCGAAGAAAAAACAACAACAAACTATCATCACAAGCAACTTTGCAAATGATTGTGATTTTTTTTTGTCAGTCGTTTGGGAAGATCTTATAGCTATAGCAAACCTGGGAGATTGATCAGAACAGGTATGCAAAAGGTACTCCAATACAGTCTTGCTCTGCACTAACACAGCTCGCAGCTCGAACCTTCTTAAATACAAGCAAAAGTTGTATCTTTTGAATGGTCTCTGGCTCTGGTCTGCTCCTGGTCACTATTCGGGAAATTCAACTTCAATTCAAAGTCTTAAAGGAATTCAGCACGAATTTTGTGTGCTGCGCTGCAGATTAAAGATTGAGTTTTGAGGATGTTTTGGTTTGGGGGGTTTGGTCGTGATTGCACAAAGTGACGTCACATCGGAATACAACAAAAAATGATGTCATCTTGAAGCTTGAACGGTGGTGTTTAGATGGGTACTTTGTCTATAAATCAGAAGCAGAGTACAAGTTTTAATTAGGTTGTTGTTACTGATATCGGTCGGCACAAAACATACAAAACAGTTGCGGGGAGTTCAATTAAAAAGTAGAAAAACAACAAATTAATTGATTTTTAATCGATTTGAAGCATCAGAGGAAAATGTAGAACATGTGAAATGATTTTCTTTCCAATAAACAGTTTTGTGGTGAAGTTTGTTCTTCGACTCGATGACTTGTGTTGTAGTTATAAAATATCTGATTTTGTAAGTTGTCGCGACATAGAGTAACAATTTCGTAACTTACAAGGAAGTGGAACGGGTTTGAAGTTTTAATTTTGTCACTTGGAGTGAACCTCATTTATTGAGTTAGGCAGCACTCCTTTTAAATAGATAGTTTATGCATTCCTTTACTCATTCATTAAGTGGTATTTATTATGAGTTTTAATTATGGCAATTTACTTTAGTTTTCGCAACAAAAATTCAGATATATCGAGCGACTATAAATAACTCCATTTTCAAAATACCCCTGTTCCGTCAAATTGTCCCAAATCTTAAAATCTTTCAACTTTTCAACAATTTCCACAAAAAAAAACACTTAAACATTTATACAAACGAGAAAACGAATAATTTTCCGAACACTTCCTTTCCTGTCCACTTAGTTTAATTCCAAAAAAAACATGGTTCGAGATTGTAGCATCAAATATAATTTTAAATCTTTCAAAATTACTCGATGTTGCAAAAAAAACTCTAAAACGAGAAAGCACTTAATTTTCCGAACACCTCTCTACTCAAAAAAAAAAATTATATAATTAAAAATCTTGTTTGAGTTAGCATCACAAAACCTAAAAATCTTCTAAAATTGCTTAAAAGTTGCAAACTGAAAGCATTCCTACAATAAGACATAGCTCCATTTTCTGAACACTTTTGTCTTGATTAAGGTTATACAAGTCATCAAAAAATCACCATAGTTGCACAAAATCAAACCTAAAATCTTTCAACACCAAAAACATTTAAGCACTTATGCATCAATAAAACGATTCATTTTCTAACCACTTCCTTATTCATCCACTTTGTCTAATAAGAAAAAAGTAAAAGACTGAAACTGATAGCAATAAATGAGATAAAAAATCCTTCAAATATATTAAATATTGTAAAAAACACTAAAAAGAGAAAGCACTTCATTTTCCAAACACCTCTCTAATCTTAAAAGTTAAAAAAAATTCAAATCAATCTTAAAATCTTTTAACAATAGTACAAATTCCACGAAAAAATCGACTTTAGTATTTATACAACTTGAACATAATACATTTTCCGAACACTTCCTTTTTACTTCTCTTCGTCTAGATAAAAATTAAAAAAAAAAAACAATATTTGAGCTGGTATCACCAAAAAGACTAAAAATCCTTCAAAATTGTTTAACAAACTCAAAAACGAAAAAGCACTTCATTTTCCAAACACCTTTTTACTCATTAAAGTGATGTTTTTTTTTAATGTTTGGATGTAGCAATATCCCTTAATGTAAAAATCTTCTAACATTAAACAATGAGACATCACATCAAATAATCTAAACTTGGGGATGGTACCACGATATCACCCATGAAATTCAGTTTATGTTTAAAACAATACAAAAAAACTTTGAAAAAATATCTACAACCATAAAGTACCTAATTTTCCAGACACTTTATTTATAGATAGAGTGATTTCCTTTGCTTAAGTTAAATGGTTTTAGATAGTAGCTTTTTTAATCACACAAAAAGACTTTCAGCAGTTTTTAAAGTTTTGAAAAAAACAATAATTATAATAATATAAATTATAATAATAATAATTTAAAACGAAACAAAAAATTCATTTTCCAAACACCTTACGTTTTAAAATAATTTAATCGCAAAGAAATCAAAATTTGAAGTGGAAACATGAGATCAAGCTTAAAAACACCCAAACCTTGCAAAAAGTAAGAGCAATGTTGAAAGTATTTCTGCAACGAATCATCTCTTTATTTTCCGAACACATCCCTTTTTTATCTATAAGCTAATTTCAGTAAAAAAATGTCTGATTTAGAACCTGAAAATCGCTTCACCAGTTCTTAAAATTAAAAACATTTGTTAGGATTGAGAAAGCATAACGTTTTTTTCAAAATGCCAGGTTTCTAAGTACTTGATTTTCCGAAAACATTCCTTTTTTATCTTCAGAATAATGTCAGAAGAGAAATTACCTGAAAATCTCTTCACGCTTGTTAAAATTCAAGTAATTTACTAGTTTTAATGAGAAAGCACAACGTTTTCGGAACAGCTCTTTACTCGTTAAAGTGATTTCGTTTGCGAAATGCATGGTTTCTAATACTATAGGTATTATATAGTTATTTGCAATAGAGAAAATTGAAAAAGATTTTTTTTTAAAGCGAACAGCACTTCATTTTCTGAACACCTTACACTTTGAAGTAATTTTATCAAACAAAAGTAAAAAATTGAAATTCATAGAAATATATAAGTATCCAACCTTAAAAAATAAAAGGTGTTGGAAGCATTTCTAAAACGAAAATCTTCATTTTCCGAACATGTCCTTATTTTCCAGTTAAACCTATAAGAACCTGAATGTTTCCATAATTTTTAAAATTGTAAAAAACCACTGAAAGCATGTTTCTAAAATGAGAAAGCAAACATTTTCTGAACACCTCCTCACTAGTTAAGTTTACATAATTGAAAAAAAAAATTTTTTGTTTCTAAGAGCACACGAAGTTCCACTACAAATTTAAGTCTTAAAAAAAATTAAGAAAAATAGTACTAAAATCATTGAATCTCATTTTCCAAACACCATTCTACTATTCCTTAATTTTTTTTAAGCGTCTCCGCCTATTCAAAGATTTGAATTCGAGTGCCAGATCATTTCCTTTCACAAAGTGTTTGAGTTACAAAAGAGTTAGGTTCATAACTAGTTCATGGTTTAGATACAAAAAAAGAAATAGTTCACTAGGGTAACTTGAAGAAAAAAGACGAAAACAATTTACAAAAAAAAAATAAAACTTATAAAAGAATATACTTATTTGTTTTTTTTTTTTATATGAAATCTAAGCTCGAATTGTGTTGAGGAATTCAAGATGTTGTTGAGTTTTTTTTTTTTATTTTATTACAATTGTGTAAGCAAAGCCCTAGCAACTTGTGAGGAACGTTTGTTCAAGTGTTAATGGAGAAAAACCCGACCATCTGTCGTTTGAGAGTAAAATAGGTAGAACAGAAAAAACCTGACTCAAGCCTGAGAAATGTCATCAAAAATTCAAATAAGAATTATTATATGAAACAAATCTTCCCTTAACGAGCGAAACATCAAACGATGACACAAGAAAATGGCCTTCAAAATATCCATATTAACTACGCAATAGAAACCCTGTTTTGTGGCATTTAATAGTGGTAGTTATGTTGATGGTAATAAGACCGCTGGCACTAGGGGTTGATTCAGCTAAAAATGTAAATAAACCCTAGAGCAGCCGGTTCAACACAGCTTGAGGAAATTATATTGAACTGCGGAACAATTTTTTATTAGCAAACACAAACAAAGACAAAATATATTCGATTTAAGGGATCAAATATTTTGACAGGTGTCAAACAAAGGTGTTTATCGATGAAAATTATTCAAATTAAGATTAAATTATTCAATTCCTCTTTTTGCTTATGGAAGAATGACTTCACGCAAATAATTGAAGAAAACACTTTTTGAATCAGAAAGTTTTTTCCAAAACTTTTGTCAGCCAAGCTTACTGTTTTTTTTACAGTGAAAAGAGCCCTTGTGAACCTTAATGTGAACGATACCATTATCGGGTGGATAATGTGCATGTTAAGAAATCGACAGACTAAATCAGAGCTGGGAGGAGCTTTGATTAAATTATCAACATCGAGAGGCACTCCACAAGGTGGTGTTCTCTCTCCCCTCCTCTGGGTACTTGTGGTCAACGAGATTCTTATAAGACTTAAAAACAGTGGAGTCAAAGTTGTAGCTTATGCAGATGATTTAGACTGGAACATTTCTCTCCACTATTAGTGAACAGATAGAAGGAGCCTTATTCTTGGTAAATACCTGGCCAAGGAAATGTGGGCTAGTGGTCAATCCGCAAAAGACAGAACTGGTTCTCTTTACCAACAAAAGAAAAATACCAGTTTTTAATCTTCCTTCAATAGAAGGGGTTCCATTGATCCTGTCAAATCAGGCCATATACATACCTTGGTGTGATTCTTGACAGAAAACTGAATTGGAATCTCAATATCAAAGAAAGAGCCAAGAAGGCAATGATAGCATTCTATGCCTGTAACAGAATATTTGGAAAGACCTGGATTACAGCCATTGAAATCTTTACAGATGGCTCTAAAATGGAAATTGGTGTTGGTGCAGGTTTCTACTCAGAAGCACTCGAACTGGCCGGATCAATTAGGCTCCCCGATTACAGCAGCGTCTTTCAGGCTGAGGTCCTGGCAGTGACGGCAGCTGCTTAAGAGACTGAAATGAAGGCAATACCACATGCTGATATCACCTTTTTCATTGACAGCCAAGCAGCCATTAAAGTAATTTGTGCCATTGAAATAAAATCAAAGTTTGTAACTTGCTGTTGCGAAGAGCTAAAAGTTCTTGGCGTGCAGCAAAATATAAGACAATGTTGGGTTCCTAGCCACAGTAGTGTGCAAGGAAACGAAAGAGCTGATGAGCTGGCAAGAAAGGGATTATCTCTAGAACTTAACCGAGCCGACACAACGGTAAAGATCCCAACCTGTTACATTAAACAGACGATATGGAATAAGGTACTCGCCGCAGCTAACGAGAGATGGAACTCGCTCAACTCCTGTGTCGTAACCAGGAAACTATGGCATTACTTTAATAAACAAAGAACAGGAAATATTCTACAGCTCAACGAGAAGTCGCTACGATCCCTTGTGATCATACTGACCGGGCATAACATGCTGGGTTACCACAAAAAGAAATTGAAGCTCAGCACAGACGACTTGTGCAGAGGTTGTGGCGACATATATGTGCACCAGGACACTCCTCATTTTCTCTGTCACTGCACAGCACTGTGCCGCTTAAGAAATGAAGTTCTAGGAAGTCATTTCTTCCAGGACTTAGAAAAATTATCTAAACAAACGGGCACAAACCTACTCAGATTTATTAATAACTCTTCCGAAAAATCTGGTAAGTCAACTCGTTCGAATTTTCCACCAATCTTTTTATAAAAGTACAAAAGTAGGCAGTAACACTTCCTAGTGTCTAGTTTAAGTGAAGACTAGTTCTTGTGGGATTAGTCTATCGGGAGGGCTAAGAAAATGGTGGTACTTAGTGATAATTTTAACCATTTCTTTGCCTTTTGGAAGGAGTAATCAATCTGACCAATGCAACTGTTTTGAAAATTGTCTTTCAAAGAAGAAACAATACCTACTAGACATCAAAACCTTCACCGAAATTCATTAACAATGCTCAAAGCTAAAGAGTTTGTTGTTGAAGACCACATTCTTTACAGACTGCTAAAGTATTGAGAGGGACTTTTAAATAAACAGTTTTTTAGGCTGTACTATCTAATAGGATACAGTTTACTAAGCTAGTGCTTACATCGTCTCTTCCACCAAGAATATATAACCCCTTACTCAAACTCCAGGGACCACCTATCACTCCCCAGCCACTTGGAAAATCATGAATCCAACGGCTATACATGAGATGCAATTCTTCGAGACAAATTTTGCTTCATGATGATTTGCAATTCCCTCGCAATAGACATTACCCCGGAAAAAGGTGGCTCTGGCATGAAATCGAGTCTCGATCCTTTGCCATAGCAGTTTGAGACTTACTAGTCTAGATGGCTCCCAAATTCTTATCTCAAAACCTATCAGTGGTGACCAAATGCCTAATTATCGGAAAAAAAGCTCTCAATCTGCACGGAAAGAGTAATACGGGAAGACTGCAGATGTGACAAAGCGACAGCTCCTTAAGGAGGCCAGGTCTAGTGCGGTATATTCTTAACCATTCCTGAGTATGTAGGAGTGGGTAGGACCCATAATTTACAGCCGAATCCATCCAAACCTCTACACATGATTTTTTTTCAAGTCAGTGCAATTACTAGCATACGCTGACGACATAGACATCATTGGCAGAACGCGGCGAGCTGTCACTGGAGCGTTTGCTGGCTTTGAAGCTGAAGCGGCTAAGATGGGACTAGCAGTCAATGAGGCCAAAACGAAGTACGTGCTGTCCACAAAATGGGACACACAACACCGGCTGATTGGACAAAACATCACAATAGGCAGGTACAACTTTGAGGTAGTTAAGGAACTTTGTTTTCCTCGGATCCGCTATAACATCTGACAACAACATCTCGTCAGAAATAAAGCGAAGAATTACTCTTGCCAATCGCTGTTTCTATGGACTAGGAAGGCAATTGAGTAGCAAAGCCCTCTCTCGCAACATAAAGGAGACTCTGTATAAGACCCTAATCATCCCAGTCCTGCTCTATGGCGCCGAGGCATGGACTCTATCTAAAGCGGATGAAGTTATCCTTAATCGTTTCGAGCGTAAGATTCTTCGGAAGATTTTTGGCCCTATCTGCGGGAGGAGAAGGTTCAACTAAAAATTATACGAGCTGTACACCGACATTGACCTGGTCAAAAAAATACCCATATCACGTTTAAGATGGCTAGGTCATGTAGAGCGAATGGACCACAATGCTCCGGCTCGCATGATATTCGATTCCATCCCAGAGGGTAGACGTAGTCAAGGAAGACCTCGCCTTAGGTGGCGCGCTCAAGTGGAGGACGACCTCAACCAACTTGGAGTACGAAACTGTAGGCAGCTAGCCAAAGACCGAGCTGGCTGGAAAGGCATGTTGGTTGAGGCCCAGGTTCGTTCCGAACTGTAGCGCCCCTTAAGCAAGTAACGGGAAATTGAACCTCAACGCTTTGAGTTACCAGTCTGACACAACTATAGATACCAAAGGCCACTAAATGAATAAAAATAAGTAGCAAGACAATGTGAAGAACCTCCAAATGTACTGCCAAGTAGGAAGAAGATGGCCTGAGAAACGAGTTTAAAATGCAATAGCTTGCCAAGTCCCAACACAATCCCAAAGAAAGGCAGGTGCAAATGCAACGAAACAATTCAAAACCGGGAAGTCTGATAACGTTTTCTGAAGTCAACTTTGCGAACACCTCAAATCAAACATTAAGGCGTGGGAGAATTTTGGTCTAGGGGAGATCATAATAATCGTCGGTTTAAGAAGAAGTCGAAAAAGAAGAAGAAAAAAGAAAAAAAAAAGAAAAAGAAAAAGAAGAACAACAACAAGAAAAAGAAAGAAAAAAGAAGACGAAGAAAAATGGAGACAAAGAAGAAAGAAGAAGAGAAAAAAGGAGACGAAGAAGAAGAAAGAAATAGAAAGACAAAGAAGAAAGAAGAAGAAGAAAACAATTGCAGTATCGTTAAGCTCATCTTCATGTTCATTACAGGGATGATTTTTTTCCTTTAGTCGCCTTTTACAAGAGGGTTTGGCGCTGTAAAATATTCTAGCTCGTCCCTGCACATGCGCAGCCAATTTCCATTGCATGATTATTTTATTAAAATGATCTTTTCATTGACTGATTTTGTAATTTTTTGCTGCTGATTGTCTGAATAAAATTGTAGTTCTCGACGGGGCTTTTATCAAGTCATGCAAATAATCAGAATTCAAATCAATTTGAACATTTCTAAGTGATTACTCACTCTCGGTTGCTATACTTATTGTTTCTATGGCAATATAAAAAAATAAACTTTCCCACAACAATTGTTGTTCTTTTTTCAACGAACTGATAAAAAAAACATCATCATGCAATTTAATTGTTCATTTTCCTTGGACTATAGCAATGTTTTAATAAGTATAACTTGTCCTATTTTTCAGTTCTTCTGTCTCTAGGTCATTTACATTTCTGATAATTCTAAAAATATAAACTATTACAAAATAATACTATTAGTGTTTAACACACGATTGCCTATCGATCATGTTTTACTGAACGGATTTTTGTGAAACAGAAAAAAATTAAAAAATGATTTCCAATTGCTAGACAGTTCCGGTTGACAATTGCATTTAGTTTATTGAATACAGTTGAAAACTAGAACAAGATTTCTTTGGAGAAGTTAGAAACCCAACACACCAAAACTTTATATTTCGAACCGACTATTCGCTAGCCGTTGACAAACTAACTTCATATAATAAAAAAAAATATTTTTCCAACTCATGTCCAAAGAATAAACTTTCGTGCAATGGAAAATAAACTTTGAAAGAAAGATTTACGTTTCGATATTGGCTCCTGTAAAGAACCACTATTTCAAGAATATTAACGAGTTTAATTAATGAAAACAACAATCATCTGACTCAACTAGTTGACAAGCCTAGTCGCATATCGGACGTCGATGGCCAAGCAGAAAATACTTTTGAATTACTTCTTACCTCTAACCCTGATAAGTGCATTATTAGTTTATTATCGCCTCTAGGCACTTCTGACCATTGTGTCATATCCGCTGGATTCACTTGCCAAACTAATCCAGTGAAAGAAAGAGCTCCTAAGAGAACCGTTTGGCAGTATGAGAAAGCCGATTGGGTCGGTCTCAATAATTTCTTTAGGATCTTTAACTGGTCACTATGCTTCTTAAATAGTGATGTTGACTCTAGTGACCAGATATGGTCACTAATTTCATTGTTTCGGAGATGAGAACTTTTATCCCAAATAGAGTCAAAATTATCAGACCCAAAGAAAACTCATGGTTTAATATAAGCTGTAAAGAGGTTATCAGAGTTAAGGAGGTATGTTTCCGTTGTTACAAAGACAACCCTACTGAAGAAAACCGGAAAAAGTTTAAACAATCCAGGAACGCCCTTATTCGACGGACCAAATTTTTACATTACCAACAATTAAGACAAAAATTCTACAATGTCTCAAAGGTAGCAAACATTTTTGGTCATTTGTAAAAAATATAAAGAACACTTCTTCGTCCTCGATTCCGACGCTTGTCATCAATGACAAACCGTTTGTTAGTTCTCAAGAGAAAGCTAACCTTTTCGCTAAGCAGTTCGCCGCTAGTTCTACGCTGCCAGAGTGTGTCATGGTCCCACCTGTACTTGAGAGCGTAAATGATGAATGCACTTACGTCCCTTCTTTCCAAGGTCATGGAAGCACTTATTAATTATAAAATCAAGAAATATCTTGAGGAACGAAAGCTTCTAAATGACCGTCAGTATGGCTTTCGTAGTAATAGGTCCACTGGTGATATGATGGTTTATCTCACCGAACAGTGGAACAAATCTCTACATCGTTTCGGAGAAAGTAAGATTATTGCACTCGATATTTCTAAAGCATGTGATAGAGTCTGGCACCAGGCCTTTTTATCGAAAATGCGTGCTTTCGGTTTCGATGTTTTTTTTCTTCGCTGGATTAGAAATTACCTTTCAATACAAGTTGTATTGGATGGGTTCAAATTTGATATCTTCAAAATAAATGCTGGTGTGCCCCAGGGCTCCGTTCTGTGTCCGACTCTCTTACTCTCAGCTTTTCATATTCATTATTGGAGTCACAACCGCGGTCTTCGGATGTGGATCTTGAACGGCAACGTATGATAAGCTCATTAAATTCTGATCTTGACAGCATTATCAAATGGGGAATAACAAATCGTGTAGAATTTAATGCGTACAAAACACAGTGCTGTCTTCTGTCTCTAAAGTGTAATACACCTCCCTTGCCATTATCCATGAGTGGTCATCATTTTGATCATTTTGAAACTCTCGGTATGAGCATCACCAGTCACCTCTTGTTGAATGATCATATTTATGATGTTGCCAAAAATGCCGCAAGATGTTTGGGCTTTCCCCGAAGATGTAAGAAATTCTTTTCCCCTTCTGATCTGGCTACTATCTACAAATCATACATTCGTCCAGAACTAGAATATAACTCCTATATCTGGGCGGGTGCTCCATCAACTCACTTGAGTCTTTTGGATGGTATTCAAAGATAAGCTTTCAAGTTAATTGGGGATGATATCATCATTAGAACATTCACGTCCACTTGAACATCGACAGAATGTTTCATGTACCTCTCTTTTCTACCGTTATTTCTACGGTCAATGTTCTAGAGAAATAGCCAGTTGCATTCCTCCCCTTAAACAGTTTCACCGTAATACTCGCGCTTCCAGGAATGCCCAACAATTTACCCTTGAGCCCAATTTCGGTCGTACAGTCAAGTACAGAGATTCGTTCTTCAGCCGTACAACTCGAATGTGGAATCTCTTACCTCACTCTGTTTTCCCCTCCTATTATGATGTTCAGAAGTTTTAAACCAATGTGCATCGGCAACTTCTATTAAACCCTCTCCTTCTTTCCTAAGCTCGCGCTGTGTCCACAGACATCAAGGGGGTAGCCCAAATCCCTTTAGAGTGTGCAAATTATAAAAAAAAATCTTTTTATGTTCTCTATTCGAAACACCAATATTATGTTATTAAGTTTCCATTACATCACACAAATTCTGTGATTGATCGTTTGTGGAAATCATACACTTCTACCTGATCCGAAATTAGATCACAGCGCCGGTTCAATTTGTAAAACAATAGAATTGACAAAATGCCTCTGCGACGAGATGTTATCTAAAATTTGCGTTCAACCGTTTTTAATTTGATTGAAAGCATGCCAGTTGGCATATTTGATTGCATTTCAATCACTCGACAGTCAGTCATTCAAATGTCATGATATGGTTGCAAAAACTATAGGATTACGCCTACAAAAGTCTGATCCGATGGTGGAACCTTAAAGGCGTTTGGGCGTCCATTCAAGCAAATACGTAAACTTGACAATACATACCACACTCTAGCTTCTAGTATTGTCTTATAAAACCAACAACACATAATACCTGCTATGAGGTGTATCTATCCTTACAGATACTTCTGCAGATGAAGATCAATTTCGTCAGATAGTCACATTTATGAAGCATAAGACAACTTTAAGCGACAGTTTTTTTTTTTTTTTTAAGTGACCGGATTCGGCAATACTATATTACACACTTAGGCGTACTGGTTGAATTCGAAGAAAAAAAAAACAAGGTAGGTAGGTAGTAGGCAAACGCCGACGTTTTCGACGCCTACGAACTGGCGAATATTGTGCGGCAATATTACCTAATAAGACCGAAACGACGACGACGACGACGACGACAACGCAAACAGCAAATGTGATCGTTACTTTCCATTTACTCCATCCATCGATTGATGGCTCATGCATTGTTCTTGCGTGACTTGTTGTATCTTATTTTTAATGAATGACTTCAAAGATGCGTAAGATAGTTTCAAAACTAAAGCATTCGCTGTCTCGTAAATCTCTTTGACGACGACAAGTGACCTTACATCAGGTGAGTCATATATGACTATACGTCTTGTCTTAATTCCAATTAGAAAACCCAAAGTCCTTGAGCACATGATTTCTAACAACTTAAATGCGTGCTTGAGTACTGTCAAAGTACATACTCTTTAATAGTTTAAATCATTGAAATGTGTGCCTTAATCCGAATCATTATAGTTAAAAAAAATTCAAATTGAGGTTGGTGGAGATTACTTAAGCTTTAAGTGGATTTTTGTCTCTTTGTCATAGGCTCTAGTCTCTGGTGTTTGTCTTGGCGGAGACACCTCATTATGAGCCATTAAAATTGAGCAAATAATTTGTATCTTTTTTCTTGAGATGGATAGATAGATTGTTGTCTTTGGAACGGCCTTAGAGTGCAAGTCATTTTAAATAAATTTATTTTAGATACGTAATATTTAGATGTTATGTCTATAAGCAAATGACTTTTGAAAGTATCTTATGTGATTGCTTTTCACTTGATAATTGACAGTTTATTATAAAGTTCTGCTGTCAAGAGATAATAAAAGGGTCAGCTCGATAGAATTAGAGCCAGAGGTGTAGTTCAGTGTCATTCAGATATTAAAACTGAAAACGATTACGGTAAGAAATTTACATTTCTTTGTATAGTTTCCACTTTGAAAAAAGTTTACAGGGTGAATTATACGACGCACGGAAAGAAATAAGAAGGGGAGGCTTGTCACCTAATGTAATTTCATTTTGTTCCCAACTAACTTGTAAAAGATATTTTTTTCGAATTTGGCAAGTAATTGATTGTATAGAGCTAGTATAAAGCACACTTTCGCAAGCTATACATTCCAAACTTTGACAGTTAAAAAAAAAACTGATATAGAGCCTTTAAAAGTAAGTCTGGTAAGCTATATACAAAGTTTGTAGATAAGGGTTCAAAATGGCTTCCCAAGTTGTTTATTGAAAATTAACAAAATAATAACTGCTATAAGGCTATCTACGACAGGTCATTGCAAACAACTTGTGCAAAGCTTGCCTTGACAATTAAAGAAGCTGCTATAAGGCATTTAAAACTGAGTTTGACAAACTCTATACAAGGCTTGTATATAAAGGACCAAAATGGCCTGTAAAAGACCTTTCATAGATTTTAACTGAAACTAAAAAAAAATATAGCTGCTATAAGGCTCTGCAGGACAAGTCAATGCAAACAACTTGTGCAAGGTTTGCCTATAAAGGCTATATACACACAACATTAATATTTGTTTTTTCGATGTTATTTTTGGGTAAGGCTTTTTATAACGTTCAAAGCAAGCTATAAGAAATTGCTGTTATTAAAAGGCTTCGGTAAGGCATATTAATAATATCCCAGCATTAAGGAGTCATAAAATGGCTTGCTGAAAACAAACTTATTACATTTCATGGGAAGCTATTTGCTGCTATAACACATGTCAATATAAGTCTTATAGAAGTTAAATCGCTTGCGTAATGTACATCACAAAAATTTTATATAAAGCCTTTTACTGTTTCTATAGTAGTCTGTTAAGAACCGTATAATATGTGGTTAAATTGTTATTTGGGCTCACTCTTATTAAAATAAAATTTGGTAAAAGGATGTGTGACAAGTTGGCACCTGATGAAATTTTTAACAGACTGGCAAACTCTTAAGGGAGCAAATTTTGATCAGGACTTTTCGAATGGTTACCTCTTTCGGATATACAAAAAGTGTGAAGGAGAGTTATAATAAAACAAGACCAATATAATTTGTGTTTTGTGATGAGTTTTAAAAAATGTTTGACTTCTCAGCTTTATATTTATTTTGTATCACTTTTCAGTGTAGATGCGCCAACAGAAGAGAAGGAGTAGAGTCCCCGAACGTAATTCCATAAGCTGAAGTCATAAAAGAGATTAGATAAAAAGAATGATTTATTTTTTAAGACTGGGGGCAACTGTTTAAGTTAGCAACTTTTGATTGAGCAACTAATGATTGATCAACTTTTGATTGAGCAATTTTTTATTTAACAAATTTTTTACTGAACAGCTTTTGATCATGTAATTTTTGATTAGTTTTCTTTTGTTTTCTTATATGAAGAGAAAAAAATCAATCATATTGATCGGCAAGAAAAAAATGACAAGGCACAGCATACTTTAATAATCAAATTTCCTGATAACATTCATGTAACAATTTTTATATGTTGGTGGACAACAGCTGATTTTGGCCGCAAAATCATATTTTAGAGACGAGGATGAATGATTTGAAGTTGAAGATTATTCGCGTGAGAGCAACCAACGAACGACGAAAGAAAGAATATTCGTCCATTTTGACATTTCTTTCACATGACATTTTCTTGTTCATAACAACAACAACGAAGAAAACAAAAAAGGTGATTTTGAGGTAATTCGCACGCGAAAAATTTGTTCCTTGAACTGTGGATCGTTTGTGGAAGGCGAATTCGTTCGTAATCGATTCGTGAAGAATAATTTGTTTTCTCAAATTTATCTTATTTTATTAATTAAAAATTAAATTAAAATTTATAAACATAAATATTCTACTAATATTATAAAAGTAAATTTTTGTGTGTCTGAATATATGGATTTTTAGATGTTTGTTAACGCCTCAACACCTTAACGGATTTTGATGAAATTTGGTATTTAGATGGAGTGCATTGAAAAATAGATAATTTTTTTTATTAGGAAAAATGCAGTTTCTGTGGAAGCGGCTAAAATGTAAAATGGTGTATGCTTAAAACACATCCATAGTTTTCAATTCATCCATAAGACCGCCCTAGTCGGGCAGCACTTAATTATATCAACTCTTTATATCAACAATTTTTACTGACTTAATCATCCACACTTTTGGTTTCTTCCCAATAAAAAAAGACTTTTCGAATATAAATATCAGTATCTATTACCAATTCGGTTATATCTTTTATTTGGATAAAATTCAATTATGGAATGTACCTACATCATGGTTGTCTTTGTGCCAAATATAATTAACCATATCAAACAAAGTCTCAATATCCGTATAGTGACCAAAACTAGGCGTCCGTCGCATAACTTACGAAACCAACCTACGTAATCATAATTATAACACCTGCTGCTGGAACTAATAAATTGCAATTTAAATACGGTTTTCTTTAGCCAAAAACATGGGCAAAATAACTACTACCTAGTCATAATGAATGGGTTTCTTGAACGTTTTCACTCTTAAGATTGGCATTTTGGCACAACTTATGTGGGTAGTTGAATTCGCCTACACCTACGCATGCACTTCCTTTGGTGAGTTATTCAAGTTTTTTTTATTTGCCATATAATTGGCTAACAATTTAAATAACTTCCACCATATGTTCAGTATTTCAATTATATTAATTCACTGGAATTAAATCATAAACTCCGTATGAATCTATTACTATAAAAAACTATTAATGAATGTATCTTTGACCTCCTATGTGAGGTTAATGGCAATATACTAACAACACCTCAGTAAAAAAAATTGTTAACAGAAGAAAAATAAACAAGTCTTTAACAGCATTATGTTTGTTTGTATAAAAGCGATATGACTAATTCCAATATTAATAGAACTGCAATCACAAAAGCCAAGCTTATGCGGTTCAAAGTACTTTTCAATGACCTCATAACCTAACGTCTATATGTCCCATCATAATTCACATATCTGCAGCTAATTGGCGAAGTGTGAAGAGAGAATCAACAGAAAAAAATTGCAAAAAAAATCAATCTCACACCCTACATACATCTTTGTACTACATTTAGATACCGAACTGCAGGAATGCATTTATATTTGTTCTAAACTGTCAATAAAGATACAAAATGAAAACAGGAATTCATAACACTTTAGGAGAAGAATACGAACAAAAAAAAAAAACAGAAAAAGCTCAACGACATTCCTGAGGCGAAGCCTGATTCTGATTCACACGATGCAGCTTCAGCAGCACAAGAGACGAGGAGGTGAACATAATATTTGCATAAGGCAAGCTTTACAAGAGCTCCCTTTGTGGATGATGTGGATGACGTTATATTGATTTAGCAGGAATTAAGCATGACATCAACAGTGGAAGCAGCTGCTGGTGACTCTCGAAATACTTTGCACGAATTCCAAGTTAAATTGAATTAAAGCTCGAAACGTTGCTGCCTGAGTTTAAGTTGTTAATTGATTCCAAGGACCTGAGGTTTAAGCACGATTTGTTTTTTTTTTTTTAACTTTCGATTGACACTGAATATGAAAAACAATCTCATTTGTTTATCAATGGATTTATGATATTTTTGTTGTAATTTGTTTTAATAGTTATGAATGATTTTTTTTTAAATTTTCCTAAACAAACCGAACCAAATTTAGATTTTTTTTTTTTAAGTGATACACTTGACTTCGTGTAGGTAGACCCAATATTAACTGTTTAGGTATTTTTTCTCTGCGTCATACGCAAAAGCCAACTTCTACCGCCCATGTACAAACCAGTTTCGTTACTAAACATATTTTAACTAAGAAATTCCAATCCAACATCTACCGGAGCAGCGCCCAGAAAACCCACTCTGGTGGTGATCCATTCTTCTACATATAGGCATTTTTTTTTCTCAACTTACAGTCATTATTGTAGGTACTGTTAAGGGTACGGTAAGGAGTTTACAAAAAAATTTAATTTAAATTATTTAATTCGCTTCATAAAATAGGTTTTAAGATAATAAAATTTTATAAAAATTAATTGAGCCGTTAACGAGAATGTCAACAGTATGATGAACAATAATAATCTTTAAGCAATTATGCATATATATATAGCGGAATGGATCTAAGAATGGATATTGGATATAAAATTGTGTCCACAGATAAGCAACATAATATTTTGAGAATCTTAAAAAATCTCTTTACTCTAATAAAGCATATATTGAATCATAATTTTCTCAACAAATAGATTAAATAATTTATAATTAAACAAAATAAAATAATTTTAAATTAAATAATAATAACATTAAACAAATAAACTATAATTAAATTATATAAAATATCATAAAGTAAAATAAGATCAAATAAAAATTCAATTAAATAAAATAAAATAACACAACATAAAATAATATAAAATAAAACAATTTATTTAAAATTAAATAATATACAAAATAATAAAACTAAATTTTAAATTTAAATTAATTAAATAAATAAATTTATATTAAATAAATAAATAGAATAAAATGTATTTATGTAGTAGAACAGAAAATAATATGTTTGATTTAAATAGAATAGAATATAAATATCACAGAATAGAAGAGAAATTAAAAGAAGAGAACAGAACTGAAAAAATGATTCTTAAGCCATAGGCAAATTAAGATTTGGTTAACGACAAGAAATAAAGCGATATACAATATGTAACAAGCTTTTGCAGTCTGTGCATAAGGACGGCGTAAATTTTGTCAAATTTTCAATCGCCATCATTCACCATATCATTTGCCCTCGAATTTTGGTGAAAGACACTGGTGAAAGTTTGAAAACCAATTCCTGTATTAATCTAACACGCCAGATTTTTGGATTTTTTTTTTTTTTAGTTTTTTGAGTTCTAACGTTTACTGCAGCAAGCCATAACTATTCCGTATTGAAAGCCAAGAATTGAAAATTGAAACTTTTCTTAAGTAATTTTTTTTTAAATGGCAGCAACCGATATTATTTTACTTTATTTTATAAAATAAATTGCACGACTGGATCGCACGTACTTGCTCATATGTGCGGTCACATGGTCGAATTAATTTAAAAAAATGCACGACTGGGTCGCACTAACTTGTTCTTATGTTAGATAATTGCTTAGTGGCTGCATATGTATGTATATAAAGGGTGGTTTATTAGACGTGTGGTTTTCAAGAAGAAATAAAACGCATATAGTTTAATGTTATGGCCAAGAATTTAGCTTGAATATAAAGATAAGGGTTTGCATTATGTTTTAAGAATGATTTCGGGGAAGAGGCCGCTGCGGCTGGTTCGAATAAATTCCAGCCGAAGCCCAATTTTTCGAAAATCGGGATCGGTGGCGATCTAGTTTTGGGCCCATTCACCGAACGTGTGACGCGCTTGATGGTCGTTCGGCTTCAATTCTTGCACGAGTTGGATTTTGTAAGCCTGCAAACCAAGATCCTTCCGCAAAATCTTCCATAAAGTGAATGGGCACATCTCCACGCGCGATGGCGGATGGACTCATTCGGGTCTTCTTCGATGCTCTGCTCCACCGAAACGAACCATTATTTTGGTAATAAATTTGCACAATTTGCAAACTTGTTCGGGAGTAAGTCTATTCATTATGAAATGGCAAACCAAACTGAGCATAAATCAAGTGACAGCTGTCAAAAAACCAACTCCAAAAGAAGTATTGCCAGATTGAAAACCACACGTCTATTAAAATAAAAAAATATTTTTTTTTGAAAATTCTTTAATTTTTTTAATCAGCTTAAAAGTTTTCTCGGAAAAACTAATTATGCAAACAAAATTGAAAACTAAATGAGTATCGAGGAAAAAAATATTGAAAATAGTTCGACCAGTTTTTTTAAAATCGTTTAAAAAAAAAAAAAAAAAAAACTTTTCGAAAAAATATTTTAAATTTTTTTCTAGTATGTCATTGTAAGGAAATCTGTAGTTTTCATCTGGGAAAATTATTTAAAAAAAATTCAATTAACCCATTTTCAAAATATTTCGAAAACCAATTTTTTTTTTTAATTTTAAAAAATCGAAAAAAAAGTTGTTGAAAATTTTCAAATGCAATATTAATTGAATTAAAAATGACTTCCTGTGTCCAAAATTTTATTGAAATCGGAAGAATGGTTTACGATAAAACCGCATTTGAAAAAACCGGTTATATGAGAGGTACCGTTATAGGACATATTTCGAAAAATTTATTCTTACTAAAAGATGTATTGTTGTAAAAAATTAGCACCCTGAAAGTTTTATCAAAATCGTTAGAGCCGTTTTCGAGAAAATCAAACTTTTTTGTTAAAAATTATATGGCAAGTACCGTTATTTTTCGACTTAGAGAACAAATGAAAAACACCGCCCGAGATACTACCTAATAAATCCTAAATACCAAGTTTGGAGCTAATCGGCCCATCCGTTTAGGCTGTAGAGGCGCGAACAGACAGACAGACAGACGGACGGAATTTCCGGACCCACTTTTTTCAACTTCTCTATTATCGTAATGTCATGTTTGATTGTTAATTTTATTTGCACGAATCCATAACTTGCATTATAGTACCTATAATCGCAAATAAAGAGTCAAAACCACAACACTAAACGGTTGTTAGTTAAAATGGAGAACGCCCTTACACGTCTTGTAGAATAACGAATTTAAGAAAAAAATATTTCGAAAATTGTAGGACGGATTTTGATAAAATCTTGCTTTTCATATTGATTTTTTTTGTTGGTATGCAGTTTTTTAGAGCTTTTTAAATATTAAATTTGACAGAAATCCAAAGAGCCGTTACCGAGAAAGCCAAAAATTAAAAAAAAACTTATATGAAAGGTATACCGTAAAAGAGGGTTCTGATCAAATAATAGTTAGTACCTACAAACAAAAAAAGTCTCAAAATTTTTTTATCAAAATCGTTGAAACCGTTTTCCAGAAAAAATAAGCTTTTCCTTAACCGTTATATGGCAGGTACCGTTATTTTTAGCCCTAAAAATAAAATTTTTAAAACCCCTCTGAGGAATGCCAAAAGAATCACACATACCAAATTTGAAGGTAATCGCTTAAGCCGTTTAGGCTGTAGATCAATATATATACATACAGACGGACAGACAGACTGACAGAAATTTTTTGTAACTAACTTTTTTTAGGATTCTCTATAATCGTAATGTCATGTTTGATTGTTAGAATTTTTTTTACGAAATGCATAACTTGCTTCAATTAGATTGGCAGAGTCAGATTTTTGTTTGCTGACGATATTAGCCTAAGCTGCTCATATTCGTTCCCAGAAACACCATCTTTGCTCTTTCGACGTGGAACTGCAACATCAAAATTTGATAAGCTGAATAAATTCTGATTTAAACAGTATTGTATAATGGAGAACAAAAAACCGAGTAGTTTAAAGCTTCGAAAACTCAATACTTTTGTCGTTAAAGCGTGACTTGCCTCCACCAAACTAAACAGCTTGGTGATTCTCGGTATCTGCATCACCAACAATTTCTAATGGAACATAATGGACGTAGCCAAAAATGCGGCAATTTTGTTAGGCTTTCTACTGAGCTGTAAGAAATTTGTCTATTTTTCTCATCTGATTATTACCTATAAAACCTACATAAGGCGAAAGCTAATATAGCTCCTAGCTTATTTAAGTCTTTTGAATAGTATTCAAAGACGGACTTTTAAAATAATTGGAAACAGGTACATCATAGATACAATTTCATCGCTTGAACACTGTCGTAATATCTCTTGTCTCTACCTTTTAACCGGTACTTCTACGGTCAGTGGAAAGCCAGCTGCATTCCTCCCCCTTAAACAATTCAAAAATGATACTCGCACTTCTAGGAATCTTCATCAGTTTATCCTTGAGCCCACTGTCAAGTGAAGAGATTCGTTCTTTAGCCGTACTGCACGAATGTAGATCTTGGATTGTAATATTCAAAAAAAAAATAAAAAGATTAATGTAGACCGGTACTTCTTTTTAAAATTTCCCCACCTTTCCTAACGCTCGCATTGTGATTTTGACGTATTAAGGGTATAAAAGCTCCTGTTTTACTTGGAGATCCTCTCTCCGAGCACACCTTCGATGTTTTTTTTTCAAAATTCTTTTGGAATAACTTTTAATCAAACTCGGAATTTTTTTAAATTAATTCTGTCTTAATTTATTTGTTAAAAATATTGGCGCAAAATTATAGAAACCCTTTTTTTAATACATTAACTTCACACTACTTAAAATGTTTAGTTCTGCACTAATTATAAATATAAAAAACCCTTACAACTTAAAATCAAATTTGGAAGTTTGAGAAGCTTAAGAAAATTTATGGTTATTGTGAATTTAGGCAGGGTCTGTGTGAAGTTTTATTTTCGAAATGGCGTTTTGTGAGAGCGAGCTGCCATTCTCTCAGAGTTTTTTAGTTTCACACTAAAACGTTAATGCAGCGGATTACTGTTATTAAAAATATAGTTTCACACTAAGAAAAAATCAATTTATGAGTCGTCTATAATTGAAGAAGTACGCTTTTAATGTTAGTGCCAAATTTTATTTTATTTTTTATGCGCAACTTCGTGTGACTCAATAGTCTGCTTAATTTTTTTCTGTGCCTCCGTCTACACACGACAAGACTATTTTTTTTTGCTTTTCATTTTGAAAATTAGAAATAACTACTACAGACGTGTGTTGGCGCAAGTCACCACGTACTAGTCGTGTGACGACGACGACGAACGACGACGTCGGTCGGCAACCAAGACTACGACAACCAAGACCAAGACGACGACGATGGACGTTTGAAGTTTTTCTTTTTAGCCAAAGATACTTACTAAGCTATTCTGGCGCTGCTGGCCACTTCGGGAAAACTTGTGGTATTTCCATTGACTGACCAGTGTGCCGCAGGATACTTACTGTACCCACTGACAATTTATGTTGCTGTTGTTGTTGTTGTTGTTATTGATACAGTATGTCGTGCTGTCGTGGTCAATGCTCAAATAGAAAGTACAACAATTATGTATATCTTTAGACGAGCAAAAAGTGTAAGATTGTGGACAACTGAGTAGGTCATCCCCCTTTTAAATGCAACCTGCTTGCTGCTTAGCACATTGTCGATGGCAAAGTATTTTAATTTGTTCTACTTATTGGAATTCATTTGAACGTCTGTAATAATTAATTCTGTTTGAATGTTTCATTGAAAAAAAAAAGACTTTATTAAGATGGAATGGAGACCCATGTAGGAAGTTTGAAGTTGTGGACTTGAAAATGGGTAAAATCTTAGTAAATATGAATTTTTGGAGACGGTTTCGGATCGGACGACTATGAGGAAGTATTTGGAATGAAAAATTTAAGTTTTTATTGGAAGTTTTCAACGGTTATTTTTTACCCTTAAATTAAAATTCTGAAACAAATTAGTCAGAAAAATCCCAACAGGTGGCGCAGTAGGTGCACATTTCATTTTAAAAATTCTTATTTATGGATTCGATCAGTTTTGACGGGACATTCACAGGCAGAAAGCTGTTGTTGTAAGGGCTAACTTAGGCTATTTTAACTAAACAAAGATGGCGCTGGGGTCGATTATTTTTGAAAATTCTTAGTCATGGACCGATTTGACTCAAAATCAAATTATATAATCTTTATTATCTAAGAAACATAAATAGAATTAAAGTGTCTGTTTGTAATATCAAAATAATAGATTTTACAAGATGCATATGAAGATTATACGTTGTTTATAACAAAAAAAAATTGTTTGTTTGTTCCGACTTATCTCGAAAACGGCTACATCGATTTTGACCGAATTTTCTCAGGCAGATAGGTTATTTTCTGAGGATTAACATTGGCTACTTTAATTATGCACTGTGTCGCCTTGGGTGTTTTTTTTTTAAGAAAATTCGTATTTATAGACCGATTTTGAAGGGACATTCACAAGCAGAAAGCTGATTTTGGAAGGAGGTACTTGAGTTTTGTTTACTATCCCTAGGTAGCACTAGGCGTGCCGCCGCCATTCTACTGTCCCAAAGAAGTTCCCCCGTGGAAAGCTGCTTCGCAACAATGGCCTCACTTTGGGACAGTAGAAAGGCGGCGTCACGTTGCACAATTAGGCTCGACGGATTGGGTTCTTGCCGCTTCCACTGTTCCCTCCTGTTCGGCAAACAAAATTATCGTGCCAAAGTGCAAAAAAAAATAAGGATGGGAAAAGGAAGTAAGAGGAGAAGGATAACTCTACTCTAAAAGGGTAAGGACATGGTTACACAAATCCAGGGATCTTGACGCCATCCAAGGGAAAACGCAAGTAAGTAAAGTGCATTTATAATTATCAACTGAACTAACTAATCTACACAATAAAATAAAATAATAATAAAACTAATAATACTTAACCCATCACCAAAATAAAATAAAAGTAATACTTATTCTAAGTCCCTATGCTAAGCCCTAATCCTAATGCACCCTACTTTTTCTCTCCCCTGGATAACGCCATGCTAAACCTCAGACGCTCTTCAGATGATATTGACGAGGTCTGGCCAGCCCTCCCAAGTATCTGAAGGATATACTTTCTAGGGGGGCTACCTTCGAGAATTTCGTCAAGAAGGTATCGCGACTCCGATCGCCTGAAATTTATTAATATTGTATAATGTGGTTTTGTGTCAAATTGTTCTAAAACAAAATTTTCGAAAAATAAGCAAACCCAGCCCCACCTACGGGTAATTCAAATAGCTTTAGTTATTTCTTTCGAAATGAGCTCCCTTCCTGTGAAAGTCCCGTAAAAATTGGTCCATAAATAAGAATTTTCGAAAAAAAACGACAACATCGCAACCTAGTGAGTAATTATAGCCTAAGTTACTCCTTAGGATATCAGCTACCTGCCAGTGAAAGTCTGGTCTAAATCGGTGCAGCCGTTCCCGAGATAACCCGGAACAAACAGACAGACAGACAGACAAACATTTTTTTAAATAGTGGTTTTTGTTATAAGTACTGTATAACCTTTCGTATGCATTAAATAAAAAGCTATTATTTTGATTTTAAAAACAGACACTCATTTTTTATTTTTGTGTTTAGATTAAGACGATTACATTGCTGGTGTTTAGGTACTGTTCGACCCGATATGTGGCGCTGTTGTCGGGATCCAGAAAATGAATAGTATATAACCGAACAACACCGAGGGGGTCAGTCACCTAAACATTAACATTAACTTTGACATATTTTGTTTCTTATTACACAAATGTCAGTCAGAGTGACTGTGTGACATCATTTACCTAATTGACAAATCTTCCCACAGGATGATGACTTTTATTCAATTTCGTGCTTTGGAAATTAATGTTTTGTTTACCTGGAAAATAGACCTTTCGGTGTAGATATCATTGAAATGAATTCCAACTTGAATTTTAATTGGTCTATGGTTTCTTTCCCATACTTGAAATACATTTAAATGTCAATTTTATTTATTTTAGTATTCAAGCTTCTCAAGAGTTCCAACTATGGTCATAAGCTAAAACAAATATTGTACCAAACAAATATCCAAAAATATCTCACAAATGACACATTACCTGTCACGTCATAGTCGCCAAATATATTTTAGCACTTACCGCCGCAAGCTACCAGACAATTGTGTGAATTTCTTGGTAACCTAATTTGACGGATGTGAGAAAATAAAACAAAACCTTTATTTGTCTTCGTCATCGTTTCTGGTTTTACTGTTGGCGTTTGAATCTTTTTTTTTTTTAATATGTAGGTTCCTACGTGTTTTTTTCTCGGGAAGAAGTCGCGCCTCGAGTATCTAAAGCTGACAAGAAAAAACAACTCCACCCATACAAATGCAGACAAAAAAAAAATGCAAATGCGATTATAAAAAACACCTACTTTGTCCTAGGTCAGTGATATTGGAAACAATATTAAGAAAGAAACATAGAAAATTCTGTAGAAACGGTCCATCGAGTTGTGCTTTGAAACAAACTTTTAAAAATATACGTAGTGTTAAAAATATGTCTCCACAAAAAACATAAAGATGCTCCCAAAATACACAAAACAAACATAATTAGATAGATAGATGTTGATGATAAATGAATAAAAATTAAAAAAAAAAATACCGGCCGGTATCTGGTAGATACGTTGAAATTATTTATACAACATGCGGCAAGCATGGTGTGCGGTAGACCGACGACGACCAATGCGCTAAATTCAGCGTCGATCTGGAAAACTATCATACTTTACGAAACGAATGCATGCCTCATGGTGGCAGATGGGACAGTGCAACCGAGTGCGACCGGGAATAGAAAAATGTAAACCATCTACCACGATAGATATATAGATACAAATGCACACCAAGAAATAAACACTTTCGTAAATATTCATCAAGTCAAGGCGCATACATTCACTCATTACTTCCTGGTTTCGCACATTCAGCAGCAACATACAGAGTCGCACCATAGACGTCGAGATACAATAATTTATTTGAGTTCAACATTTAGAAGCAAATAGAATAGAATATCATCATCATCATCACCATCATCATCAAGCAAAATTTTGTAATTCGATAAAAAAGGGAAAATTGAAATATGCGTCTGGCATTCCAAATGAATGCAGCTTAGTTCGAATTGATTTTTAAATTGATTTTTGATGAAAGTTTCGATTAAAATTTATTAAAATCTTCTTCTTATAAGGCAAATGTATCTTTGAGAAAATTAAATCATAATTTCTCGAGATTTAAGTCGGAAATGAAGATTAAATGTTAACATTTGTTTTTTGATAATCCAACCACATGAAACGCTGGGTGTGTCCAAATGAATTGGAAACTTCTTTATTTGCATATTAAACACATTTATGATTAATGTGAGTGACTTATGGAAATTGTTGGTTTATAAAAAATCCGCTTACCAGATTTAAAATATTTGTTATGTAAGGCTCATATCATTTCCTTTGTGAATGCCCCAGCCGTGCCCAGACCAGAAAATTAGCCTGGGACAAAACTTTGCCAACGAACTGGGCAACGTTTCAAAAAAGCGACTTAATAACATCCTGAAATATATTGCTCAAGATGGTTTAAAACGTTCCCAGCACCTAATTTTCTATTGAGTTCTCTTCTGTTTCCAAAACCCTTCATTTCTGTCATTTCTTGGGAACCGCAGTGGATAATTTGAGATCCGAGAGATGATGCGGCTAACCAGCGCAGCGTTTGGAAAAAACTCGGAGAAGCACTTCTGCACACTGTGAAGCTATGACGAAGACCATTGTTCCGGTTCTTCAGACCAACAACGGAGTAAAAGGCCTTTTTATCGCAAAATTATATTAAACCTTGATCATGTAAGTCCTGCTTTATTGTGCTGAGCCATGTACTCTTTTTAAAGCAGATGAACTCATCGGACGTATCTGCCTTGACGGATCTTTTATTCAACTTGAAAAAGAGTAAGAAGATAACCTCAACTAATTTGAGTTAATAGCGGATTCAATTAGAGAAAGTCTCTTACTACAAAGTTATAGCTGCCTATCGTGATAATTTTTTTCAAGAAGCCGAAGTTGGGTGTCTCGTCTTGATAACATTATATACTTAGTTTTGCCCCAATTTACACTAAACCCATCTTGGCTGCTTTCATCTCAATGCACACAAGCGCTATTGGCATCAATTTGTGTTCTTCCAATTATGTGAAAATTGCCCTTCCCGTAATCTCTTCTCTTCTGCTCTAGATTAAGGATTTCATTGTATGTCAGTCGGGTTAAGTTCAGCACTTTAAAGTCAGATTCTCTGATGAGATTTTGGCTACGTTTCCATTGGTTCTTAATTCTTGATGTTAGTGATAACGGACTTCTTAGGAATTAGGAGGTTATTCGATTATCGCTTGGAAAAAGGAACTGGCCGTCCGACGTCAAATGTCTACACAGGTAATGGTACACCTCAATGTTTGCCCCTCGCAAAGAATACACATACATGATACTGGGCAGTACCTTGCGTCGATGGCAATGTGGTCAATCTGGTTGACAAGCAGTGGAAAGACTTTACGTGAGTACCTGCCGATTATGGCTTAATCTCACGGTGGGCCTACCCACTTTGGAGGCACCTTGAGGCTTAACAGTGTGCTACCGAGCTAGGCTCGTGTAATCAGCTGCGGGGCTCCTGTTAACCCATGGTGCCTAATTTTAAGCCCTAGGTAAGGCCTCGTTCGTCTCTCTCGAGACGCACTTGTAGATCGACCCCATAAAGCCGCTGGCCCACCAACCAGTAAAGCAACAGATCTAAGAAATCCTATCAACCACAGTGAAGACCCGGACTATCGCTGCTGCCCCGCCTAGAAGCTATGTGTTACTACACCGATCCACGAATGATCGATCATGTGTAGAGCGCTTAACTAGACTTGGTCTTGGAAGACTTTTACTTCCGGCAACCCGGCCATAGCATTTATAGAGACGAGTTATATAGAGCAATGTGCAGTTTTAACATCCCTGCCAAGGTCGGTAAAGACCTCACCGACACCTTTGAAGTCAAAAAAGATTTAGACAAGGCGATGCGCTATCATGCGACTTTTTCAACATCATACTTGAAAGAATAGTGCAGAACTCTCACACCAACACCAGAGGCACGATCTTTCAAAAGTCGGTCAAATTACTCGCATACGCCGACGATATTGACATAATCGGAAGAACGCAGCGTGATGTCAGTAGCGCTTTTGTGAGTATTGAGACGGAAGCGGCAAAGATGGGTTTAGCAGTCAATGAGGGCAAGACCAAGTATATGATGTCATCAAGAAGAGACACCTAACATCGACGTCTTGGACAAAACATAACCATAGACAGCTATAACTTGGAGGTATTTAGGGACTTTGTCTACCTGGGCCAATCGCTGCTTCTTCGGGCTTAAAAGGCAATTGAGTAGCAAAGCCCTCTCTCGGGAAACTAAACTGTACCTTTATAAGACCTTCATCATTCCAGTCCTGCTCTATGGCGCAGACGCATGGACGCTGTCAAAAGCGGATGAGGACAATTTAGGCTATTTCGAGAGAAATATTCTCCGGGTGATTTTTGGTCCCATATGCATAAACGGAGAGTGGAGAAGAAGATACAATGAAGAACTTTACCGGTTGTACAGCGACACAGACCTAGCCAAAAGAGTAAAAATTCAACGTCTCAGATGGCTGGGTCATACAGAGCGGATGGACATCAAATCTCGCAGTAGAGGAAGACCGAGACTCAGGTTGCGCACACAAGTGGAAGATGACCTCAACCGACTCCACGTGCGAAACTGGAGACAGCTAGCTAGGGACCGAGCTGTAGCGCCACCTAAGAATAAGAAGAACCCGGTCATAGAATGAATTCTTACACCTATTCTATAGGGCGGTGAGATTAGAGGACTCTTACCTCAGGCACTCACAACCATAGGCCAATTCTCTCATCCCCGAACCTATAGAGGAGCTGTAAGCAGGCTCTTAATGCTGGCGCTTTCCTGTCCTTAGGCTTGTTCTGCCCCCGTACCTAAAGGGGGGATATTTTAGCAGACTCTTACTGCAGGCATATCCATACCGTGGGCCTATTCTTTCATCCCCGTACCCACATTGGAAAATCTGATTAACAGGAATGTTCAGATGTAGGAAGTACGTACTAGCCGCCTTCCTTCTTTTTCTTTATTTAGCCAATAACCTTTATGGTAATCAATGGTAATACCATGTCCAATTTACTGACCAGTATTTTGGACTCCTCGCCCCAACCCAATCAAAAACCCCCAAAATCCAATAATATTCACTTATGCCCTTAATCCCCAACAACCAAAGAAAATGTTTTCCTGAAACCTGATGCTAAGCTAAAACAAGTTGCAAAGTCAAAATCAAACTGCGCATTCGAATTATTAATTTTTCCAAGTTTCTTACCCCCCCTCCCCCCCCCCCCAAAAAAAAAAGGTACAAAAACAGTATTGCCATTAAAGCCATGCGGGCAATAATTTAAGCTTAACTTTGAATTTAATCGTTTTATTTTCAATAAACAGCGACTGCCATTTAAACTAAGTCGTTCTAAACAACCATCATAACCTGATTAATATTTTAAACCCTATACAAGACGCCTAATTTATATATCTTAATATGGACTTAACACTTGCCTTCACCAATACAAAAACAACAACAAAAAAACCACTCGAATAATGAGAATCTATTCATAGTTATTAATATTCTCAACAATCATTTCAAAACTGGCGCCCAATGTACCAACAATTAAATTACTCATCGTTCATTCATTAAAAAAACTAAATTTATTTCATTCATTAATTATTTATGTGATGAATAATTTTTTGTTTATCGCGCGGAGAGGAGGAAATAAGCCGTTAATAACCGCAATGCAATGCCTGCCGCCAAGCAGAACGGCAGAACCCCCAAGGTCAAGGTGGAAGCAACATGTTAGATAATAAAACAAAACGCTTGGGGGCGTGTGCGTCAATGATTCACATTTATTGTGTGTGTACCTTAATTTGTTTAAAATTAAGTTTAAAACAAAATATTCACCAAGGGAACACCAAAAATGGACATGCACCTTCAATATTATTATTCCTTTTGAAGCAACAAAAATCAAAGCGTTTTTTTGTTTATCCGCCTTTTAAAACTGTTTAACACTGCAGCACACGATTAGGCTTTCCCCCTAATTAACTCGTATCTGCAAACGATTCCAAACTCGGCTAATTAGCTCCAATTCACATGTTCTGAGGAAAAAAGATAAGAGAAACCATCGAACACAGCAACAATAGTAAACCTCAGAAACACCCATCCAGCCAACCCGTGCAGCCGAAGCCGATACATCAAGTTGAGCGATGGGCGATAAAAAGTCAATCGTCGTCGGCCATGTAGCATGTAAGTGATTGGCAACACGCACATAGCGAAAGGCATTATAAACTTTTTTTTTTTTTGTAACCGTGCTGCCACCTCTGGGAATCCAACAAAACTAATTTCAATGGTGAAACTACATTGCCGATAAAAAAGTTTCTGAAACGAACATACAACTTTGGTTTAGATATTGGATAAGTGAAGTTGTTTCTGTTATTATCCGGTTCCGGTATTGTAGTGCTCCAAATAGGGTGGATTGTTTAGTCGATCGTGGAGATGAGTTCAAATGCATATTAAATGGGTCATGCCATCGTTATGAATTCACTTAAAATTCTTATCATGAATACTACAATTGGTAAGAGATTCGTCTGCAATTGAACCAGAAGACAAATTTGTTGATAAATTTATTATCAACAAATTTATCTTAAATTTGACACTTTTTTGGAGGCGTACTTTAAAAGATTTCAATGGAGAAATGACCTGCTTATGTAGATTGGATAAGTGATGATAGAATAAATAAACTGATATCAGTTATTTTCGGTAAGAAAAAAGAAAAAAAAAAGGTTAATCATTATTTTTATGAAGGTGGACTAAACAGAAAGCTGACCCCCCTTGCGTTGCTCCGTTATTTAAAGGAAGGATGAGACGGAATTACTTAGGTATTATTTTTTTTTTATTTTTTTTTATAATCTGCGCGCACTCAAGAGGTTGTTACTACCCTTATCATGTATTAACACAGTGCGAGCGTTTAGGAAAATTGGATAGAAGATGAAAGGAGGTACCGATGCACATTGGTTTTGAACGTTTGTCGAGCAGGGTAAAGCATTCCACATTCGTGTAGTGCGGCTAAAGAATGAAATTAGGCTCAAGGTTAAATTTATGAGCATTCCTAGCGGTACGAGTATTACGGGGAAAACTTTTAAGGGGAGGAATGCAACTGGCTATTTCGTTGGAGCATTGTTTATAGAAGAAGCGATAGAATAAGGAGAGACAGGAAACATTTCGAAGATGTTCTAGTGAATCAAATGTTTCTGTTAAATCCTTATTGCCTATCATTTTCAAAGCATTTTTCTGGATTCTATTTAGGAAACGCAAGTGAGTAACAGGGGCACCTGGCCAAATATGAGAATTGTACTCAAGCTTCGGGCGAATGTACGCCTTATAAACAGTAGCCAGATCTAACGGGGAGAAGTATTTCTTGCATCGCCTAAGAAAACCTAAACATTTCGCAACATTTTTGGCGATGTCATATACATATGTGTTCATTCCACAGAAGGTGGTTTGTGATACACATACCTAGAACGCAAAGCTGTTCAGTTTCCTCGATGCAAGTACCAATCATGGATAGTGGCATGGGGGGAGGTTATTCTTTAACGACAGAAGGCAGCATTGAGTTTTTGAAGCATTTAATTCCACACGATTAATATTTCCCCATTGAACAATGCTGGCCAGATTAAAATTTAATGAACTAACCATACGTTGCCGTTGCAGTTCCGCATCCGAAAAACAGGGAAGTGAATGTGGAAACGAGTATGAGAAGCTGAGGGTACTGTCATCAGCAAAACAATTTAATGGATTAGAAGTCTCAGCCAAAAGATCATTGATAAAAATAAGGAAGAGTGTCGCAGACAGAACGGAACCTTGGGGTAGACCAGCATTTATTTTGTGACTATCAGACAGGAACCCATCCATAACAACGCGAATTTGACGTTCCGAAAGGTAATTTCTAATTCATCGAATAAGAGGTTCACCGATTCTTGATGCCAAACTCTATCAAATGCTTTCGAAATATCAAGTGCAATAATCTTACTTTCTCCGAAACGGTGTAAAGATTGATTCCATAGTTCGGTGAGATATACCATCATATCACCAGGTGACCTATTGCTACGAAAACCGTATTGCCGGTCATTTAGAAGTTTCCGTGTCTGAAGATATTTCTTAATCTGATAGTTTATCAGAGTGCAATAGGTCGGTAGTTAAAGGGAGATGAATTTTGGCCTTTTTTAGGTATGGGCTGGACAAATGCAGTTTTCCATCCTCTTGGATAGAGGCCTGTAGAATACGGCAGGTGGAAAAGCTTACACATTGGTTTGCCAGCGTGGAATCACACCTCTTCAGATCTATAGGGGAAATACTATCACTACTAATATTGTTTATGTGCCTATAATGTATGGAAAGGTGAAGGCTCTCAAAATATAAATTGACTAAAATGGTTTATTTACTGTATCAAATTATCAAATACAGTCTATGATTCGAGGCCTATCCTTTAGTTCAATTGTTAAAAGTTAGCAAAGCAATCATAACAAAAAATTAATTTAAATTTAAATACATTGTACTGTTACTGTCAATGTTTTTTTATGTTTGGATATTTGTTCCTGAATCACGTTTCAACGACTTGACGGATTTGGATGAAATTTGGTAGGTAGATGGATGTGGTGCTGGATTGAATAATAGACTACTTTCTAACCCAACAACATGCACGGTGCCTGTGGGAGAGGCTTAAATGTGAAATGATGTATTGTTTGTTTTGTCGATTTTATGAATTTTGACAGATAGGTGGGTTGCTGAATTAACAGAATATGCAGTATACTTTTTATCCCGAAAAATTCACCATTTCTTGTGTGAAAAGTCTAAATAATTTTCTTTAACGAGTTTTGATTTATATAATAAAAATCATTTAAAAATGAAGTACGATTGACACAAGCTCCCAGACAGAAGCTCCCAGCTCAATACCCATCATCGAAATCGCAGTCGCGGGTAGAAGATGGTATAATAGCAAATTAAAAAAAAAATGGTCACGACGAGGTCGCACATACTTGCCCTTATGTGCGTAATCACATTGAAAGGCTTGATCTTTGAAAGAAACAAGTAACATTTACAGCTGTGGTCAACTAATTAGAAACATTGCTGTTCTACTCACTCTATATTACGTAGGTTACATGTTGTTTCAGACTAGCATAATTTTTAATGGTTATGTTAGTTAAACGATTTTGATAATCTTCCTATTTTTCATGTTTAGTTAAAAAAAATGTTTTTTCCTTACATTTTTTACCTACACAGTTTTTTTTAGAGTTTATTTCTTACTATACAGCTAATCATAACATTTAAAATAAAATTTATTGATTAGTTTTAAAAATATTGAAAATTTATATATTAATCTAATATTATTCTCTATATAAAAAATATATTTCAATTGGATGGATTTTTATAATTTTTTTTAGATAAAAAGAGACGTTTGCAGATGGTTTAGAAACAAAAAAAATTGAAAATCCGTCCTGTGGAAGTTGAAGATTTTTTAGCCAATTGTACAACCTGATAGCAACAAGTGTTTTTCGTTAAGATTTGCCTTCCCATTGAAATTTATTTGATAAAAAAAAAACATTGGCTGCTCCAATTTTGACGGGACTTCCACAGGAGATAGCTGGTGTTTTAAGGAATATCTAAGACCATTTAAATTATCCACCAGGTGGCGCAGAGGTAGTTTTTTTCCGAAAATTCTTATTTTTAGTTAGGTTAGCTGGTAGCCTGGTAGTTTCTAATAAGGTGCGATTAATAGCGCTGTTGTTGGGATACAGAAAATTAATTTTAAACCCGGGTGGGTTTGCTATCTGTATACATATATAAAAATCTCATGTCACGACGTTTGTCGTCAATAGACTGCAAAACTATTGAACCAAGTTTCATGAAATTTCTTATTAGGTGTGTAATTTGGTCGAACTTGAGGCATAGGATTGTTTTTTCTCCATTATTGGACTCAATATTGTTTTATTGCAAATTAAATGAGCCACAGTAACGCGTGACCGGGTCTGTTGGTTATCTAATAAGAAACAGTTTTAGTTAGATTTGATAAATGTTAACATAAATTTACAATTTAAAGCTACGAAGTAAATAAGTAAAAAGTAATTTTATTTTATTCCAAGTTGCGATGCCACTACCCGAAAATCGATTGTTGAGTTGTGGAAGCTCAATGTATGTTGCAGAGCTATTAAAAAAATAAGCATTAACAAACGTTTGAGACAAAAAAGGGCCCGAAAGACTGCTATCTTAAAAGAAAAATCGAAAAGAAACCCAAAAAGCAAGTTCAACTGAAACATAACGGCAGATTTCAAGTGTTTCGAAAATTGTATTGATAATCTTCCTATTTTTAATTTTTAGTTAAAAAAAAATACTAAATTAATATAAATTATTAAAAAATCAACAATACGCAGGTTTTACGAGTTTATTACTACTACTGATACTTTTAAAAATATTGAAAATTCAAAAATTAATCTAATATAATGTAAGTATATGAAAATGAAATGAAATGAATGCATTGCCATACCGTTCAGTCAATACAAATGAAACTTTATCAGCTTATTGCTTGCCATTACGGGAAGGTTATATGCGTAGTAAAATAAACTTCCAGTATGTGGCGCGCATTTCGTACCGCAAAATGTATTAGAAAGAGCAATATAAAATTACAAATTAATTAGTGGCTGAAAGAAAAGAGGGTTAATGAATCTATCTCATCCCATAATGAAAGTTCTTGAATGGTTCGATTAAGGTGGCGCTACAAAATAAATTAAAAAAACATGAAAAGTGTACATGTCTTTAAGAAATAAACAAATGTAAATCTTATTGATATACGTAAAAGAATAAATTATACTATCTATACTTAAACTATTATGTCGGCCAAAGCGAAACTTGTCACAACCATTAATAATTTTCTTTAATTATTTTATCGTTTCTTTTATAAAAAAATGTTCACTCGAATTAGCCAGCTGCATTCCTCCCCTTAAAAGTTTCTCCCGTAATACTCGTCTCGCAAGGAATGCCCATCAGAGCCCAATTTCGGACGTACCGTGAAATATAGGGATTCTTTTTTTAGCCGAACAACACGAATTTGGAATAGTTTACCCGGCGAGATTTTCCCTTGCCATTTTGATCTGCAAACATTCAAAACCAATGTTAATCGACACCTCCTATCTCTCCCCTCCCCATCTTCCTAATGCCCGCGCAGTGTGTTCTACATTAAAAGGGAAACAGATGGTCCCTTGTGCGCGCGTTAATTATAAAAAAAGAAAAAAAATCTGGATCTAATAGTTATAAATAGAAACAAGTTTTTTTTCAAAATTTTCAGATTTAATTTGTCAAGTTGATTCTTTTTAAACATATTTATAGAAATCCAATGATATGTTTTTTGAGAAAGTAAAAAAAAACCTTGATAAAATAATAGCCAATACCTACAAGAATTCCCTCAAAAATTGTCATCAAAATCGTTGGAACCGTTTCCGAGAAAATAAGCTTTTCCTTAACGGTTATATGGCAGGTACTGTTATTTAAAGCCATACAAATTAAATTTTAAACAGCCAGAAGAACCACACATACAAATTTTGAAGACAGTGTGACAAACACACTGACAGACAGATAATTTTTTGCCACTAACTTTTTTAAGCTTCTCTGTGATTGTAATTTTTTTTTATTATTATTAATTTGCACACGCTAAAGGGATTTGGGCTACCCTTTTGATGTCGGTGGACACTGCGTGAGCTTAGGAAAGAAGGAGAGGGTTTAATAGGAGTTGCCGATGCACATTGGTTATAAACTTCTGAACATCATAATGGGAGGGGAAAACAGAGTTAGGCAAAAGATTCCACATTCGAGTTGTACGCCTGAAGAACGAATCTCTGTACTTGTCATGTTTGATTGTTTATATCAAATCAAATCAAAATCATATGTTCAAACTCGTGCTTCAAAATCTAAACAAAATCTAAACAAAAATTTCTTCATACGTCCTTTTGCGTCAAGATCATCGGTAAAAAAAAATAAAAAAAAAATATAAAAGCATTTTTTTATTCATAAATAAAAAAAAATAAACAACAAATAATGAAATAATATATTCTGAAAATTTAAATGAAAGGCAATGTGTTTTTAAATTTGTGTTTTAAAACATTTAAGGTAAGTAAAATTAAATTAATTTTTAAAAACTACCCAAAAAATGTTAAAAAGATTTAAAATTAATTCTTAAAGCCACGTTTAATGTATGGAAATCATCAACAAATGAACAGAATTCTTTGGAAAATATGCCATTAGGACACATTTTTTTTGGCATGTACTGTATGTTCCATCACGTGGGTCTGGGGAGAGCACGTTGGTATACAGAAAATGCCAAAATGCCGACGCAACGTTGCACTTTTATTCTCTTAATTCAATTGTAACTTTCTTATCAAATTCTACTAAAAAGCTTTTTTTTTTATTCTCAAGAGCGCCACCACCCTGAGCGCAAGCACTTTCTTATAAAGAGAATGACAAATGGGAAAAGTATGTTTCTTTAGTTTTGTTTGTGAATGAACAATTTTATTGATTCGACATTTAGATAGATAGGTTTGTTTGTTTGTAGATAGAAGAAAACTCGTAAAAATAGAGGTTTCACCTAAATTCCTCCTATCGGGATTATTTTGGAAAACATGTTGGAAAAATGTTTCTGTATTCAAACTATTGTATCTAAACATGTTTACCAACTACATTGGACTACAAAATGTTTCATATGGTGGCAATCGCAGATAGATAGATACATCCAAATCCATTGAGTTGGTTGTTCCACCTAAAGACTTGTAGTAGAGTTGTGGCGTAGCCATTGTACATATTAACGTGTTTTTTCTAACTGGATCAGGTGAAAGAAAAAACTACACCACAATGCACTCACATCACTTAAGTTGGAGTAAATTATTGTGGTTGTGTTGCGTGTTACACCAACCATGTAGAAAAATTATGTTTTTTTTTTTATTAATGTTGTTGTTGTAATATTACATTTTAGCTCCTGCGTTTGGTTTGACCCCTCTCATCTAGCCAACAACCAACGTAACGCATGCACCGGCAACTTTTGCAACTAAGCAAGCAGTAGGTATCTCCCATAGCCCAGTGTTGGGAGTTGGGACATTTGATGTAACTCAAACTACATCGCCCAAACAACTTGCATCTGTTTCTTCGCGGCTACACTATTAACGTGTATTTTAACCGTTCACGTTGCTTTATCCCGGGGCAATGAACTTTTTTTTCCTCTGCATCGCCGTTCAATTTTTTTTTTTGTATATTTCATCCGATGGAATATTGCAAGTTGAGGTTGATTTTCTTCTCTTTTTCGCTCGTGTGGCGCATTTTATTTTTGTTTTCGTACTTTTTTTTTTGCAAAAAATCTTGCGCATGATTCACTTTGGCACTCATCGTGTAAATACACGGAATAATGTAAGGAACTCGTTAAATTGGGATAGGTTCAGGGACAATGCCACATTTAAAAAGTTACAAGAACAAGAAAAAAATGATATCATGTTTTTGCTCCCCTTGTTCATTTAAAAAACATATATGTAGTTCACAAAGTACATAATATTATGATGATGTCACTACTAGAGTATCTTAAAGGACAGAAAAGAATCTATTTCATGAATTAAACTCTCTCTCCATCTCACATGGTAGAATTACTCTTGGCACGAATAGTTTAAAATACAAAAAATTTAATTAAACTAAATTGCTAAGGAATTATAAAGTCGAAGGAAGCTAGACCACGGACAGAGAGTCAAAGCCAAAAGATACTTGTTTATCTAGTCTAGTTTAGTTCAGATAGTTGAGTATCTGTGCACAATTAGATTGTTTTTTTTATATATGATTTTATTGCTGGGAATTGATCAATGACGGAGGAGGAGGTTGTGGACGTCATTTTGTGTGTAGCATTTAATTGTGGGAAAATTAAGTTGTGAATTGATGTGGCATGAGTTGCTTGAATGGATCCATTTGTACTCTATTTTTAAAGTCTTCCTTTAATAATCAATCTGGATCTCGATACTCAATTCAAAATTTCCTTCTGGAAAATTCAGCTAGTTTTTTTATGATGACGAAAAACAAGAACAATCAATATATACCGACAACGCATCATAAAAAAGTCTAAAAATAAAGCTTCTTTCTAACTAAAATATGAGCCATCTATCACCATAATCTGTATAACTTCGACGGGGCATAACACATTTTTAATGTTCTTTTGAAATTTCAATGAGTGATAGGCAATGAAAAAATTGAAAATTGGATTTTTAAAAATAACATTCAGAAATTAAATTATGGTATTCGTTACCTGTATTCTCGTTAAGAAAGAAATCAGTTTATCTTGAAAAATAAATATCAATGTATACTAATCCGATTTAACAGGAATATTCGGAACTGAAGAAGGAATTACAGCTGAAATTCTTAAAATTAGCTTAGCATATGTACATTAATGGATTATTCTACTGATTGACTTTGGACGCAAAGTTAAAATGGACAAAAGTACTTAAAAACTGAAAAAGAAGCTTTAAACAGTACACTTTTTTTTCCTTTTTTTTAAAATATTTTTAGAACTTCAATCCAAATTCTTGAAATTGTTTATTGAATCAACAGAACATTAACTATTGCAGTATAGTTTACAAAAAAAAAAAAAATCACTACAGTAAACAAAATTCAAAATGTTTTTGGTCATATCTTAATACCAAACGGAAATCACTTGGAGTTCCTTCTAATGCATCGTATAAAGGTGTCTCTTCAGATAATGTAAATGATATTTGTAACAGTTTGGCATCTTTTTTTTCAATCAAACTTTGTTGAATTAGGATTAAATAACGATAGTATTTTAAATATTAGTTCTAGTATTGATACAGGAAGTCTATACATATCTGAAGATGATGTATTGATGGCTTTGTCATCTCTAAGCAACAGTTTTACTATTGCACCGGATAATAAAAAACCGGACATTTCTCCATCTTTCTTAAAATTTTGTAAATTTAATCTAGCTGTCCCGCTCTGTTATATCTTCAATCTGTCTTTGAATCAAGGTATTTTTTAGATACTTGGAAGCATTCATTCATAACCTTTACATAAAACGGGTCCTAAGGGATCTGTAGAAAATTATAGACCTATTGCCAAACTCCAACTGATCCCAAAAGTATTTGAGGCAATAGTGAAGAATAAACTTTATAAAATAGTTCGTAACCATATTTAGATCAACAACAACTAATTTATCTCTATTTTCTAATTATTGTCTTTGTGGTTTGGAAAACCCTTTGCAAATTGACATCATCTACACCCATTTTGCAAAGGCATTTGATCGAGTACAGCATAATGTTCTCGTAATGAAACTTGAGCTGCTTGGATTCCATTCCGCACTCCTTAATTGGATTAAAAGTTACTTGGTTGGTCGGAAATAGTATGTAAAAATTGGTAATGTGTTGTCAAAGGAAATAGTTATGTTTGACTTTAAAATGACCTTTTCGCTTCAAATAGACCATGTTATTTCAAGAGCAAACTCAATGTTGAGTTTTATAATTCGTAATTCTAAGTTATTTGAAGACCCTTATACTATAAAAACACTTTACTTATCCCTAGTAATACTGCTGTATTATATGGAACCCGTACACCCAATCAAGTATCCAAAGGATTGAAAAAATTCAGAAAAGATTTACTAAGTTTGCCTTGCGAAATTTTTTTTATAAATTTTGAATCTTAACCGCCTTATGAGACCAGATGTGCTTTAATCGACTTTAAACCTCTATTAATGAGAAGAAAATTGTATTCTGTATATATGATAGGTACATAACTTTATATATATGTAGTATATATAAAGTTATGTACCTTGATTGACGAAATAAATGAAAGTTCCATATATAAACCTGAGCAACACCTGCCCGTCACGCTAGTTTTGTAAACAAAATAATAATTTATTACAAAGGGCTACCGTCATTTAAACAATCGTGAAAACGTTTTTATTTCCTCAAAAGATAATCTTAAAACGAAGCCGCTAATAAAAGTTTAACACAGATTCTATTTAAAATCGATTTTATAATAAACGATAAGATTAGGAAATCAAAACAAAACAAATCGATCTTTGTGCTTGTAATAGTATTTTTTGGTAGAAATATAAACAATTTGAAACAGTGTTAAGGAAAACAACTTTAAATAAAATTGTTGTCATTTATTAAAAAAAATATAATTGAAAAAAAAAATAGTAATTAAATAAACTTGCATACCTAATTTTCTGAGTCTAAACGAGACAAATATTAAACCACTTTTTTGATTCAAGTAGTCCAAATAAATATGAACTATTTATTTATTTAATAATCTGGTTTTATCAATGATCAAAAGCTTGTGACAAATCTCTAAAATATTCCGCAGCATTAGTATTGTTCCTCGAATTGGTAATGACTTTGTTGTCCACCAAATTGAATGAATTGGGAGAAGTGTTAATAAATTTTGAATTTAAATGATTCTTTAAATATTTGTTTAAATTTCTTACAAAAGAGTCAAAACAAAAACAAAAAAATGACCTAAAAAACTTGACGATACAACAAATGATTTGGCTTGATGAATCGATAGTTAATGTTTTAATTTAAAAATAAAAATTACATACTTCACTTTGGACAGCACATTATCGTGTCAATAAACAACACTGGTGTGCAAAATTAGAGAATCCAATTTAAATGTAAGAAAAGTAAAATATTTAATGGAAATATTTTCATTCAAATAAAAAAAAAAACTAAGCATACTAAACAAGTCAAGATAACAATCAAACATGACATTACGATGGTAGAGAATGTAGTTTTGGAAAAATATTGTGTGCCTTTATAACAATATGTAGCCTTAACGCCTGAAGTACATAATTACCTTCAAACTTGGTATGTAATGATTCTTTAAGCATTCCTCAGAGGGGTTTTTAAACATTTTAATTGTACGGCTTAAAATAACGGGACCTGCTTATTTTTTTATCGAAAACGACTCTAACGATTTTCTTTAAAAAAATTGACAGAATTTTGGTAACTATTAGCCATCATTTAATTTTATTAAAAAAAGCAATTACCAAAGCGGTTTAACGTTTTTTGGAACTTTCGACTTTCTCGACAATTCCTGATTTAATTTCTATCATATGCTATGCTTGAATAGATCTAGGTAGGCAATAAGAATATATTTTTTTTTTACTTGCGATTATATGTACTATAATGCAAGTTATGCATTTGTGCAGATTTAAACATTTTGAGATAACAATCAAACATGACATTACAATGATAGAGAAACATATTTGAGTTACTGGCAAAATTCTGTCTGTCTGTCTGTACGGATGTATTTTGGACTGCAGCCTAAACAGTTGGGCCAATCGTTTTCAAATTTTGAACTTAATGTTATTTTAACATTATACAGAGGAATTTTTTCAATTTTTTCTTAGCTCAAAAATTAACGCTACTTGTCATTTTACCGTTATGTAAAAGCTTATTTTTCTCGAAAACGGCTCCAAGAATTTTTATAAAAAGAAATCAGCGTACTACGGTAGGTATGCTGTATGCATTATATTTCACTGAAAAAAAAATAATATGGTAAAAACGGGTACCTCCGGGCCGGTTTTTTTTCTTCGACTTTCTCGAAAACTGCTGATCCGATTACAATCAAAATTGATATTCAAGAAGATTTAGGTAGCGTAGCCTTTGTAATTTTGCATAATTTTTTTTTTTTGGAAAATTTTATTTTGTAATTTTAATAATTTTTTTTTTTTTTAATCAATATTTTCAAAACGGGTAAGTAAATTTTTTTTTAATTTTGTTTTTAAATGTACGTTATTTTTGTGCTTAAGTTGGTATCCTTGAATTATTTTTTTTTTAATTTTTTAAAAAATGTTTTAAAAAAACCGTTTTATTTAAGAACGGCTCCTATGATTTTGAAAAAAAACCACACTTTTTAACATTTTCTAAAGAACTAAAATGGCGTTTAAATTATTTCACCCAATACAATTTAACGTACTTTATTCGAACAATCAAAAGTCATAAAAATCGAATAAATGCTTTGATATTCACTTTAATTTTCTTTAATTTTATTCTACAATGTGACCGCACATATGAGCAAGTAAGTGCGATCCAGTCGTGCATTTTATTTACTATTTATAACAAATTTTTAAAAAAACTTTTTTTTTTTTTAATTTGCAATTAACTTTAAATCATTTTTTTATGATCAGTCGGATGGATTATAATGAACTCTAAAGCCCTTCTTGATACATTCCTTGAAATATTTAAAGCAGTTTAAAAAAAAATTGGCTTTAGTGCGTTAAAAAAAAGTTTATTAAAAATTTTCAATCAATTAAAGAAAGGAAATTAATTTTTAAAATTGTTCTTATGTAAAATTATAACGGTAGGTAAGGGTTTATTGCATTATTAGTGAAGTTTTTTGCTACAATGATATTTTTTTAATAAAAGAAGCTATTTTAGAGAAAAAATTCGTTAAAGATTTACTTTCACGGTGACCTGTTTTTTTGGAAAATAGAAAATCGAAAAAAACAATTTTTGTATTTTTGTTACGGTTTTGACGGTGGATTTATGATAAAAATATAGAAATTCGAAAAAAATGAAAATGTGGGTATACATACTACTTTAGCCTTAAATGCTAAAAAAACGTGAATAACTCGGTATAACTTTTTTATTTATAAAATTTAAATTCATTGGCGCGACAGTACATTTTTATTTATAGCCCGATATATTTAACATATTTTTTTTCCGTATTCTACATGAGAAAACGAACAATTTAAAAGAAAAAAATTTTGTTCACCATTGTTAATTTTTTTCACATTCTTCAAAACATGTTTTTTTAGTATTTAAAGCTAAAAAAGTACATTGTATACATTTTATTTTTTTCGGATTTTGATATTTATATAAATCCGCCATCAAAATAAAACAATTTAAAAAAAAGTATATAAAATTCATAAATTTTTCGATTTTTCGTTATTAAAAAACCAGGTGACCGCGAAAGTAAGACCATTACCAAAAATGCAATTCAATGTTATCCCAACAGACACATAGATTGGCACAAGAACGGAACTATCAGAATAAAATGTCGCACCTTCTCTGTCCTCGTAATGATATGTTTAATTATCACCTCGGGATCAATTTTTCGAAAATGCAACCCTTCCCTTAGAGCACATTATAGTATATTACATGAACAGCATTTGTAATTTGTATTAGGTGTGGTGTGGGAGCGGTTGGAAATTCTTGATGCAGACATCATGCAACAAAAAGGATTATGCATTCAGGAATCAGACAATCAGACCAAAAAAAAAATTCTCAAAAAGCAGAATAGCTGGATTTTTTGTTTATTGAAAAACCACATTAGAAGAAAATTTGTTTTGGAGTATTAATAAGCACTAACAGCTACAGTTGCAAGTTCGTTTTGTTTTTTAAGTGTAGCAAGAGAAACCTGCTGAATGCTGTTACACCTATCTATTAACAATTATTATTATTCTTAAAGATTCTAAAATTATCGGATCGGTCATGAGTTTCGAATGATTGTTTTGACAACCTTTATTGACTTTTTCCCCTTTTCCATTCCGTCGCCCTCAAACAAACTGAATGTGGTTCTCGATTTTTTTTTGTGAATTTTAGTGTTAAAATATTATTAAAAACATTAAATCTTTCTCAAATTAATAATAAAAAATGGGCACGACTGGGTCGCACGTACTTGCTCTTATGTGCCTAATTACATTGGAAGGCAAGATCTTGGACAAAAACAAATAACATTTACATTGAAAGTAACACATTTTGAACTTATAAAACCTATTAAAACCACAAAATACTTAACGGTTTTTAGTAAAAATGAAGTACGCCACCATAAGCCTTAAATAACAAAGAATTTATGAAAAAAAAGTATTTCGAAAATTGTAGGACGGATTTTGATAAAATCCTGTTTTTTATTTTTAGTTTTTTGAAAAAAAAAATACTTTAAAATTTTGGTATGCAGTTTTCTAGAGTTTATTAATATACATCCATAGAGCCGTTACCGAGAAAGCCAAAAATTAAAAAAAACCTTATATTTTTTTTAATAATTAACGCGTGCACAAGGGACTATTTGTTTCCCTTTTTATGTAGAACATACTGCGCAGGCATTAGGAAGATATGGAGGGGAGAGATAGGAGGTGTCGATTAACATTGGTTTTGAATGTTTGTAGATCGAGCATTACGGGAGAAAGGTCCTGTTAATAGACTTTTCCCGTTTATGTGGCTCTAATCAAAAGATAGCCAATACCAACAGAAAAATTCACAAAAAAATTCATCAAAATCGTTTGAGCCGTTTTCGAGAGAAATGTGCTTTTCCTACGGTCGTATGGCAAGTACCGTTATTTTTAGCCCTAAAAATAAAATTTCTGTGCTTAAGAGATGTGAATTTTTCTGCTATTGTTTGGTCGCATATCATTTTCAGAGCTCTTTTTTAAATTCTATCTAGAAAATTCAAGTGGAGCACCTGCCGAAATATGGGGATTATAGTCTAGTTTTGGTCGAATATATTATGCTTTATTTAATGTAGCCAAAACCGTTAGGGTTGTGGTTTTGACACTATTTATAAATTCAGAGCGTGTTTTTTTATGTACGTAAATGTTACTTGTTTCGATCAAAGCTCTTGCCTTCCAATACGATTAAGCACATAAAAGCAAGTACGTGCGACCCAGTCGTGCCCATTTTTTAAAATCGATCCGATATTAAACAAACATTTAGAGCCGGTATAAAATGAATGCGCTACATTGTCTACATTTTGATTGAATTCTTTGTACAAAATTTAATTGAGAATCTTTGAAGAATCTTTGAAGAATCAACGTTAAGAAAAAGAAAACTAGTAAAAAGTGTTAACACAAAAAATATAAAATTCATTAAATTAAATCAAATAAACAATTTTAAAAATATTTATTAAACTTCAAAAAAAATAATTAAAATACATTTTAATGTAAAAGGAATGCTTATAACAGCATAAGCCACCAGGTCATTTCCATACAAAATTTGGTAGAAATCAAATGAATCGTTAACGAGAAAATCGAAAAAAAATAAAATATAAAAGCTTCCTTTTATAAAATTAAAATAACAAGAATTTAGCATGACAATTGCATGAAAAGTCCAATTCAGCCTCAAAAACGGACATTTTACTATGGGCATGGGGCATCAACTGTGAAGTTGAAAGGAACACTTTTATGCTCTTCTTAATGATGACAAAAGTGCATATTAATATTTAGTCAATTACTGCTAGATTCAAGAAGGTCTTGGAGTTGCAGGGTCATTTGTATTTGTGTTAGCCCTAAACTAATGAAGATAAAGAACTCGGATTATTATTCTTAAGACGAACAAGGCATCTAGGGACTTGATGGCATACCTGCCAAGTTCCTGTATCTTATTTTTTCCCATTTTAACAGTCAACATACCAAAGAAAGGCAATCTCAAGAATTGCAATAACTGGCAGGATATATTCCATTTTGTCCGTCTTCCCGATGTTAATGGCAACTATTGCTCTCCGGCAAATAAATTGCAGCATATTTAAAGACTCAGAGGTATATAAAGCAGCTTTTCTTAGTGGTCAATCATGCGTCATCACATTAACACCTTGCGAATCGTATTGGAACGATCAGCCGATTTTCAATCACCACTGTACCTTATATTCCTTGGGCTTGAAAAATATATCCACCCTGTTAACCGTGAATTCACATGGAGATCGTTTGACGGGAGAGTTGCCTCTGAACTAATTTTAACCCTTAACACAAGATATTTCGATACGCACACTGGAGAGTTTTTGGATTTGAAGTATGATCTGATAGATAAGGTTTCAAGATGCGTATTGTCACAAAATCCGGTCTTACTGACCATCAAAGATGTAATAACTACAACAGTGGGTACAAACAAACACTGAGCATCCAAAATTGAACTATCTGGGTAGTTTTATGTCACTCGATTCTCGAACGGACCTGAGTTTCAATAGTTAGTTGAATAAATGAAATCCGCAGTGCATTGCATATTCTTTCCCCTGCCACTACGCATCAAGTTAAGGCATTTTTGAATCAAAAGTGAAAGTTATTAAAAGTTATTTCCAAAAAAAAGCCAAATTCGTCTATCGACTTTTGTCCACCACTGTCAAAATGAAGAATTGACAGAACTAAGATAATTATCTTCTTAAAATTATAAACATTAGTCTATGGGTGAATTATTAAGTTTAGAATATACTTTTACTAGTATCGGTAAGGTAATAACAACCTGCAACTAAGTCGACTATTAATTTATGCGACATTGACATTGAACTGTATTTCGTCATACTTCAAAAAAATTGTTGTTTTTTCAAAGTAGGTATATCAACGCATAAACATTTCAATTACAAATAAATTACTGAATTAAATCAACAATTGAAATACGTGTAGGTATAACCGCGCCACCCAGATCCAACAACGAATCACAGCGTGCAACACCATCAGTGAATAGGGAGAAAAGTGTGCCACTGACTGTCCCAACCCAATGGCCCATTGGGGGCAAACCGTTTATCGTATTTATATATATTTTTTTTATTATTATTTTACACTACAGTGGACGCATGAACAGGAGGTATTATCAACATTGTAACACTTCGTCGTCTCTGTTCTATGCGGTGCGTATGAATATATCCAAGAACTTCGTCAAAAATACAAAAGTTTCGAAACAAAGCCAACGTTGTAGGTATAGGCTGTCGCTCATGCATTCTAAATGTGTGAATAAGATTTCTTAAATTAGTACCTGACTACCTCGTTCCTGACGACCGAAACGCGCCACGCCGATCGGCCATTTGGAACGCTTCATCCTCAGCCCCAAGAAGTACACCGACCGCTGCCTAACAGTAAGTCAAGAAATATGTGTAGTTTTTTTAAAAATAAAGTGTGCTTTTTCTCGAATTAGCATATAAGACAGCAGCAAGCTGATCCATTTGGATTTGACTCTAAAGTCTAAATCAAAACCATTTGCAATTCGATTTGTGTTTGAAAATAACGACCGACCGGCCGGCCGGCATGCCTGCCATCATGCCGCATGGCGTGGCACTTAAATAGAAAATCGAATGCCTCACTTCATGAACAAATCTTTAAAAGATAAAGCAATTGAAACTGGAGATGGAGATAAATAAAATGGCTTGTTTAAGAGATTGTTAATGAACTGACGGTGCGTCGCCTGGTATCCATGAGATACATTTTCAATATGTAATTATCTATGGCACTTGTCTTTTTTAAGTGAGAATGTTCAAATCAGATAAATGCTGCTGGCTGGCCGGCCGGAGCAGACCGTTATAAGAGTGTACTTTGGAATATCAATTAGACATCCAACACTTGAGAAGGCTGCTGCTGGGAATGGCTATAATGGATTAATATTTATATCAATGACGTTACTTGCATCCGTCACCTTCTGCTGCCCATACCAACTAATTAAACTAGAGATAAATAATTAGCATATATATAAAGCTTTCGTGAGCACACTCAAGGGTAAGCGAATGGATTCATTTAGTATCGACTTGTTGGTGATGTGAGTGAACTTTTGCCAAAAAAAAAAAAAAAACACCAAAATGAATACAAATCTTTAAGACTGGGTCGCACAAACTTGCTCTTATGACAAGCCTATAGGAATGTAGGTGGATATGTCATTAACCTACTACCGTATTGAAATATTTAAACGATACACCCTTTTCCACACAATTGTTCGACAAACGTCAACTCAAACAAACCAACAAATGTGTGATATATTGAAACAAATGTTAGCTTTATAGATTACGCACATAATTGCCGTCTTTGTTGGCTGAAAAACCAACAACAGACACCAAACACTCCGCTAGAAATTTAAATAAGGTAACTACGGACTTTCCGTGACTGGAATTTTAATAGTTAATTCCCTCTTGAACAGCAAAAAAAAAAAAAACTGATTCATATCCTAAACAATCGGGCATTCGATGACTAGTAGTCTTGAGAAGGAAGGAAGCCAACACGTGGCTAATGAATTGAGTGTGTGATACCTGTGTTCGAATGAACCTATAAGATACATTTAATATCTTTTATTTAGTTTTATGGGAGATTTTTGCATGTGAGGAAGAAACTCCTCGAGCACCCAGATCTGCACCATCTTGTGGCAAATTCATGTAATTGGACTTGGCCACAAAATACGCACATAACCACAGCATAGAGGCAAATTCTAACAAAATTGTTTTATTTTATTATTCTTTCTTGTTTAGTGGTTTCCGGTTGGATGTGCAACTGAATTTGTTGCTACATGGATGAAATAAAGAAATAAAACTTCTAAGAACAATTATGTACACACTCTATGTATAAATACGTTTTAACCTACAAATATATTTTAGCCAACAATGATCGAAATCATCTGGAAAAACAGGGTTACCTTGTAGTATAAGTTTTTATTTTCAAAAGATACACAACCTCATTATTGTCAAAGTTTCAAGTTTTGAGATAAGAGAGATTGCGGAAGCGCTATCGGCTGCTGTTTAAAAGAATTCAATCATCAAACATTGTTTTTCAAATGTTCAAACAGAACCTTACTTCACCTATCTTCAAACAAACAGGGACTGACTTCCTGTTCCTATCATAGATTTTGGTAGAAACAAAGATTGGCTATTGAAAGCATAGTTTCGCAAAGAACATTACAGTTTAGAAAAATTGTAAACCTTTCTTAGATAAAATTGTTGCGTTTAACCTTTTTTAACTTCGCAACTCCTCGTTGAAGACGATTTTTTACAGCCAAAATTGGGGCAAAATTCGCCAACTTGAAGTCTGTGAAAAGCCGAGTTCTTGCGAAACGAGTGCCTCGGGTTCTGCTGTACACTTTCACGGGCTGTGACGATATTATCTAAAAAAAAAACGGAACCTATTATATAACTGTTAAGGAAATGCTTATTTTCTCGAAAACGGCTCCAACGATTTTGATGAAATTTATTGGTTTTTTTTTTGTTGGTATTGGCTATCATTTTATCAGAACCAAATTTACGGAAAAAGTCTATTAACGGTACGTTAAAAATAACGTTTTTTTTAATTTTTGGCTTCCTCGGTAACGGCTATTTGGATTTCTGCTATATTTCTGCATATAAAAATTTTGTATAACTTTTTTTCTAATTAAAATTAATTTTTGATTTTTTTTTTTTGAAAAATCAATATTTTTAAAACTAATAAAAAAAATTAATTTTAAATTTTATAATCACATAAATAAACTTTTAAAATTTCAAAAAAAAAAATTCAAAAAACTAAAAATAAAAAAAAAACAGGATTTTATCAAAATCCATCGTACAATTTTCGAAATATGTTTTTTATAAATTCGTTATTATGCAAGACGTGTGATTGCGTACTCCATTTTTATTAAAAACCGTTAAAGTGATGTTGTTTTGACACTTTTTTTGAGTGCTAGTGTTATACGTCAATGTTACTTATTTTTAAAATTTTATTCGACGATGTGATCTCATATATGAGCAAGTACGTGCGATCCAGTCGTGCAATTTATTTCTTTTGTTTATAATTAGTTTTTGAATATTTTTTTTGGAGAATTGAATATTTTTTTTTCATAATAAGTAAGTTGGTATATTTTAAACTAAAAATAAAATATATTTCTCTCATGTGCGTCACATTTTCGAATAAAATTTGAAAAATATTAAAGGAACTTCAAAGTTTTGATTCGATTTTTCTGACTTTTGATTGTTTGAAAAAATTGCGTAAAATAGTTTTTAGCGGAAAAATGTAAACACCATTTTATTTCTTTAGAAAATGTGAAAAAGAGTGCATTTTTTTTATCGTAGGAGCGGTTTTAAAATAAAATGTGTCAACTTTTTTTTAAAAAATAAAAAAAATAATTAAAGAATGAAAACTTAAAAACAAAAATTACTTAAATTTAAAAATAAAACTAATAAATAAAATTCAAATACCCGTTTTCAAATTACCAATTTTTCAACAAAAAAAAATTAAAAATAATATTAAAAATACAAAATTCGAAAATATTTTTATGTCAAATTGCTTTCGCAATTGTAATCGATAAAGCAATTATCGAGAAAGTCGAAAAAAAAAATGGGCACGACTGGGTCGCACGTACTTGCTCTTATGTGCTTAATCATATTGGAAGGCAAGATCTTTGATCGAAACAAGTAACATTTACGTACAAAAATAACACGCGCTGATCTTATTAATATTGTCAAAACCACAACCCTTAACGGTTTTTTAGTAAATATGGAGTATGCCATCACACGTCTTGTATAATAACGAATTTATGAGAAAAGTTTTTCGAAAATTAAAGGATGGATTTTGATAAAATCCTGTTTTTTTATTTTGTTTTTTTTTTATTTTTTTTTTATATTAGTATGCAGTTTTTAGAGCTTATTAATTTACATGTGATAATAAAATTTAAAATATTTCTTTTGATTAGTTTTAAAAATATTTATTTAAAAAAAAAAAAATTCAAAAATTATTTTTAATTAGAAAAAAAGTTATTTAAAATTTTGATATGCAGATTTAATTTGGCTACTTAGATCTTCTCAAATATGAAATTTGACAGAAATCCAAAAAGCCGTTACCGAGAAAGCCAACAATTAAAATAACCATTATATGCGAGGTACCGTTAATAGACTTTTCCCGTAAATTTGGTTCTGATCAAATGATAGCCAATACTTATAAAAAAAAATCTCAAAAATGTTCATCAAAATCGTTAGAGCCGTTTTCGAGAAAAATTAGCTTTTCCTAAACGGTCATATGGCAGGTACCGGTATTTTTAGGTCTAAAAATAAAATTTAAATTTTCTCTCTTTTCCCAAAAGAATCACACACTTAATTTGAAGATAATCGCTTAAACCGTTTAGGCTGCATCTTGTTATACATACTGACAGACAGACAGACATTTTTTGCCAGTAAATATTTTAGACTTCTCTATGATCGTAATGTCATGTTTGATTGTTATCTTATGCACGAATGCATAACTTGCATTACATTATAGTATCTTTAATCGGAAGTAAAAAGCAGGATTTTATCAAAATCGATCCTAAAATTTCCGAACTACTTTTTTTTTTATAAATTCGTTATTATTTAAGACGTGTAATGGCGTAGTCTAGTTTGACTAAAAACCGTTGAGTGTTGTGGTTTTGACCAGTTTTATCAATTGAGACCGTGTAACTTGTCTAGTTTAATCTTACTTTTTTTTTTGAAGATAAAGCCTTTGCATATGATTAGGCACATAATAGCAAAGTTCGTGCGACCCATTCGTCGTGTTCATTTTATGAACTAACAATTTATCTTGGTGTATAGGGCACAATTTTTGAAATTTGCCAAGTAAAAGCTTATATAGAACTTATATTAGGCAAACTTTAGCAAGCCATGCATTTCAAATTTTGAAAATTAAAAAAATACATAACTGCTATAAAACCATCAAAAGTGAGTTTGAAGGGGAAGGGTAGGAGGTGTCGAATAACATTGTTTTTGAATGTTTGCAGATCAAAATGGCAAGGGAAAATCCCGCCGGGTAAACTATTCCAAATTCGTGTTGTTCGGCTAAAGAAATTGGGCTCAAGGGTGAACTTATAAGCATTCCTTGCGAGACGCAAGCATTTATTTTGTGGGAATCAGACTTGATACCGTCCAATACAACTTGTATTGAACGGTCCAGAAAATAGCTTCTAATCCAACGAACAAGAGTATTATCGATCCCAAAAGCACACATTTCCGATAAGAGAGCATCATGCCAAACTCTATCAAATGCCTTGGAGATATCAAGAGCAATAATCTTACTTTCACCAAAGCGATGTAAAGATTTGTTCCACTGTTCGGTAAGATATGCCATCAGATCACCAGTGGAACGGTTGCTGCGGAAGCCATACTGACGGTCATGGAGAAGCTTTCGATCGTCGAGATATTCCTTAAGTTGACGGTTAATCAGCGTTTCCATGACCTTAGAAAGAAGGGATGTTAGTGTTATGGGTCGGTAGGAGGAGGGGGATGATGGTATCCTTTCTTAGGGACAGGCTGGACAAATGCTGTTTTCCATCTGGCTTTGCCAGTGTGGAAGAACACCTCTTCAGAAGAATCGGGGTATACCATCCGGGCCAGCGGATTTGTGTATATCGAGATCTTTGAGAACCCTTGCTACTGTACGAGTGCGGAAAAAATCTGTCCCATGGAAAAATTTCCATTCTCAAGTACAGGAGGGGCACCGTTGCTGTTAGGCAGCGTGGAGCTGGCAGCGAAATGGGCGGCGAGAAAGTTTGCCTTCTCTGAAGAGTAAACAATTAGTTTGTTAGTGTCGATGAGCGTTGGAACCGAAGATGTTGAGGAGGTTTTAATATTTTTTTACAAATGACCAAAAATTTTTACTGTCTTTGGGACACTGCAGAATTTTCTTTAGGCTTGATGCTTTTTACTCTGTTAGGAAGAAAAGCACACGCATCCCTAGAAGAATCACATTTGTGATCATTTCAGCACTGGCATCAATGTCACTATCACTAGAAGCATAGTGACCAGTTAAAGTTTCGGAAAAAAATATTCTGGCCTTGCCAGTTGGCTTTCTCATGTTGCCAAACGGTCCTGATGGGAAGTTTTTCTTTGACTGGATGGGTGGAGAACAAGAAATTAGCTGAAATGACACAATAGTCTGAAGTGCCAAATGGAGAAGTTAAACTAATGGTATATTTATCAGGGTGAGAAGTAAGAAACAAGTCAAGAGTATGGGCGGCTTGCCCGGCAACATCTTGCATACGGTAGTCGTTAAAGGTAACGTGAAGTATATGATGGGTAAGGCCTTTTTATGACATTAAAAAACAAGCTATTTGTATATAGCTGTCAATAAAATGGCTTCCTGAGCCAAGCTTATTAAATTTCATGAAAAGCTATTTGGTGCTATAGCAGTTAAATAGCTTGCGCAATGTGAGGTAAAATTACTTGTATAAGGCCTTTTACTGTTTCTCTATCAGCCTGAAAATAGCTTGTTTAGAAACTTATAAAAGTTTAATTTTTAGTTGAGCGAAGTCACCCGACTTGTTCCTAAAGGATTAAAGCTGAAGAGTCTTTCTTTTCAACAGTGTGTAATAATGATGAGGATGACATAATTTTTTTAAAAATGTGAAATCCATCTCTTTACTAAATCTTTAAATACTTTCAATAAAACTGAACTTCGTTTAATTAGTTTTTTATTAAGTTTTAAAAACATAAATTTGCACCGATGAAAGAGAATGAACGCCAATGCTCGGGACCTACAAATTTTCGAATACACCACAAGGCACAGTTAAGAAGAGGAATAACGTGGACTTAGGTGGCGCCCACTAGGAGAAAAAATAATCAATTAACTTCACGTGCGAGACTGTAGAGAGCTATTTAATTACCGAGACAGTTGGGGCACATTATTGATTAAGACACTACCTCCGCCCTCCACCTCTGTCGACCGACTAAGCAGGTTGCAGGTACCCAATTTTAACTTTTCAAAAAAAAAAATCAATTTTAACTGGGCTATACAAGTATCAACAACCGTTATTTTCAATTATTAAAGGTATAATGCATACGCATGCATGTATGTATGTGGATAAACAAAAGATTTTGTTGTGGTAACGCCACATGCCAATAAAATTGTTCAAATTAAAAATTAAAAGTCTGTTCATACAATAAACCACAGATCAACAATTTTTATAACTTTTGTGTGCTTAACTGACACTTGCCTAGTATTTTATTCTTAACCACTTTACTTATTCAAACATACCTTGTTGGCACTGATAGCATTCAAAATTGAGGCAGCGTTATAAAGAATTTTGAATTAATTTGAATTTTTTGAAAAAACCATCTTTCAACTTCTTTCGGCAATATTTTGATAAATTTCGTCATTTTCTTCTCCAAAAAATTATTATACTTTCACATTAAATACATTGTTTCACCGACAAGTCGATAATCGACGACTTTTCATAGATTTTTGAAATTTATATATTTTTTATAATTTTTTGTTTGCAAAGTGTCTATATACAAAGTAGGTATAAAAAAACACTTACCTGCTATTCTTAAAACAGCCCGATCAGCTGGGTCCAATTGCAAAATACTCAAGGGTTTGTCCTTAGCCCATTCGCTAAGGCTCTCCCGATCCATCATAATGTTCGATGTGCTGCTGGTGGATGCATAAATTCTCCGTTTTTTATTTCGTAAATATTGCGGTGTGGACGCCGTGATTGAAGGTTAATAAATATGGATGCACTCCGTTTGCTGCTCCTTCAAAACCTTTCTATACGTATTAACTACGTATTTGGGTTATGTTGGACGCCTCCACCGCCAGTTGGGCGTAGAATTTTTGTTTTCTAAATTTTCTATTTTAAAATATTTATTACTTTTTACACACGCTTATAATTTGTTTATAAAACAAAATTTAAAAAAACACAAATTATAGTAATTTTCATTGAATAAAAATGCTTTTATTTAACATCGAACACAAATTATGATTTTAAGTTTGCATAATGAAATTTAATATTCAATTTTTCACATCCACGAGTTTGAAAAAAGAAATTAAATTAAAATTGTGTAAACAATAAAAATAATGCTGTTTTGAATTGTTTTTTTTTTTTTTTTATTGATTTATTATAAACAATTTCATTTTTACTGAGAAATATTTATAAAATTAGGAAAAAACTTTGAATGGGAAAAATGGATGCCGAAATATCTGAACAAAAAAAGAAAACAATAATTCTAGAAAATCAACAAGAAGTAGTAGCTGCCAATACCAAATCCTTCCAAGAAACGATCAAAGATCAAGAACTCAATCTTTGGATACCTAATAAAATAGGCGCAACTGGGTTAAACTCTATTGTTTTCATGTTCCTGTCACATTGTAAGCCTAGATTGAGTAAATCGACTGAAAATGTAATCCAATGTTAGAATCAGAATGGAAAAAATGTCTGAATCTGTACAGAGATTTTCACATGGTGTTGGCTGATTTCCAACTATTGGATCTGATAGGATAGGCTGCCGTAATTCAATGCGGAGTTTTATATATGTACGAGTAAATTGGAAGCATCTGAAATGAAGATAGTTTGCCAACAGAAGGAACTGCGACAGCGGTGCAATAAATAAGTAGATGTTTGCTGGCCAACCCAGAAATCATGAGATCGGTTTTCAAGCTGGGAGGCAATTTTTCAAAACTAGTGCAAGCTAGATGCCGTCCAGCACTTAATTCAAAAAGCAATAGCCCGCTACGTTCCAACTCTATCACAGAAAAACCGTTTGGCAATATGAGAAAGCCAACTAGGACGAAACTTTAACTGGTCACTATGCTTCCTCGATAGTGACATTGATGCCAGTGCTGAAATGATTACAAATGTGATTCTTCTAGGGATGTGTGCTTTTATTCCTTACAGAGTAAAAAGCATCAAGCCTAAAGAAAAGTCCTGGCTTAACTCTGAGTGTAAAGAAGCAATCAGGCTCAAAGAAGTAAGTTTCCGATCTAACAATATTGAAAAATCCTCAACATCTTCGGTTCCAACGCTCATCGACAATAACAATAACAAACCAATTGTTTACTCTTTAGAGAAGGCAAACTTGCTCGCCGACCATTTCGCTGCCAGCTAACGCCTCACAGCACGTTGCCCCTCCTTTACTTGAGAATGTAAATTTTTTCACGGGCCCGGATGGTATACCCCTGATTCTTCTGAAGAGGTGTTCTTCCACACTGGCAAAGCAACTGCGTAAGCTTTTCCATCGCTCCTACTCTTCTGGAATATTTCCTAGAAGATGGAAAACAGCATTTGTCCAGCCTGTTCCTAATAAAGGTGACAAATCCCCCCCTCCCCCTACCGACCCATTGCACTAACATCCCTTCTTTCTAAGGTCATGGAAACGCTGATTAACCGTCAGCTTACGGAATATCTCGAAGATCGAAAGCTATGTATCTCACCGAACAGTGGAACAAATCTTAACATCGCTTTGGTGAAAATAGATTATTGCTCTTGATATCTCCAAGGCATTTGATAGAGTTTAGAATGAAGCTCTGTTATCGAAAATGCGTGCTTTTTGGATCGATAATACTCTTGTTCGTTGGATTAGAAGCTATCTTCTGGACCGTTCAATATAAGTTGTATTGGACGGATTCAAGTCTGATTCTGAAAACGCCAACGATATTGACGTAATCGGAAGAACACAGCGTGATGTCAGTAGCGCTTTATTAAGTATTGAGACGGAAGAAGCGAAAATGTGGGTTTAGCAGTCAATGAGGAAAAAACCATGTATACGCTGCCATAAAGAAAAAAGACACCAAACTTTGACGTCTTGGACAAAACATCACAATAGATAGCAATAACTTTGAGGTAGTTAGGGTCTTTGTCTATGTGGGCTATGGTATCAACTCAGAGAACAATATCAGCGCCAATATCAAACAAAGAATAACTCTCGCCAATGAGTAGGAAAGCCCTTTCTTGGCGAACTAAAGTGTCCCTTTATAAGACCGTCATCACAATAGTCCTGGTGCAGAGGCATGGACATTGTAAAAAGTGGATAAGTATAAGGACGTTTGAGGTTGTTTCGAGAGAAAAATTCTCCGAGTGATTTTTGGTCCTGTACGCACAAACGGCGAGTGGAGAAGGAGATTCAACAAGAACTGTACAGCGAAACGGACCCAGACAAAACAGTAAAAGTCTAACGTCTCGGATGGCTAGGTCACATAGAGCGGATCGACATAAATGTTCCGGCTGGGGATTCCATCCCAACGGGTCAGCGAGAAAGACCGAGATTTAGGTGGCACATACAAGTTGTAGAGAACAAGAAAAACTGAAGGCAGCTAGCTAGGGACCGGCCGACTAGAAAAGCTTATTGACTAAGGCCCACCAGGTCTACCCCGGAATATAGTGCCACCTAAGGCAAGGTAAGGTATCTTGAAACCTTCCATCAGATTTATCGTTTTGAATGCCGAAAAAATAAAGAAATGATAAAATATAAATGAAAGAAGCAGATGGCTTCCTGAAAAACTTCAATTGACATTCGTTGTAAAAACGGAAAGAAACAATTTACATAATCGTAATAGATTATAGTTAAATAATACCGAGTTCCCAGTGGTCGTAATTGGTAGAAGGTAGCTAGTTTTGCCAGTTACAGATATTACTGTTTTACAGTTTACAATATGCATTGCATTTTAGTTAGAAATAATTCCAATAGGAATGCAATTCAGTTTTTGGTTATGAGTAACTTTAAGGTGACTCACCGAAGCAAAGAAGAGGTGCAATCACCTGCAGATGCAGTGAACCTGGATATAGCCCTCAATTCGGTACAAGATGATGGAGGTGGACGGCGATAGAATGCAAAACTTATAAATTCATTGCAAACATGAAAAAGAATGCGCTTCCTCCAAACTATCGAAAAAGTTTCAGGAGGCTAAGAGACATGGAATTCGAGGTTGGTCGGTTTGCACCTCACGTATTGATCATAAATTATTTCAGCAATCAACATGAATTCGCAGTAAAATGATATCATCCTTGAAGATTTGGAACTGCAGTTAGGCCACACCTAACGGATATCGTTACTTGCACCAAGGAGAGCTTTCTTTCAATAAAATCCCAATTCTCCTTTCTTTCGGAATCTAGTAGGTATGGCTTCGGTGGAAGAGGAACAAAGTGCCAAACAGTGACATAGATCTTCACAGCGATGATAAAGAAGAATTTAATGGACATTTAAGATGGCAAGATCAAGTCAAAAGAATAATCTTTAATTTCACTCAAACGCAGTTAAAGAGATGTGGAGCACACAATTAGAATACGGACGTAACCAACCTAGAGTGTGGAATTAGAAGCAGCTAGCTAAAGCAAGAGTTCGTTAAATTTTTGTTGGTTGATTTAGCCTTCAAATCAGAAGGAACTCTAGCGTCCACCTAGAAAACTTTTAGGTAAGTACAAACTATCTTAGCTAAGCCCATGAATAGTTTTATTTGTGATAGTGATAAGATACTACGCTTAAGTGTGGTAGCACCAAAAGCTTGGAATTATAGATCTAGGTATTGCACGGTTGCTATCCATCCGATGATTTAACGAAGGCCACAAAACCTTAGCTTGAATTAACTACCTTATGGTATAAATTCAATATGTACCAAGATATCCGGTTTTCCTTCACCTCCTGGCATTTACTATCATTAGCCTTTTTTAAAATGTAGCCTTTCGCCTTTGCTTCTCTGTCCACAAGACCCAATATATCTTCTAGTAAGAATAAAAACCAAACAATCGATATGCAAATTCCAAATTAACAAATTATAACTCCCCTCCTGACCTTGAGAAAAACTTGCTCCTTTCTCAAATATAATTTCCCTAAAAATAGAGAGGATTGAATGACACTACCTACATCATAGAAGGATCTCCTTACAAAAAAAAAAAAAAAACACACAAAACAAAGAACTTCCTTCAACTTGGCCGACATCGACATGGAATAAACAGCAACAACAACAAAAACCACCAAAAAAAAGCTCGAAAGATGACGCTACTACCGTCATAGGTGGTTTCGGTATACACGCAGTACTAGTACCTCTCTTGTCCTGCAGTTGTTATCCTCATCATATTATAGGTACACACACTCCACACTTGCGAGAACAAAAGAACAAAGAAACTTCCTACCTACAGGGAAGGTGGCTTCCCAATACAAAAATCTTACACGATAAATCACACTCTGTGAGATCAGAATTCAGAAAACAAAAAGACACAACACACACTGCCTATTCTTGCACAGAAGATGTGTAACAAGGTCTGCGAGAGGGATTCTTATCAGACGAGGCTTGTTCATTGTTGGTACACAAATTATGTAAATAAAGAACAAACCGACCAACGAATCCCAGAGAAGTGTCCCATCTCGTGACATCCATTAAAGAATGTTGTTATGTGTGTGACTATGACTGTTTTTTGTTGTGTCGTTGGGAACGAAAAAAAATGAGGAATGACTCAAACTGCGGACAGTGCACGGGATGGCAAATGACGATGCTGTCATGATGAGTTCCCCCGGCTTCCCTTGTGCAGATCTACGCCCCATTTTGTGATTCCTTCACCTCTTCTGGTGGAACTTCATGTTCACAATCATTCTGCAGTTCAGTCTTTCAATTACTTTGCCCATGTTGTCACATTTCGCAGCTTTTTCAGCCTCAGACTAGGTACAAAGAGGAACATTGATTATGAATCCCAAAAGAGCAACTCCCCTTTCCAGGTTGGTATCCTAACCCACATCATTCATGAAACTTAAAGTTTTCCCAACTGATGGTTGTGACTTTGTCTGTTCTTCCTGCTGACCACTGCAACTACTTGTTTATCTATTGGGGATTCTCCTTCTTCTTGATTTCGATTTAACAGGTAAAATTCATAACCAAAACCTGGAATATTTAACAACAAAATGACTTTACTTTCAAAAAACACATCCACCTACCGTCCTACCGGTCGTCGATCGATACCCATAGCCATGTTCTCTCTTTTACCCCACAAAAGAAAAATCGATAAACCGAAAACAGACAGCAGGAAAACCGGAAAACCCTTCCTGGGAAAAGCCAAACCACCAAATATGGAAAAAAAAACAACAAAAAATCCACAACCCTCCTCAGGTAAAAGGCCAGCGAATCACTTGTTTTCCTTCTTATCAATGAAACATAGAAGTCAAAAAAAAAATCTACTTAAAACGTGTACAAACTGCTTATCAGACAATAATTACGCTACGACGAGCTGTAAATTTGTATTTATGTAACTCGCAAGCAGAATAAATTTCTCATCTTCTTGGCAGCAGGAAAGTAGTGCACTCTGCAATTTATTCGAAAAAAAATACAAATATACCAAGAAGCTGCGCCGCACTATGAAAAAATTGATGAAAAAAAAACTATTTTTTGCACAACACAGTCGTTTTTTTTTGGTTTAAATTATCGCGATTACACTTTGTTGTTTTTGTTGATAAAAATAAAAAACTTTTAGTTGGTTTTTTGGTGGAATATTTGCTAATAGGAAGGAACTGCACTTACTTTACACTATTTTCTTATTGGTTTTTCTTTTCTTGTTTAATTTTTTTTCTTTTCACTGTACACAGCGCGACCGCAATCGATTTTTTCTTTGGGATTTTTTTTTTGTTAGAGGAAAGACGACCCAGCAAACAACTCAAGATGGATGATTGAATTGAACTGAACAGATCTGATGAAAAATTCTGAATTGGAAATGGAATTGTTGATGGTGTGCTTGCTGCACTGTTATCTTTTGGGTTGGTGTGTGTGCTTTCTTTATATAAAAATACTTGTTTAAGCGAACTGTTCTCTTTGTTTTGATGAAAAGTGCAGCGAAAAATAGTGGGTTTTTTTGTGTTTTTGAGACTGTTTGTTTTGAGTGTGGCAGGTGGACCGAATGATGGCAAAAATTAAGATAATTGTTTGGTTGAAAATAAAAACTTCAAAAATATTTTAATTTAATTCTAAATTTCGATGGAAAGATTATATAGTGTAATACTACGTTTTCATTAGAGTCGAAATTACCTCATTTCGAAATTTGCAGAAAAAGTGTTTTCATCTAAGCCAATTTCGTTTGACACTTTCTTACTTGCAATGATAGGTACCTTTAAGGCAAGTTTAGGATTCGTGAATATACAAAAATGAGATACAATTCAACCATGAAATTACGATCATTGATAAGCCTAAAAAAGTTTGTGACAAGAAATGACTGTCTGTTTAAGTAGAAACACAATCACGCTTCACAACCGACTTTGAAAATTTGTAAAAGTTCAAATATACACAAATATATAAAGATAATCACAATACTGTTTTTCCTACAAAGGCTTGGCTTGACGTGCGTAAGGATAACGTAACAAAGCGAGTGATATACAAAAAAGTTCGAATTGACCGAATTTTTGTCCGCTTTCTGACATTTTCTCAATGCATATGTTCAAATTGGATTTTTTTAATTTTTACAGTAGGTTCTCAATATTTTTTCATTCGCGATGACAGAACAGTGCTCTAAAGCTTTATATACGTAACGGGACGAAGTCGGTTTTAAAGCGTGTATGTGTTTTAGCCGTTAGTCTATTATTTCTACGTAAATGTTAATTATTTTCCTTAAAATATCTAGTGATTTAGCACATAAAGCAAGTACGTGCGACCCAGTCATGCCATCTTACGTTTTTATTTTATACTGACTTTTTATAATGTGAACTTTGACGTTTGTTATAGAACCTTGTTCAATTGTGATTCAATTGTTTTCAAATAAGGTGTGTTCGACTTCACATTACATAAATTTCAACCTAATTTCGTCGAAATTATGTAGAAATGAGATGATTTTGAAATGTGATTTTGTATATGAAATGAGATGATTTGGAATCAAATTTGGAAATTTGATACGAAACTAGCTCATTTGGCCTAATGAAAACGTAGTATAAGTTTAAGTTTATTTCCCAAAAAGCTTACAAAGTAAGATAATAGATCTTATAAATTTGTGAAAGAAAGTTTAAGTTAAAGTAAAAATACCGTTATAAAAAAGAATAAAAGTTTACAAAAATATCCAGCAAAAAATCCAAATGGGAGCAGTACTGCACAAAGCCAGACTTACTGATTGCATTTTTGAAACGATTGCGAGACCAGCGGAAGCAGGAGCAGATCAGAAAACCTGGGATGAAAAAAAATAAAGATGCAAGAGCCGAACTCATTTTATCAATGGAACCAAGCATTATATAAAGGATAAAAAATTTGTCAAATGGTATTTGGAAATTCCTTGAAGAAACACGACAGAAAAGGACCAAGGCAAAAAGCGGAGGAATTCAGACGCCTCATAAATACCAAAATGGAACCAAATCAGACTATGGATGAATACATAAGGGATTGCAAAGCTACAATAAGCCGTTTACAAGAGCTCGAAGCTACCCCTGATAAGGATTTACTCGTTGTCATTCTTCTTGATGGAAAGAATGTACATGCAGCATTTGATGCACAAAGTAAATATCCAGAATTTGACGGTGTCTGCATCAGACTGCTCGAGGTCAGCGATCGGAAGAAGAAACACAACAGCAATGGGCAACCTGGTTTGGCAATGTATTCAAAATGGAAGAATAAATCAAGAAAATTCTCATACAACAATAAGAGCCGTCCGGATAGCTATGTAACGTTGGCACACGGAAAAAGAGTCAAAATAGAAGGCATTGGAACAGCCTTAATACCTCCGCATTTGAGTAATATCGGGCAAAAATCAAACTTTTTAAAACTTTATATTCCTGATTTAAAAAAAAATCTCAATTCAGTTAGAAAAGCGGCTGAAAAGAAGCTCAATATAATTTTTGAGTACAATTAAGCTAAATTGTACAGCAAAAATGGAGAATTGCTACTAACAGCTAACAAAAAAAGCGGTTTGTACTACATTAATCGAAACAATCGAGCACTGGCTATAAAGGAGAGTAATGAGACTTTTTGAATTTATGGCACAAAAGAATGGGTCACCTTAATTTGACGTCACTAAAGCAATTACAATCAAAAGAAATGGTTGATGGATTGCCGCTAAATTTTAGTTCCAACGACACTAGTTGTGACCCATGTATTAAAGCGAAACAGTTAGTAAAGCCATTTGTTAAGTGTGCTAATAAGAGATTAAAACTGGTTCATTCTGACGTATGTAGACCCATGCGTACGGAGTCGTTAAGTAAATCTAGATATTTTATTACCTTTATCGATGATTACTCTCGTAGACGGTACCATTGACCGGAGAAAAGCGAGACTGGTGGCGAAAGGGTATGATCAAATTTATGGACTCGATTACCCTGATACTTTTTTTCTTGTTGCCAACATTCATTCCATTCGTCTGACTGGCAATAGCCGTAGAGAACGATCTACAAGTACATCATCTCGATGTTTCAGCAGCGAATTTAAACGGAGATCTGGATACCACTATTTTCATGGAACAACCTGATGACTTCCAAAGAGATCCCGCAAACAAAGTCTGCAAACTAAAAAAGGCCATCTATGGCCTAAAGCAATCCGGTCGACAATGAAATTTGAGACTTGAAAAAACCCTTAACAAACTAAAATTTAAATAATCAGCATATGATAAATGCATTTATTATAAGGTCAATGATAAGGTTATTACAATTTTAACTGTCTACGTAGATGACCTAATATTAGCAACGAATGATGTCAAAGAACAGTCATCGTTGGTAGAGGAATTTGACATCCGAAACCTGGTGAACCCAAGCTGTGTAGGCCTTGAAATCTGTAAAAAAGTTGTAGCGTTCATGATTGGACAGACAGGTTACATCAATAGTCTGGTTAAATCCTATTTAGACGAAGCAAAGCCATCACGACCAAAAAGGAGAAAAGGCAACTATTGACAAACCGCATATCGACAACTCATCGCAAATAACCTTAAAGTGAATTCCACAGGCGACAAGCAGCTACAAAGAATTGTCTATCAGAATTCAGACAAGAAAACCGAGGCAGAATTAAAACTGAAGATCTGCTTGATGCCGCAAATCGTAGTTTTTCGTATAAATAAATTTGCTGAGTTTTTTGAATTTGAAAAAATTGAAGAAGTGTTCAAAATTTTATAAAATTATCAAAAGACATTGGAAGTAGCTTTTGCCGCAGATGCGAGACCTGTTCATATCTTCTTAGGCCGAAAACGTACCGAATAGTACTATTGAATGTAATTTTTAATTTATTTTTACTAATGGAGTCACAGTTATAATAAATTGCACACCCATAAGTGGGGATTGGTATTATCAATTAAAACAATATTTTCACTAGTAGTAGTAGTAGGGGTAAATTCTTGAGCAGTTTATTAGATTAGTGCAATTTCAATTCAATTTATCTTTGTTCTCACAAAAAATCATATCCGTTGGAACGACCATATATTTGAGATCGCTAAGAATGCTGCTAAGTGCTTAGGTTTTCTGTATCGGTGTAAGAAGTATTTTTCCACTTCTGATCTGGCTACAATTTATAAAGCGTTTATACGCCCTAAACTTGACTCCCACCTCTGGGCAGGTGCTTGATTGAATACAAAATCGAGCGTTGAGATTGATAGGAAATAGAACTGCCGCTGAAACATTTGCCCTCTCCAACAGCGACGCAATGTTTCATGTCCCTCCTTATTTTATCGTTTCTTTTATAAAAAATGTTCACTCGTTCACCAGCTGCATTCCTCCCCTTAAAAGTTTCTTCCGTGATACTCGTCTCGCAAGGAATGGTCATCAGTTCACCCTTGAGCCCAATTTCAGACGTACCGTGAAATATAGGGATTCTTATTTTAGCCGAAAAACATGAATTTGGAATAGTTTAGTCAGCGAAATTTTCCCTTGCCATTTTGATCTGCAAGCATTCAAAACCAATGTTAATCGACGCCTCCTATCTTTCCCCTCTCTATCTTCTAAATGCCCGCACAGTGTGCTCTACACTAAAAGAGAAACAAATAGTCCCTTCTGCACGCGTTACAAAAGAAAAAAATGCATTCCTCTCCTGATATCTTTTCCCCATAATACCCGATCCATTAGAATTGCTCATCGTTATATCCTTCAGTCAAACTCCGAAGTACCGTTAAATACAAAGATCCTTTTTCAATCGTACTACACGAATGTGGACGCAAAAACAAGAGTAAAAAGAGAGTAATGCCTCAATTTCATTATCAACCACCAAATTAATGAAGTCTAACCAAAAATATTATTAGTTTCGAAAGAATGGGTACAAAATTAAATTAAGGACGTGAAAAACTTAAAAATAATTAATCCGAAAGTGTTCGAAAAAAAAGAACTAAGAAACACATTGTTAAAGAAACAGATTCCATCGACCTATGTAAACTAAATCAAACAGAACCCTAAGCAATGTCAAAAATTACCGATGCGTTGCCATCCGTCGTCGTACGTATCTACCTTGCCATAAATACAAAAAAAATTCCTTTCCTCTCTCTGGTAAAAAAATATTTTGTTCTTGTTTAGTTTAAAAATAAATACTAATCGTCAACTTCTAATCAATTCTCCACAATCCCGGTGAATCAAAATAACCAATAAACACCCATAGCTGATAAGTATTCGTGTCAATTCTATACAAAAAAAAAAGAAAAAGAAAAGAAAAATAAAACAAATCCAGTGTTTGTGTCTACCCAGCAAGCAAATTAAGGAAAATTAATACAAAAAAAAATCAAGAAAAACATAAAAGAAAAAAACATCTCCAGCCAAGTCGAGTGAAGTGTACTTCTCCTCTACTCCATGGCTTGAACAAAAAAGATCAAATAAAAAAGCACTTGTACGTATTAAGTTTAATTGAAACGATGATTTATGATTACTGACTGCCTCTGATGGGCTGTATTTTGTTTGCATTTCCCAATCAGTAGTCGACAACCATTTCGCTTCCTGCCCTTTCCCCCCTTAACAAAAAGGATTCCTCACAATTATTATGTTCTTCTTTTCAGCTAAAGGAATCTCTAGGTTGACTCACCAATTAGCTCTCTAAATCAATAAAAAACAAAGAAAAATGCATTTCTCAATCCCCGATACACAGGAATTCTTCAATGACACAACTGGTTCCACCTACACAGTAAGTAACTACCCACCTGTCTATGCCTCACGATTCTTACCTCCAAAATCTAATATACAGGGTTTTAACATTCACATTAACGGCAGTTTTCATTGCTGTTTGCGCTTTAAGCAACTGCACAGTCTCCACGAGCAATTGAAACGTTCGTTGGCGGCTTCCAGCACTCCAAATGCCACGCTTCCATCATTCCCCCCAAAAAAGCTGCTTCCCCTCACAAATAATCAAATTGAATCACGACGAATAGCCCTCGAACATTATGTACAGATTGTCGGGCAGGACCCGGTCATCTCTAAGTCGGAACTTCTGCGAACGTTCCTGTTGAGTGCACAGCAAGAATCATCGTCCATTGACACCAGAGAAACCACTATTGATGTGCACCTGATGAACGGATTCCGGATATCGGTGAACTGCTACACCAACGACTACTCACTCAAGGTGCTCTCGAAGGCGTGCCAAAACATAGACTTGCCGTGTACGTATATTAATTACTTTTCGCTGTTTCTGATGCGCAAAGACAATGATGGGGGCGTGATTCTTATAAGGAAACTCATGGACTTTGAATCACCGTACATATCACAGCGGATAGCTGAGGATTGCCAAATTGTCATAAGAAAGAGGTAAATTGTTAAAAAATAAGAAGAAGTCGTTATTTAGTTGGAGCTTAAGATAGATTTTTTGAAGTTTAACTCTTAACAGTCTTGAAGGAATACCCAAAACAGTTGTGATTTAGTAACAGTATAGAGGTTGCGCATGTCAAAGTGATGAACGAATCTTTGGATCTCTGAGTCATTTTTTAGATTTATTTTAAGAAATGCGTTGCGTTTTAAAAAAGAATAATGTTCAGTGGGCCAAGATTTATTTAGGGTTTTAGTTTTTATTTATTAGTTACTCATAAACTACGTCACTTATTGATTTAGAGTACAATGGTGACATTGTTTTTAATACAATGAAGTTTAATTGAAGCTTTTTTATCATCTGCTGAGAATAGATAACAAAGTTGTTATTTGTTTGACTGAGACATAAGACGCTTGTTAGGGTTTCTTGCTAGTTGCCACATGAAGGGGCCTCCGTTATTGATTTTGTACCGGAACGCAATATGGTTGAATGGGAAATAGGCTTACGACTAATCGACTCGGACCACATCACTGCTTCGCCTGAAGGCTGCACCTGTGGAATTCAGTCAGTTAACTTCAGACAATGTCGGCGGGCGTCCCGATTTTGGATTGTTCTATGTCTTAGGCCAATTGAAAGCCAGCGTTGTTGCATTTGTGTGATCCAGGAGTTCTTGCACCAGTCTTTCTTCTGCAATAGGATTGAAAAGGGTTATGATATTAACTTTTGAGCTATATTCTCGGAAAATTTTTTTCTAAGTTTAGGTTATCTTCTCTTTTTTTTCTGGTTACATATATTACATAGTAGTGACAGGTCTTCTCTGTGAGGAATATAGTTGAGACGTAGTAGGAGTTCACCACGCAATTTTACCATCATTGATATTTGGTCCACACTATTCTCATCTTTGAAATAGTTTTTGTGTCCTAGATTGTGACACAGTCGATTGTGTATCGATCTATGAACAGAGCTGGTAGCTTCCTCCATGTAATTCTCTTGATATTTGAGATCAAGAGCGTCTATCAGTTTGTAGAGTGTGCCTAAGGTTGCCTAAATCCAAGCTAAGTGGAACCCCACACCACTGCGCCAGCTCCTGTTTCTTCGTTCGATAACTTGAAGGGTCGCTTTCATTGGACATATGAAGTACCTTGATAATATAATCGAAATGGAGCTTAAGGGTGTGACTGAAGAGCGGAGAGGGTCCTGTTTCCAGCATAACAATATCATCATCATCATCGGCGCAACAACCGGGATCCGGTCCGGGCCTCCTTCAACAAATTCTTCCATACATCCCGATTGCTGGCCGACGCTATCCAATTGCGCACCCCAAGGCTTCGCGCGTCCTGGTCTACGCCATCCTTCCAACGTAAGCAAGGTCTGCCACGTTGTCTTCTACTACTTTCCGAGTTGGTTTCTCTTCGCTCATGCGAGCTAGGTGTCCAGCCCACCGGAGTCTACCGAGCTTTATTTTTTCAACAACATCTGCTTCGAGATAGATTTCATAGAATTCATGATTGTATCTTCTCCGGAATCGTCCTTCCTCACACACGGGGCCAACAATTCTCCGTAAGACTTTTCTCTCGAACGCGGATAAGAGATCAGAGTGCCGTTTTGTAAGCACCCAAGTCTCGGATCCGTATGTGAGTACTGGTAAGACCATAGTCTTGTACAGCAGCAGTTTGGTTTTTATGGTGAGGTTTCTGGATTTAAAAAGCCTTGCCAGACTATAGTAGGTTTTGTTGGATTTCAGCAGCCGCCCGCGTATTTCTTCCTCCATATTGTTATCGGCTGCTACTTTTGACCCAAGATAGTTAAAGGACTGCACTACTTCAAATTCGTGCTCCGCTACCCTGATGGTTGTACCAACATTTCTCGCAGACGTATTTTGCCGCTTGCTCGACCTGGGTAAAGGAGTCTTGTACAGCTTGTTGGTTTCTGCCGATGATGTCGATGTCGTCTGCGTAAGCTAGTATCTGGCTGGACTTGGTGACGATAGTCTCTCCTGTTGACGTGCCAGAGTCACGGATTGCTTTCTCCAACGCCAGGTTGAAGAGGATGCAAGCCAGACCATCCCCTTGTCGGAGTCCATTAAAGAAGTTGATTGGTCTGGATAGCAAACCGGCTACTTTTACTTGGCTTGTGATGTTGGTCATGGTCAGCCTACATAGTCGTGTCAATTTATTTGGGATGCCGAATTCTCTCATTGCCTTATAAAGTTCTACCCTGGCTATGCTATCGTAGGCGACTTTAAAGTCTATAAAAAGATGGTATGGTGGGATATTAAATTCCAGACTTTTTTCCATCACCTGCCTAAGGGTAAAGATCTGATCAATTGTTGATTTGCCTGGTATAAAACCACATTGATATTTGCCGATTATGGTATTAGCGTATGGGGCTATCCGTTCTTGCAGGATAGAGGAGAATATCTTATAGGATGTACTCAACAATGTTATACCCCTATAGTTGCTGCATTTTGTTATATCACCCTTCTTATGTATGGGACATATGATGCCTTTTCGCCAGTCTTCTGGCATCTCTTCGTGTTCCCATACGTTTACTATGATTTCATGAATTGCTTGATGTAGTGTTGGCCCTCCATGTTTGATCAGCTCGGCAGGTATACCATCGGCTCCTGAGGCCTTATTATTTTTGAGCCGATTAATCGCCTGTTTTATCTCCTCAATGCTTGGTGGTTGCAGCATGAGATCTTCTTCTTGAAATGTTGGAGTCTCCATTTCTTCCGTGAGCTGACCGTTCAGCAGTTCATTAAAGTACACTTCGCTCCAGAATGCCTTCAGGATCGGTGATCAGATTACCCTCTCCGTCTTTACAATATGTACAACGTGGTGTGTATTGCGACATGTTTCTGACGGATTGGTAGAACTTCCGCGCCTGGTGCGGACCACGCTCTCTATTTCTTTCCATTTCACAGACAATATTTTTTTCCCAGGCTGCCTTTTTTCGTCTGTGAAGTCTTTTTTCTATTCTTCTGATCTCTTTATATTCATATTCGCGTGCCCGCGTTCTATGATACTGTTGCATTGCTCGGTATGCAGCATTCTTACGTTCAGACGCTAATTTGCATTCATCATCAAACCAGTCGCTCCGATCTCTGCGACTACTGTCTAAGATGGTATCAGCAGTACTAATGACTTTGTTCTTAAGGCGTGACCATTTTTGCTCTACGCCCGGCATTCTGTCCCCAGGACAGACAGGTACTCGCAACAACCAATGTTGTTGCTGCATATATATATATAGTTCGGGGTATTATAAAGAAGATAAAATATTCTTTTAATATAAAACCTCAAGAGTTTTTTCCACAGTATCATAATGCTTGTAACCCCATGCTTATGATCGATAGAACATTATCGATTCCGAGGCCGCTTCAAAGACACGAAACTTGCTACTATGGGCAATGCTTTTGTTGGCGAAACATTTTTTCCACGCAGCCCCAATGGCATTCTTAGCCTTAACAAGTTTCTCACTGAGGTGCTTTTCCATACTAAGATTCTTTGTAAAACAGATGCCTAGATATCTATATTCCTTAACAACTTCAATTCTTTCTTCGTTGTAAGCCTACCTTTCATTTGGACAACATCTCCCACCACCACCTTGAAAAATCATAACTTTTGATTTCCAAGTTTCGCAGTACCTATAAACTTGGTTAATCATCAGCTGAAGTGATTCCGGTGAACGTGCTAGTAGAACTATGTCGTCCGCAAAGAATAGAGCCTTGAATAAAGTTCCTGCAAACTCGATACCACCAGCTAAATAATCAGTGAGGTCCTCAATATATAGAGCAGAGGGCTCAGCGCACATCCCTGACGAACTCCTGTTTCAGTTTGAAACCATTCCGATATTTCTTCTCCATTCCATACCGCCGCTTTTGTATCACTATAAAGGCTATGCCTAGTCCAAAGAGCTTATATATTAGCGCATGTCTATCTACCGCGTCAAATGCTGCTTTGAAATCCACAAAGAAGCTGCATAATTTCATTCCTTTATTTATATATGATTCAGCGATGCTTCTTATTACGAAAATATGATCAGTGGTGGAATATCCGGTCCTAAATCCAGCTCGAAATTCTTTTATCAAATGATTTTGTTCGATCCAGGAGCTTAGTCAGCGTTGAAGGACCGAAGTAAAAATTTTGTACGAAGCGTTGAGAAAGCTAATCCCACGATAATGTTCCGGATTCTGCGTGTTTCCTTTTTGTGGATCGGAAAAATCAGCGATTCCTTGAACTGCTGTGGAATACTTCCGGTATCCAAAATCTGGTTAAACAATATATTGAGCTTGGTTATTAGTTATTAACTTCATGGTCCCATATTTGAAAAACTCGACTGGTATTCCATCCGAACCTGCAGCCTTTCCATCCTTTAAGTACTTCACGACATTCAGTATCTCTCCAAAAGTTATATATGCATCCAATGTGTGATTTTTTATACTCGGTGCTGCATATGGTATGATGCCACTATTAGTGGCCCATTTTTAAAATGGGTAAATAGAACACTAGGGGTCAGGTCTTGATTGATCGTAAACTTATTTCCATTCAGAGTTCTTACTAATTTCCAAAAATCGGTTGAATTATTGCATTGCGCCAGTGTTCTAGCCTCAGTCTCGAAGTAGCTTATCTTTTTCTGTTTGATTAATGATTTAAACTCTTTATTTGCTTCCATATACTGGTTTTTACAAAGTTCATCGCTTTAGGTACGGAATGCTCTTAGCCACGCAAATGATGTTTCTCTCGCATTTTTACAGTCCTCATCAAACCAGAGTGCGACTGGATTCATTTTTTTTCTATTTGAACCACTGCAAGTAGGGTAGGATGATCTTATACTGTCCATAATAGCTGTAAGGTCAGAAACATTATCCCTTCCAATCAAACTGTTCAGATTCAGCCGATAAACCGCCCCTTTCTTCTCATTCCATTTTAATTTAGGGAGCATCGCAAGATCTCTTTTCTAGACATTTCCATAGCATCTACCTGAAAGTCTGTCACTATGGGGAGATGATCAGAGTACAGTACCACATCAACTTTGAAATCCTGTATAAATTTATTCCATGAGCCACCAGCCAGGCTGTAGTCAATGACCGAGTTTCCACGTTTTCCTAAAAACGTGAACCCACCAAACTTATCTGAAGAGATTGTTCCATTTAAAATTCTTCTACATTCAACAGCTACATTGTTCAAGATGGTATTCTCAATGTGGAGCCTTCTTTGGAAGTTCTTGTTCCTTATTCGTTCACACTTTGTCACTCATGCTGTCATACGAAACATCTTCATTTCAGCTGACGTCAATTTTCTCTCATACGTCTTATACATTTTCCAATATGGTTAACCGTCTGTAAGTACTTGACTTCTTTTCAGCTTAAAGAGCATTTTTTGATTAGAGAAGTTGGCTAAGATTTCCAGCCACCGCATCCATCCTCTATTAATGCGGAGCTTGATAACGCGCACTCACAACATCTTGCTAGTAATCAATCATAGATCCAAGATGTTTAAACTTTTCGCACTCGGAAAGTATTTTTCCATTCAAATAAGTGACCGGAATAAGCCTTTATGGACCAGAAAAAGGGCAGCTTTAAGATTCAGTTTTTTTTCGGGCTAATGCGGTATCCATTTCCCTCCAGAATATCCACCCATAAAAATCGTATCGTATAAAAGGCATGACCAGATCCCTAGAGTAGTTGCCATTCACTCTAATAATAGTGTTACTCTGGAACACCAGCTCAACTACTTTCACATTGATTGAACGGTAGATATCGCAACTTCATGTATCACCGTTCCCTTATTGATTAGGTGATAGTAAGTTTCCCTCCACTGATTATGAGCCATCTTGACCCTTGTCTCGCATCTTTTTTCCTGAACTCTAAGGGTATCAGTCTGTTCAAATCACTTTTCCCTTTTTAAAGTGTTTTACCACCTCACTTCTTTAACTATAATGTCAGAGAATTTCTCGTAGTTAAGAACAGCTGTTAGCCTAGTCAAGGAAATTGTTCATATAAAAGTCCCTCCCAAACAATACTGTCGCTAGCTGTGCACAATCTTGCCGTCCTCCACAAGAAGTTGGCTCTCAGAATTGGAAATGAATTTTGGTGACCGAATCTCCTGAGTATTTTTCCTTGTTTGTGGCACAATTTTGAAAATAATTGCTCCTTTGTACATGTTGACCCGCGTCCCAGTTCCTGAATAACCGGGCTTGCACTAACAGCTTTTTTCTTGCAACGTCTGTAAACCACTCGGAGGTGTGATTTTTCATCAATTTTTATCATAAGACAGAAAATATTTACCAGGCTCGGTGAAGTGGCATATATTATGATATATGTGTACAAATCCAGAGGTGTGCATACTTACTTACTTAGAAGGCGCTACAGTTCGGGACGAACCTGGGCCTCAACCAACATGCCTCTCCAGCCATTTCGGTCTTTGGCTAGCTGCCTCCAGTTTCGCACTCCCAAGTTGGTTGAGGTCGTCCTCCACTTGAGCGCGCCACCTAAGGCGACGTCTTCCTTGACTGCGTCTACCCTCTGGGATGGAATCGAAAATCCTGCGAGCCGGAGGACCTAGCCATCTTAAACATGATATGCGTATTTTTTTGACCAGGTCAATGCCGCTGTACAGTTCGTATAGTTCTTGGTTGAACCTTCTCCTCCAACGCAGATAGGGCCAAAAATCCTCCAAAGAATCTTACGCTCAAAACGACTAAGGATATCTTCATCCGCTTTAGATAGAGTCTATGCCTCGGCGCCTTAGAGCAGGACTGGGATGATTAGGGTCTTATACAGAGTCTCCTTTGTTTTTCGAGAGAGGGCTTTGCTACTCAATTGCCTTCCTAGCCCATAGAAACAGCGATATTGTTGTCAGATGTTATAGCGGATCCAAGGTACACAAAGTCCCTAACTACCTCAAAGTTGTGCCTAAGTCTACCGGTTATGACGAATCCGTACCCAAATAAACGCAGTGGTCTTCTTGTGGGAAAAGGTAAACCTCATTCAAGTCCTCCATTTGAATTCTCAGCAGTATTGCTGCTGTATATCTTTCTTAAGTCGCACCACACGAATGTGGAACGCTTTGCCTGACTCGATTTTTCCCCGCCATTTTGATATACAGAATTTCAAAACATCCTTCCCTATTTCCCTAATGCTCGCGCGGTGTTTAATTTTAAGGGCAAACAAATAATTCCTTTTATTCGTTGTTAAGGCTGTGAAACCCATTCTATATCCCTGTTGTTACTATTTACATTTCTTACAGCTATTGGGATCCCTGCTATGATAAACAACTGATGCAAGATAAAATTGCTTTGAACTTACTTTTTATACAAACTATAAGTGATATCGAAAGAGACTGGATTATCGTTAGCCCTGATGTCAAAAAGGAACTCAGAAACCTACAAGAAAGAGGAAATAAAAAAGAAGTATTAATAAAAAAAAATTAAAAAAACAACTAAAGCTAAATTAACAAAAAAATACTTTCAGTACATAGAGATTGCTAGAAATCTACCCTCATACGGATGTGTGCAGTTTTCCAGTGCTATCGTCGACTATCCCGAACCCAACAACATTGCAGTCATAACAATTGGCAACCGCGAACTATCAATTCGTTCTCATTTAGGACAGAAAATCCAAGAAACCAAATTTCGTGTTACACGAATGCGTTGCTGGCGGGTAACAACAATTCATAATGTAAGTATCTTGGGAATCACACGATGAATTATGCTAAAGAAATTAAGATTAACTTTGTGTAGAATGAAGAAGAAAACACTTCTTCGTTAGACAATTCAGCACAAAGCCTTGAATTGTCCTTCGAGTATCTCATGTCCAAAAATTGCCTAAAATGGATAACAATTGCTAGTGATCAAGCTATGCTTATGTCTGTTTGCCTGCAAGGCATGGTAGACGAACTTATTCATCAGAAAGATGGAAATCAATATATTTATAAAGTAAGTCTAACTTAAAATCATTTCAAAGCTAACTAGATTCTCTTTGTTCGACAGTCCGACAGTGTGCCGTACCAACCAATGTGCTATATACGAAGAGATGGCAACTCAAGAAATCAAATTTGTGATTCTAGTTCATCCGATACGCTCTCTAGTTTGGTAGGCTTTCCAGATTTTTTCCAGAAATGCAAAGAATTTTCTTATATTTTACTCTTTTCCGCAGAATAACGACATTGATATGCCAATTCAATCGCAATCGAACTTCCTCTCGATGAGACGAAAGATAAAAAATAAAATGTCTACAACGGTATTCTTCCGCAACGGTCGCGAATCGGTGCATAATGAGGCATTCGAGGGTATCGGCGATGATGATCTTTAAGCAATAATAGTGCAAAGCAGGGAAATAACCCTCCATGATGATGAGGATGAAGGAGAGCCATACAAATAGAAAACAAATAAAAAATAAACTGAGGGACATTTTTAATATTACTTTTATTAATGTTATTAATATAATCAATTTAAAATTATATATATATATAAGTATATACATGCAATGTTTAAAGTACATTATTTTGTTACATTATTTCTTCACATATTATTATAAAAATATAAATACTTTTTCTAATCTAGACGATTTACAGAGTAAAAAAAAAAAAATAAACAAAAGTATAACAAGATTTATCTTTTTTGTTGATATAAATAAACAAGGCGAGAGGAACAACAGGTGGAAGAGAGGAAGTAGTAGATTGAATTTGCTTAGAGTTTTGTTTCATGCCTGCAATATGGCAAGTGAGTGGCTGTGCTCTTTGACAGAGCATAAGTCCTCACTCGAGGTCGATTCGAGAATTGACTAAAATGGCCCACATCACTAACGCCACTGATTAGGTCTAGGTTATTTACAGCTATTGATGGTCCTTCGTTGAGGGGTGATGCAGTTTTGCTATTACTGCTTCCGATCTGAAGTGATTTCTTGACAACGATCGGTTGAGGCGGAAGTTGGTGATGCTGAATGATGGAGGCTGTTGTGCTGGCGGCTGTTAATAATCGATTTTGACTGCGATTCTGGTTGTTGTGATTATGAAAGTTGTTCGAGGCTATTCTAGAATTTGGAGGAGGAACTGCTTTGCATTGTGAGTCATCAGAGTGGGAGTTGCCTTCGGATTCATTTTCATCACCGCTATCGACGTCGCCTTAAGAGAATACGATATTTAAATAAAAAAAAATATAAACTATCACAGGATCTTTACCGTCACTGCTATTGGTGCTCGTTATGAAATTTTCAGTTTTGATGATTTTCCGCGGCTTATTCCGGCGATAGTATTTGAATTCTCTTGGCAGAGTGTATGATCGTGGAAGGGAGACCTAAATTCAATAACATAATTCCTCCTGACTCAACTGACTTCAATTTAAAGAAATCTACCTGACTGTCTATGTCGGATGATGCTCGATGACCGATAGGTTCATTGAGTCCAAGGACACTGTCATCTGCGGCTGATACATCAAGATTCTCGTCTCCACTGCTCACCCGGTCTGGGTTATGGTGTGATCTTCAAATTCAATAATTCAGTTAACAAATCCCACTTTGAAAAAATCAAATATTACCTATATGGATGTTCTCTTCCTACCCAATCGTAGTAAACTCTGGAATTGTCGAGATAATGTGGCGCCAAAAGTACTTCTGGTGTCTTTGCCCTCTGATATTGCCGCTGCGAAAACTTGGACATGAATTCTGCAGCACCTAACTTCTGTGGAGATTGTTGCTGTTGCTGGGTAATTGTTATCGATGGCGTTGGTGGTGTTGAACGACTATCCAGCTTTGATCTTGGTGGTGGCAGGACATTATAGGGAAAAGGTAAACCTCCTTCAATGCCTCCCTTTGGATTCTCAGCAGTATTGCTGCTGTATGTCCCTGAAATCTGTCTTGGATGATTGATTTCATGAAAAATGTTCTGTCGATTTAAATGGTCGAAACTGCCGTTTCCATGCTGATTGCTACAATAGTTTTCGAACAGAATCGGATTCAAAGGCACATTGTGGGGTATTTTCGTTCTAGCATGTACTGCATGTCGTGTAAGAGAATTACTTTCGGCTACAGAGAGCTGCGATGAAGAGGGAATCGATGAAGCAACTGGTTTAGGTAGTGGATTTTGTTGTTCCAAAGCCGGAATATTGATACCACTTAGTCCAAACGAAGAATACAACTCATCGGCACAATATTTATTAAGATTGTTCATCTCATCAAAGTCACTAAAGCTCTTCTCCAACATTCCCGGATTCGCAGAACACCATTCCATAGCATCCAGAAGATTTGTGTGCTTTTTCGCTCTTGGTATTGGTTGACGTGGCAGAGAAGTCCGTCCATCATCCCCCGAGCTGAGGGTGTTTGTGGTTGGGCCGCCAAGTTTTCCCTGTTTGATTTCCTCTTCGATAATTTTCAATTCGGCGATTTGCTTTTGTTTCTTCTCCTGCAGCTTCTGATGGATATTAACACGTGACCCGGCACTGCTTCCTTCATTTTCACTTGAACCAGCTTGGGAGCGTGATAGCGGTCTGCGCCAGAAAGGTATTGCCATTGGACCGTTTGTGATAATCGAACTCACCGAACCTAGTTGTTGGGTGTAGCGTAGATTTGGTGGGGGAATGAATGTGGTGGGTTTCTTTTTCTTTCTCTTCGTAGCAGCACTTTTTAAAGAGAAAATAACTGATTAATCTGTGGAAGAAGGCATTCGGATGACTTACTTTCCAACAGGATTGGTAAAACGACAATTGAAGACTCCAGCAATAGCAGGCTGACCATTTGAACCATCTACCTTACAGGCACCTTTGCGACTCTTATTAATTTTGAATTCATTGTCGTTGCAAGGATAACGTCCTCCAGATTCCCAGTTTAAACGTCGAACATGAAAGAATCTTTAGCAAACATAGTTAATTTCAAGTCAAATAAAATATGAAAAACAGTACCTGTAATAGAGAAGCATAAAGCAAATCCCCACAACGAAGGTTCCCAAAATCAACATTGGTGTAAGATGCCATTGATCGGTTCTCCTCTCCCATATTCCAGCCAGCCAAACTGACACCAGCAATGCATTCTCGAGAAACATCACAATATAGAAGGTAAACATTTTCTGCCTATGGTTGACTTCTTGCAGGTTAATATAAGCGAATATATAAACGAAAGCTATCAAGGCCGATAGAAGGGTTTTGCGGACTTTGGAAATCCGTTCACCATGGAAGACGTTTTTGGGCGAAATCAACCACAAAAGCATCGAAAACCAATGCAATATGATCACCAGGAATACCCAGTATTTGTAAACCGAAGCATAGACTGTGAGAGAGGCAATCCGTGATGTTACAGTACCTAAACGCCATATAAATTGGAAAATTACTCCCAGCCATGTAAGGACCAAACGGTGGACTTTCTGCAAACGAACATTTTTGCTGAAGCTGGCCAAAGCCCAACAAACGCTAAAAAGTGATAAGGAAGCCGATACAACGTTGAGGTCCTTGAATGTTTTCTCTGTTTGCTGTTGAGCCAAACTGGGCGGTTGAGAGATGCTTAATCCAGGTGAATAGGTTTTTCCACTTAATGTCTTCAGTTTCACCTCAGATCCCTCTGAGAGAAACTTGCTATCACTTTGGATGGTTATGAGCAGGTACAGTTGCAATAGGAGCATAGGGGCCGCTTCACAGAATCCATGGACCAGACGAAGCATGCATAGATCACGAACTTCGTGCTTGACACGTCTCAAATTAACTGGAACAAACAACTTTGCATATCGCCATAGGACTCCGCACTGCATAACATGGACAGCAATGATAGAATATTTCTTGATTCGCATTGTTTTCGAGTCTGCATTCTCTCCCAGAACATCTTTCTTCTCCTGCACTGGCAGGTCTCCATTATCGTTCGGCTGAGCTGTATTTGCTGCTGACTCAGCTCTCTTTCGTTTCATACTATTCCAATACCATCGAAATGATACGATTTGGGACACAATCAAGGATAGCAGTACCATGGAGATGACCATGGTAAAGTAACCAAGGCGACCACGTTCAAAAAGAGCATATCCCAGCACTACATCGAAGACCACATCACAGAAGTAACCAGCCAACGAGATAACATTGAAGAGGACATCACAAAGTGGTAAGAATTCAGACATTTTCTTCTTTTTTTTTTGATGATTTTCTATTAATTTTATTTAAATTAATTTAAATCGATTCAGTCTCGGAGCCTCTCTCTCAAGAAGACGATAGGAGTCTTAAATGTAAGATAATCCCACATGATTCATAAGAATAATGGATCCCGAAATACTTCTTCGCTGACCCATTCTTAAAATCTCTTTGATATTGCAAAATCGAGTTCGTACCTTGTTGAACTCTTTTGTTTAGGATTTTCATTCAAGGTTTTCAATGGAAATATATTATTTTCTTTCTAGATTTTGTTCAACTATTTATATAGTATATAGCTTGAAGGTAGCACGAGGAAATTGCTACATTGGAATGTGATCTCCAGTGAAAATTTGTTGGACTTTTTTCTTGTTATTGTAGTGCCAATGTTGATGTGTGTGGGTTTTTTGATAGTGACTGAAAAAAAATATAGATGAGACTCACAATGGAATTCGTTTGATTTTTAGAAGATTAATTGAAGATATCGATTGATTGAGCTTGCGATTCGGTGCTGTATAGATTGAGTTTGTGGGAAAATGTATTTTTTCTGGGATTTTTCAAGGAATTCCACTTGTAGGAGTAAAAATAAAATTGCATCTGACACTTTGCGACACACTCCCGATCCGAAGAATGGTAAACTGCTGCTGCATATAGTACATAAGTGCAGGTATGTATTCGGTTAGTGGTCAGTGGTTTCACATTCCTTAGGTGTGTCGCACATCGGCATGAAACGGTTGTGTTCAGGTAGGTAAAGATTAAAGAAGTGAGGATCGTTCTATTTACTTTTAAGAAATGTGCAATCGGACATGTTTTCCAGAATTTAAAGCGAAAAATGTTATTTCTCTTTCGAAGATAAAAAAATGTTTACAATCAAAACGTTTTCATTGTGGTTTCAGAAGGGAATTGATGTGAATTCGAAAATATTTTTGGAAATGTCTTCATTTTCGCACAGAGATCGTTGATTCCCTTGGTTTCGTCATGTTTTCTTCGGACTTGGGAGTGGGAGGGAGGGTAATTAAAAGCCTTAAAACTATCCCATTTACAGCTCGTATCAAAGAAAAATAAGTCTTCTTTCGAGAGCTAATATTTCTGGAACCGTTAGACAGACAGATGCAAATAGATGCCTGGGTACGCAAGACGCCTATCATTTTCATTTAGATACACAAAAGGACCTTTTCTTTTCTGCTCAGAGTTTTTCAAGCATAAAATATAGTCTGGAATCCTCAATCGTCAGAAAAATTCAAGAGTCGAATTCATATTCACGGAAGCGGAAAGTAGGGTTACCATGTGTTGGTTTATATTTGTTTTATATCAATATTTAATTCAAACGGAGGAATAAAATATGTTATGTAAAAACTTTTTTTTATGTGACATGAGTTAAGACAAATACAAATCCTGTGGTAGTGACTTCACGGCTTGAAATATGTCTTTTTTATGTTGCAACATTGGCATTTTATTTTATTTCAAAAACTATTTTTGTTTGCTGTTTAGGTTTTTTAAAAAGCAAGTTTTCGATAAGGGGATATTTAAAATAAATTCAACCAATCAAACACGACATTATAATAAGAGAATGTAATAGAGTTAAGAGCGGAATAGATTGAACCAGTAACAGCATACATAAACAGCAGCCGCCATTACTTTACAACCAATATATTTCAATTGTTCAAAAGCTAGAATATAGACCAGCTGGATCAACGTCAACAGCGTCGTTAGACAGAAAACCTAAATTAGATGTTGGTGTTCCATTGATACCAACTTTACGAAAGCACCATACAAAACTGGTGGTAATTGTTTGAATTTATTCTTGCTGGCCACGGTGCTGTTTGCTATTGTCGGTGCTGGTGCTGTTGCTAATATGATTTGTTTCATGCATATATGGACATAAATCTGCTTGTCTCTATGTATCTTAGATTGGGGGATCGAGAGAGCATCTCCACGTGATGCTCCCTGATAACAAAGATTTGAACGTACGGTATGATGCTTGATTATATCAGTAGATGGATTGTTGTGGCTTTGGTGATTCTGAAAAGACGATTCCAGAAATTAGGATTCTGGTTTCGTGCGGATTAAGATACCAGCAGATGTGTTGGCTGTGGTTGACTCTGAAAGAACGTGACTGGGTAAGACAGTCACTCAGTCTCATGACTTGTAGTCTTCCACAAATTGATAGTAAAGGCGTGAAATGTTACTGTTGATGATTTTACCGAGTAGAGTCACCAACCGATAGTTGATAAATGAGTTTTGACATTTTTGTGGGCGATTCCGGAAGGCGCAGCGTTTAGGTTTCGTAGAATGAATTTTGCGTTTTTGTAGTTGCACTGGCTTTTTCTTGAAAATGTACTCTGGAGCTCAGGCACAAGTACGATAACTCCGACGCCAAAAATTGATAACGGTTTTTTGTAGATGGGTTAAATATAAGCATTTTTTTACTATGGAGGGGGGGGTCTATCTTGCCCCGTTTAGGAGGTAGGGGTGATTTTCGAAAAAAAATACTTAAATGGAATAACAAATAACAACGGCAACTCTAAAAATATAAAAGAAAGAACATTTTATTTTTTTCGAAAATCGCCCCTACCTCCTAAACGGGCGAGATAGAACCCCATCCCAAATAAAAAATACTTGTATTTAACCCCTTTACAAAAAACCTTGGCGCCGGAGTTATCGTGCTCTCCCTGGAGCTCAGATGCTAGGGCAAGCTGGTGTCAGAATATCCAGACAAATATGTATATAGTTGATAAATAGTACCAGAAGGTCATGCTAGGCCTCGCTCCTTACGAAGGGGAATATCTTTGCCATAACAAAGATATAAACTGCAACTAGAATAGTTTGGGGAGCCACTTCAGTGATATAACATGATAAATGATATTTATATGGTGATATAAAGTTAGAGTGGACGGATGCACCACTTCATGTTAACCACTCTAGGGCTATGGTCGATGCTTATTTTTACTCTCAAGTGGGTAAGGACAACGGCAGATTAATCCGTAAAGGCAGGTGCTCGCGTAAAGCTTATTTACTACCTGTCGCTTAGATTATTTTCCATCGGTAGTAGCATCTGGAATAATTCTAAAACAGTTCTATTGACACAAAATAACTCTTGTGCAGTGGACGTTTCTGAGATTTCAAGTCAGAATCCACTCAAGAAGCACAAACACATAAAGCCGAAAACAGATGTGGAGAAAGGCTGCACACATCGATGCATTCAAACTTGTTGGCATACTATGATTTTATGAATTGCTTGATATAGTGTAGCCTTGGGGTGCGCAATTGGATGGCGTCGGCCAGTACTCGGGATGTATGGAAGAACTTGTTGAAGGAGACCCGGACCGGATTGTGTTTGCTGTGCCGATGATGATGTAGTGTTGGCTCTCAATGTTTGATCAACTCTGCAGGTATGATAAGGCCATGTTATTTTTGAGCCGATTAATCGCATTGGCATTACTGCAGTCGATAAGATGTTTGCTTCTGACCCGGAGGTCGTAAGTTCGATACTCAGGATGAGAAGAAAATATTCTAACTCCTAGTGCAAGCTAGAGCAGTCCGTGAGTTTTAAGTGAGAGTATTGTCATTTAATTCCCGATCTACTGCGCCAAAAAATATTCTTTCCTATCTTTATAATTTTTTTTACTACTATTGCTGACCGTTCAACAATTCATTAAAGTACACTTCCTATTGCTCCAGAATGCCGTCGGTGCTCGGTGATTAGATTTCCCTCTCCGTCCTTAATGTATGTGCATCGTGGTGTGTATTGCAAAAGAATATGTAGTAGTATTTTGTTTGATCCAAGAGTTTGTGCGCTTGCCACAAAGCAGTTAAATTAAAAATATCAAAATACAATACCAATCGAACACCTTTGAGAAGTAAGTGGTGATTTTCTTATACTACGTTTACATGGAGGATTAAATCCGAATTGAATCAGGATTTAGGTACTTGTATACCTACATCGAAGCGAATTCGCGTACTCGATTCGATCAAGCAAGGTGAGCTGGATCGAATCGAAAATAAGGAGAATTTGTATACAGAAAGTATAAATCTGGCATTTTTATATACCAGGTTCGAAATTTTGCTTTGAATTGAATTCGATTCGTGAATCAGCTCTTATAAACGTAGTATTAGTCTGCTATTAGACGATGAAACTGGATGCATGCACCTTGTTCGAAATCTTCTTTGTTATTTCATTCTCTGTCGCTGGCGCCGTCACACGGTGAATTTAGTTTCATGAAACGATTTTGACAGTTGTTCTCTTTCATTTTCGTTTTCCATAATCATTTGCAATTAATCTACTCTTTTAACCCTATCGATGTAATGAATATGTTTAAGCACAAACAAATTTTTGCTGGATTCATAAAGACATAAGAACTCCAAATTAAGTTCTTTAGTCCATAAAAAATTACTTTCCACTTTATTTTCACTCATTTTTCTTCGAATCTTATTAGAAGTTTACTATGAGCAAAACGAAACCAAGTGATAAAGAATTAAAAAAGCGAATATGAGAACAGAAAAAACGTCAAACAGATTCTTCGAACATGCTACCCGTGCGACACAGGACAGCTATTTTGCTGCCTCATATTTTTGAATTTTTTCTCTTTATTGCACTTACTATGTTCAAAAAATTCGAACAAGGTGCACGCATTCAGTTGCATCGTCTAATAGCAGACTTACCGATTCGTAAAATAATTAACGACTAATTTCTTCCTAGTAAAAGATTTTTAAAGAAACATCTACAATTTTGTTCTTATGTAAATAGGGTCTAAGATAACAGCCCACATAATACAGGGATTTTTTTAATAACCCAGTTCAAAGCCATACGAACACACTCCCACAAAATGTTTTTTTCCGCTGTTTGTCAAAGCGACAAACATCCTCATTTGTTTTTGTTGGTATATTTTCAAAATGCACCAATTTTTTGACATAAGACTTCAACATAAATTCTTCATTTTTTATTTTGCTAAATTCTCTTATCTATGCAAATGTGCAATAAGCATTTAAACATTTAAAATATTGCTGCCTAACAATATACTCGGTAATTCCGAGCAACAAGTTCTAAGTGGTCTGTGCACTTATTGAAACACCCAAAAACCAATTCCACATTTTCATCGATCTTACTACCTTAAGCCCCAAGGTAACCATGGACGACGATGTAATCGTTATTTACGATGAAATCGAAGAAGAACCCGAACAAATCACCACCCAGAGCTATGAATACATGCTGGCTCAAGCCCTTCTAACCAAAGAAGCAATACAAGAGAAACTCCGCGACCCCAGCGAGAATGCAAACTTTCAATTCATTGGCAGCGCCACACACAACAATTCCATGTGGAATAATTTTCAGGCCATCAGCTATGGCGGAGTCGAGCAGAATTTTTTCAAGTGTCGTGATTGCAATGAAATTTTCGATAAAGATCCCCAAAAGTCACTCGGGCAACTGAGGAATCACAAATGCAAGAAAATTGCTGCTGTGAAGAAGGAAGAACCGGATTTACCAGACACACCCAAACCGACTATTCGAAATGTTTCCAATCGAAAGGATCCAACAAACAAAACCGAAGAGAAACCAAAACTAATGACACGCGAACAACTCAACGAGCTGTATCGCAATCCAAAGGAGAGACAGTTCCTGGTTACCAAACAGAAGAACAACTTCAGATGCTTTGCCTGGCAATGGATGGATTTGGTGTTCTATAAGAAGCAACGACAACCGTTTGCTCGCTGCAGATTTTGTGAAACATTGGTAGCCTATTCTACCAAAAACGGCACCTCTTCCATTCGAAAACATGCCCTACGTTGTTCGGCCATTTTGGCAGCAAAACATAATCTCGGAAAGCAGGGCATCCGACCGCCGAAACTTGAGACAAAAATGGATAACGATGACAATGAGGACACCTTTTCTGAAGATAGCAACAGTGAACTGGGTAGTTCGCTGATCCCGGACATTGAGGTGCACGAGGAGGAAATGCCATTGAAAATGTTAATGAACAAGAAGCCCGCCGAAACGAAACCCGTTGCTTTGAGGAATTATAACCTTTTGAGCTTGACCCACTTGAGATCTTTGTACAGTGCAAATAAATCTTCGAAGGCTTTTCATTTCAGTAAGTCCAAGAAAGCTGGAGTAAAGAACATGATCTGGAACTGGCTAGAGGTGGTCTTTTACAAAGGTGGGGAGTTTCATTTTACAAAAATCATATTTTATCAAAATTAAATTTTAATTGCAGATTACAAACAAGACTGCTACCGATGTACCTTCTGCGATACGCTTATAAGCAGTTTAAATGAAATTGGCCTGATCCATCACATTGAAAGCCACAACATCAAATTCAATCATAATTCCAAAAAGGTGCCGATAATTAAAAAAGAAAAACTCCCAGAGACAACAACCGATTCAAAACAAAAAGCCATTTTAAAGAGGCACAGTCTACCTGCTCCCAAAGTGGAGCGTATCGACCAACCAATGGAAGATGAAACCGAGACGTTTGTTGAGTCTGCAATCGATGCTACTAACTTTGTCACCCACAATCTGATAGATTTTGTCGTGACAAGTGGTGGCCAATCCCTCAGTTTCATGGAAGATCCCAATTTTCGGCTTTTTGTTCAATCATGTATAAATCTGGGAGCCAAACATGGCGAAATGAATGCCAATGATTTCCTACCAAATATCGAAACAATCCTGAAACAAAGCATTCCCCAGAGAGTGCGCAACCTCAAAGCAGAAATCAAAGAACTACTAGCCAATGAACCACACCTTAGCATAAGTGTTGATCTGGTGAAAGGTGGTGATGGGCGAAACTCCGAATCGGCCGCTTTATATTTTACCATCAAAATCCACATAATCTCCAAATCCTTCAAATGCAGGGCGTATGTTGTGGGAATTCATGAATTTCCCGATAGCCCACCCACTGGCGAGGCAGTTAAAGAAGCCTTTGTCGATACCATGAAGGAGTATGTGAACACCGATCACCTTCCGGGGCGATGTATTGTTGTATTGAACGAAAACAATCAGACACTTACCGAGGCTTTTGCCGACTACACTCGGTTGCCGAGTATAACCCACAGCTTGGAGTCAATTGTCAATAAGGTTCTCAAAGTTCCAGATCCCGAACTGAATATTTCAAATATAGTCGTTAAGATCGAGGAACTCTTTAACCACATCACGAAACACCACAACTACGCCCTCAACAAAGGTGATTGCTTGCTGGATCTGCTCGAAGAGTTCTACGAAATGAACAAACCCATCGAAAAACTACTTAAAATCACAAGACCCTGCCCAACAGATCACAGTGTTTTATCGGACATACCCAAGCACACGGTAAAGACGATTCTCAACGGTTTCGAGGTTATCAAGTTGTGTGTGGACACAATTAGACAAAACCAAATAACAATAAACGGAATAGTCTTGTGGAAGAAAAAACTAGTCGAGCAGTATTCACCGGTTTTGTTCGAACATCAAATGAATGCCCGTTTGAAATCGCACACGCTGCAGATGATCGAAACCAATTTCCTCCTCGATGATCCCATCTATAAAATTGCCCTATTCCTTAATCCAAATTTCAAAAATCTCAAATTCCTATCGGAATCCGATCGGAAGGAGGTTTTCAATTCAATTAAAGAGTTTTTTATTAAAAAAATACACAAAAGCTCGAAAGATGAAGAGACTGCAGCTGCTGACGAGATGATCGATAAGGAAATCCAAAAGTATTTTGTGACAAAGAGCTTGGATAATTCCAGTGAAGACTTGTTGGAATTTTGGAAGAGAACCAACAATTTTCCAAACCTGAGGACGTTAGCAAGGTATGTGCTAAGTTTGCCCAGCACAGCGGAAGGTGTGCAAGAGGATGTATTTCAAAAAGTACACAGATCGCTTGTCAGTGGAGTGGGAACGATTGCTGACTTCAACAGCATCGTATTTTTAAATAGTAATTATGTTGAGGTTTTATAGATGTGTAGGTATTTTTTTTTTGTTGGAATTTTAAGAAAAGAATTCTATTACACATTTTTTTTTCTATAAGTCAAATTTGTTTCTGTAAATTGAAAATAATAATGTTATGAAATTTGTAATTGTAATACTTACTTACTTAGGGGGCGCTTCAGTTCGGGACGAACTTGGGCCTCAACCAACATGTAACATGTATTGTAATGGTGTTTGTTTTTTTTTTTAATTGGGATAGTGTTGCCTTAAGGAGGAGAGGCAGCAGATAGAAACAGATAATCGTTTTGCAGGAAAGCTTCTTATTAAAAGCATTTCGACAATCGGCAGGCGACAAAATCGGGGATCCCAATTGGATATCATACCATGATTAGCAGCAGAAAGGTTTTGCAATTTGTCTATGTCTAGAGACCACGCAAATTAGATCTCGGGGTTGATTCCATAGACTACTTTTAGGAAACATTGTTTCGGTGACACTATTAACACCATTTATGGATGTTGACGGTATCTACCCCAGCTCCATCTATCAACTTCTTGTCTGTAAATTAGGAAAGGTTTTTTTCCTTGATTGCCGATAGCCGATCACTTCTTGTACATAAGTGAAGACACGAATCGTGAGCCATTTAAGTCTGACATTTCAAACACTTAGGGTTTAGGGTTCAGCATTTTTGGTCATTTGTAAAAAATATTAAAAACTCCTCAACACCTTCGGTTCCAGCGCTCATCGACAATAACAAGCCAAGTGTTTACTCTTCAGAGAAGGCAAACTTGCTCGCCGCCCATTTCGCTGCCTCACAGTTTCGCCTACACTCGAGTATAACTCCCACCTCTGGGCGAGTGCTTCGCAAACATCGCTTCACCTGCTTGATAAAATACAAAATCGAGCATTAAAGTTGATAGAAAATAGAACTGCCGCTGAAACAATTGCCCCTCTCGAACACCGACGCAATGCTTCATGTCTTCCCTTATTTTATCGTTTCTTTTATAAAAAATGTTCACTCGAAGTAGCCAGTTGTATCTGTATATTCTTCCGTAATACTCGTCTTGCAAGGAATGCTTATAAAATCACCCTTGAGCCCAATTTCTTTAGCCGAACCACACGAATTTGGAATAGTTTACCCGGCGAGTTAATCGACACCTCCTATCTTCCCCCTCCCTATCTTCCTAATGCCTGCGCAGTGGAAGATAGATGCAAATCCCTGGGTTGAAACAACTGGAGACCAACGCACCGCTGTCGTTAAGAGATCAAACACAAGCAAATATGGAGGAGGCATGTTTTGACGAAAAATTAATGAAACAATCGCGAAATAAGGCAGGCAAAAACACTTCTAGATCAAACATTTGCTACGACACATGCATTTAGTTGGCTTGGACATGGAACAATGCAAAACCGGGAGGCCTGCCTAAGCGGCGAGCCACTCAGTTGGAACCTTAGGTCGCAGCAGAAAAGTGGGGGAATTATGATCCCAGTCGAGGTCATAACAATAGACAGTTTAAGAAGTTTCTCTGATTTAACTTCGCAAATATTTGGCTGAATAAAGGATTGTGACTGTCCTTAAATCTTTACCCAAAGTGGTAGCGTTCGGAAAATTGAATCCGAGATATCGATGTTTATTGGTTTTGAATGCCTGAATATCGTCATGGAGGAGAAAAATTATGTCTGGTACTACATTCATGTTGTGCGACTTAAAAAAAGAATCTCTGTACGTCCGAAGTTGGATTCGAGGGTAAACTGATGGGCCAGGGCATTCCTTAAATTACCAGTATTACGGTTGAATTTTTAAAAAGAACACAAATGTAACTGACTTTTCTATGTAATGAAAATAGCGGTAATATAGGGAGTTCAGTGCTCAATAATCCATTTGATTTCTTAAATCAAATCCAAAAAAAAATGTAAAAAAACAAAATCATTTTTATTTTTTGCAAAGTTTTGTTGTGATATTATCAAACGATGTTGAAATAATAAGTTTTTTGGTCGCTGATATGTGGAAAGTCCTTTAGATTCGATCTTCCCATGCAACCCCAAGTTTTTTTTTAGAGTTACTGCCCCTTGCCCCGTGGCTTAGTGGTTAGTGTGTCGGACTGCTAAGCGAAAGAACCTGGGTTCAAATCCAGCTCATAGCCACCTTTTTTTCTGGGGTACTGCCTCTTGCGAGGAACTGACAAAACCTCCAAGAGTAAAATTTGTCTCGAAAAAGTGCATCTCATGTAGCAGTTCGGACTCGGCGGTAAACTGTAGGTCCCTTCCATTCTTGCAGAGTAACAACACACACACAGGAATGGTTGAGAGTATAAGTCACTAGGCCTTGGCTCCTTAAGGAGCTGCGCGCCAATAAATTTATTTATTTTACTGCCCCTTGCGGGTATGTGTGAGAAATCATCCAAGAGTAAATTTTAGAATGGACATCATCGGTTCAATAGTAGGTCCCCTCCATTCCAGTTGATTCAGGGCATTCAACGCGTCGACTCGAATTGCCTCCGATTGGGCCTTTACACTTAAAATTAATTTGACTTTTGTGAACAGTTTGTCGTTCAATTTTTTCACTTTGACCAAAAGTTTGTTGACGAAAAGTCAGTGCACGCATTTGAAAGTTCCATTTTTAAGACTTCTTTATTTTTAAGTTTTTTACTTCGCCTTAATGCTTCACCTGATGGATTCGCCTGGTTGACTTCACAAAACGTACACAGGCCCCTGTTTCATGTCTGAGCCTTTTTACTAGTACTGGTATTTTTCGCATACGCCTTTAAATACCCACTCAATGATCTTCAGTTAGAAAGAAGGCAATTTTCCCTCGGCTGATAAGTTTATATGATAGCGGTGATCCATTTTTTTATCAGAACCTGCTGTTTACTATCGCTCTATCTATCAAGTTTCGTCATTTGATTTAGTAAGTTGTAAGTTGACGACTTATAGTAAGACCATAGATCATTTTGATTGCGTCCTCCATTCCACTCACGTTTATTGTTGTTTTTCCAACCGTAGAGTATGGCTTCGTATTGTCCTCTGATAATTATATCTTCCTAGCGTTAAATGATTTTTTGCCCATATAGCGAGCGTCGAACATCTTCCCTCTACTTCTTCAAATATCTTTTGCAAGGTCGGAAGCTCTGATGATAATGCACAAATGTAAATTGTCTCTTTGGTGTATGGGTAGACCCGATGATTCCTTTCTTTTTCCCAGAACTCATGAATGTATACCGTCTGGAGAATCACTTTGTTTATTTACAGTTTTTCAATGCAGTACTAACTTCTTCAACTGTGATGTCATATGTCGACTTCTTCGTTGTTAGGTTTAGCTCTTGGAAACTATAGCCTAGTAAACTGTTCATTTAAAAGTCCATCACAATACACAAGAGTTGGCCTTGAGGATGAATGAATTTTGGCCAAACAAATTTCAGCAGTTTTTATCTTTTAGAGATAATTTTAAAAGTAGTTGTCGGTGTTTTTCACCTCGACATTCCTATCCTAACTTGCATAAGTAGTCGGTTTTCGACGCAGGCTGTCTCTTTGAAAATGGCCACACTGCTTGGCTTCTTTTTTGCATCTATAATTTGAATGGGGAATATTGTTTAAGCTTTGGATGATACTCGATCCAATTTTGGACACGTTTCAAGAGACTGCAATCTTCGTCGCCATTTGATAAATTTAAAGAGAGCATTTAGTTTGCATTAATAAAAATAAATTATATATTATAAAAGAAAACAATTTCAAAGAATAGATGGTAACATTAAATGCTTGATCATTTTTTTTTTGCAAATTTCCAATTCTTAAAGATTTTATAATAAATTTTTGTAACGCCATTACACAATTCGTATTTATTTTGCTTTTTATTCTAGTAAGTGTTTTTCGTTAAATTCAAGTGATTTTTGATTAACATTATTTTTTTTTGTTTATTTAAAATTGTATATAATTCAATTATTATTAGTGTATCCCTAAATTCTAGAATTCATATTTTTAATATTTATAATAATTTTTTTTTGTATTTCTGGGAAGTACATAATAAAATGTTATCATAAGTCATATGCTGCATGTGACATGCTTAATTCGTAAATTGATTTATTTATTTTGTTTTAAGTTCGTCCTAAATGTCAACAATTTCATAAAATAATCATTTAAAGATGTTAAATTATAGACTGAAAGAGGATGGATGGAGGGAGTGGAGTGGAGGGAGAAAAAATGAAACAAAAAATAAAAAAAAATAAAATATTAAACATGATTATGGAAATCATCCAAACAAAAAGTTTTGCTTATTGAATAATATCTACTGAGGGGATATGACAGCTGACTGCATTCCAATAGACTCGCCAGATTCACCAAGCCCAGGTCCAGATTCAGAGTTAATTGAAACAACCATATTCTGAGTATTGACATCTGGCACTGCTGAAGTTGAGGATGATTCATTTTCCGGGAGAGATGCATTCTAAATGTGGAGATATGATATTGATTAGAGAATAGGAAATCGTTTTGGGGATACCTACAGCACATGATTCATGTATCCGAGATTTAGCTAGACAGGACGGATCGGCAACTCCAGCTGCACCTGCTGGTGTAGTAACGGTGTTGGCTGCTTTGTTTGGATCATCAGTTGGTGGAGAAGCACTCTTGCGAATTGGGGGTTGGTATGGGGCTCGTTGTACAAACATGTTGTCCAAAATGTGATCAATGTTTTCGACGCTGCCAACCGGAGCATTGCTGGCCGATTGAGACGATGTTGTTGAACTGTTGGTTTTGGAGTCTTCTTCTTGCTTGT